>CP092872.1:9323140-9364578 GCA_030710605.1 Cordylochernes scorpioides
ACATTTTTGTTCGCGCCCATTATGTAAATTTTGTTACTTTAACTAAATATGCAAATTTTGATTGTATGAAGCTGCCAGCTGGCCATTAAAATTAGTCTGTTTGTAGTCAGTCTTGGAATCGGTCTAGTTCTTTGAGTCTGTGCTCCAATTATTTAGTGTTTGGAGATTCACCTAGTCGAAGAGGTTTGACGTTGCTCATGTAGTCAGAAGGTTTTATAAAGAATCGAACGGCTCTAATTCAAGGATATTAATCAGCTGAAGCCTATCTAGATACAGTCCACCAAACCAAAACATAAAGTACTAACCAGGCTTATAGACAATAGGAAGTGGATTCCTAGATATCGCTGCTAGGCCTTAATCCGCTCCCGCCAAATTTTTTCCCATCCCTGGACACTTTATTTTTCCGTTTATCATTACTCTTCACAATTCACCCTTTCATACTTCATCTCTCGCCCAATTTTATTATTTGCTTTTTAATTTGTTTTGATTATTAGGCCTTATTATGGAAACCCGCTTGGAAAACATAAAAAAACAAAGAAGGATGAAATCAAAGTCGATTATCTTACAAAATTGTAACTCGATGTAACAATATAGAAAATAAGGAAGCGTTTCTAAAATAATTAATTGATAAAATATTTATAAAGGCTTTTATTAAATATTCATTGAAAATTATAAAATAAATATTTCAGCTACAGCCATCGAACAATTAGATTTACATGAATCAAAATAAAAGCGGCGGGAGACCATACTTTTCAGCCACTCTGTATAATTATATTGCCACGTGGAAAATTAGGGAAGACAAACTTCGGGTTCACAGAAATTTATTTAAGGCATGAACAAACTATGAGTGATAAACAAAAGATAAGCAAAAGAGGGAAGTGTACTGAGTATAGCAAAATATAAACATAAAAATAATACTCTGTTAATAAAATAATATGTTGACTTTGCTTAGAATATTTAATGAAACTGATTCCAATATTATTAATTAAACATTATATTTATTGATTTACAAGAAAGAGATCAAAATATAAAAGGGAAACTAATATTGAACAAAGGAACTTTTTTCTTTTCGATTAGCGCCTATTTACCTGTGAGCTTACACACACTCTGTGGTAACAATTAATTAATATATATACAACATAATAAATACTTTGTTACAATATAAAAAATAACGTAACTGGATTTGTGAAAGAAAAACACAATTTCAAAATATTTCGAGAGATTGCTTACCTTTTTATCAATTTATTGTACATAAAATTGAGGTAATTTGCAATTGTAAAATCAAGAATTTGTATAATTATTGTTTTCAATACCTATGCTAGATGTTTGTGAAGTGTGAGAGCGTGTGTGAACGAAGCTATAAATCTCAAACTTAACTTATAGGCTCGAAAATCATAAACTTTGGTTAGTAGCCCGTAAAACCATCTCCAATTCAAACAATAAATTACAATAGAAGAATCGCGGGTATCATTTCTAAGAAAAGATAAAAACCTAACGGCGAAGAGTTTCTTTAATAAAAGGATAAGCCATCAGCAACTTTCAGTTGCACGATCAGGAATGCCTTTTTTCTTAAAAGATAAGAGTTTGTTGAGTTTCGGATAATAACGTTCTTCGACGAGGTATTCCTATTACAGCCAGTAGAAGGACGTTATTATCCAAAATCTCGCCAAGATTTTACCTTTTTATTGAAGAAAATTCTTCGCCGTCAGCTTTTATCTTAGATGCTATAATTTATTACACATATAGAAAAGGTATCAAAAGAGTTTGTCGAAGATCCATGACAGTTTCCACCCCTAATATATCTGAATACTCTATGAACTCCGCGATATACTCCTAGTACTGTCATCCAACATTCCTGAACATAGCTATGATTTCATGGATAGAAAGAAGTCGAATGCTTCAAGCCCATGTCACCCATTCATCGCTCTAGCCGTTCAATGTCCTTTGAACTCTGTAGCTGATGATGGCTTTCCTTGCAACCACTGCAACTGCACCACTCTGCCGTCATAGTCTCGGCCTAGTTGTCATGCTGTTCAATGTCCTTTGGTCTTGA
Source organism: Cordylochernes scorpioides (assembly GCA_030710605.1). Lineage (NCBI taxonomy): Eukaryota > Metazoa > Arthropoda > Arachnida > Pseudoscorpiones > Chernetidae > Cordylochernes > Cordylochernes scorpioides. Next base: position 9,325,194 of record CP092872.1, read on the forward strand.
TAAGTTGATGAAATTTCAAATTATAACTTTATGATCTGTCAACACCTCCAAAATGTCCCACCCCCGCTATACTAACCCCACCCTAGTCTTGCCGTCCAGTATTTGCGCACAACGTCATCGCCTCCTTCCGTTGGAAGTTGATGAAAGTGTTCCAGCCCCACCTCCATGTCCCACCACGCCCACAAACAGCCCCACCCCGGTTACACTAACTCCGCCCTAGTCTTGCCGTCCAGTATCTTCGCACAACGTCACCGCCTCTTTTCATTGGAAGTTAATGAAAGTGATCCAGCCCACCTCCATGTCTTACCACGCCCACAAACTGCCCCACCCCCGCTACACTAACCCCGCCCTAGTTTTGCCGTACAGTATCCTCGCAGAATGTCACCGCCTCTTTTCATTGGAAGTTGATCAAGTGTTCCAGTCCCACCTCCATGTCTTACCACGCCCACAAACTGCCACACCCCCGCTACACTAACCCCGCCCTAGTCTTGCCGTCCAGTATCTTCGCACAACGTCACCGCCTCTTTTCATTGGAAGTTAATGAAAGTGATCCAGCCCACCTCCATGTCTTACCACGCCCACAAACTGCCCCACCCCCGCTACACTAACCCCGCCCTAGTTTTGCCGTACAGTATCCTCGCAGAATGTCACCGCCTCTTTTCATTGGAAGTTGATCAAGTGTTCCAGTCCCACCTCCATGTCTTACCACGCCCACAAACTGCCACACCCCCGCTACACTAACCCCGCCCTAGTCTTGCCGTCCAGTATCTTCGCACAACGTCACCGCCTCTTTTCATTGGAAGTTAATGAAAGTGACCCAGCCCCACCTCCATATCTTACCACGCCCACAAACTGCCCCACCCCCGCTACACTAACCCCGCCCTAGTCTTGCCGTCCAGTATTCTCGCAGAACGTCACCGCCTCCTTCCGTTGGAAGTTGATGAAGTGTTCCAGTTCCACAACTATGTCCCACCACGCCCACAAGATGCCCCACCCCCGCTACACTAACCCCGCCCTAGTCTTGTCGTCCAGTATCCTCACAGAACGTCACCGCCTCCTTCCGTTGGAAGTTGATAAAGTGTTCCAGTTCCACCACTTTCTTCCTGTTGCGAGCCCGTTCTTCTTCCAGCTCTTTCTGGAGCAATTCCTCGACCCACTCCCGGACTCTGGACTCCAGGCGATCTCGACGTTGGTCCAGCAGTTCCAGACGGACTGCATTGGCTCCCCGGAGTTCCTTCGAGAGCAGTTCGGATTCGAACACACCTGAAGCACACGTTCCCGGTTAGACATTAGTGGAAGAGTGTTCAAACCGATGGATGCATAAATAAAAATCTTGAATAATTTTGAACGATAAAAATTGCAAATAAAATTACTAATACAATTTTAAACATTAGTTTCAAAGGTATTCTTCAATTAAAACACGAAAGGGTGAAAATTTGAACCTATGCTCTTAGATTTGTTTGTGTTGCTGATTGATTGTGTTGTTAATGGTTAATTTTGCTGATGAATTCTGTTGATGATGGTTTGTATTACTGATGGTTTGTCTCTACATGGATTTCTCAGGTCGTGTTCCACTCTGGCTCCATCCACCTATCTTGATACGATATTTGTCCGTGTGTTTTCACGCCATTCACTCATTATTATTTCAGGCGAAACATTACTAAAACTGGGGGACCTCCTCAACCAAGCTCCTCCAAGGTGATATAGTCATAATCTGGTGGTAATATACTGCCGTGATCCAATTGTTCCATTCATTGAGGATTTTAGTGGAAAAAGGTAAAGCGACGGTTTTTACCCTTACATTCCTTATCCATATGTTGTTGATATAATAGGTAGTTCATTCACCTTTAGACGCCTGGAAGCGACTTCAGGAAAAATGAGTGTCCTCTTCCAAGTTAGGATGGAATTGAAGACTTCCCAGTCTGTACTTGTCCCCATCCTGGATTAGTCATTCTAGAGCGTTGCCCATCTTCCGCCATGTGGAAGTGCCAGGTTGGGATTTTCGCTCTCTAGGAGATAGGACCTTATTTACCACACATCTACAGTACTTTGGGTAGCTATCTTCACTCACAGCTGCCCAAATATGCCCCGAAAAAGTCCCGGTGTGAGTGGATGTTCTGTAATTTTCGCTGAGGCGTCTGTAATCTAATATTAAAAAATCCAGCAAGTTCTCAACAAGCATTCTGTAAGTTGGGCTTCTGTTGTTTCTGAAGAAACCTACTTTCTAGAAATCCTTTCGTGGTGTTGGCATCCTCAGCGATTCTTTAAACTGGGTGGTGCTATCAGCTAATATGTTATTTTAGATTTGAAAAATGGTTAAAGTTATTATAAACACTTTCAATAAAAATTGACAGAAATGGACATCACTGAATATGGAGACAGAAATGGACATCGCTGGTTGTCTTTTTTTTTTTTAAGGAGACACTAAATTTTGTTTACACTTGGTTAGCTCGTATGTCTTCAATAAAGGTCACTGTAATATCTTTCAAAGTTATTGTCCCTATATACATGCTAAAAAGTACAACTTCCTTAAGTTTTGTCTATGAGTGTATTTTTGACGAGTATGTCTCTTTTTAAAATGAATCCATTTTCTACTGTTTTTTTACTGCAATGATAAATTAATGGTAGGGCCTCCAATTATTTTATCATTGCAGTTGTTTTCTCTTCATTGGAAAATGGGTGCCGTTGCCGCGTTAGTCACCTTGGACCAGAATTTGGTCAAATATTCCAAGGGTCCAAGGGGGACCACAGGGAGGTGTGGTCGGGCTTCTCCCCCCCCCCCCCCCACCCCCTATCATTGCAGTAAGGGCGGTATACAATATTTTTATTTCAAAAAGTGACATAAATACGTGTCGAAATCAGTTTACATTTGTTGTATATATATTTTAAGTTTAATTAATCCATTTCTCCCACAGAGTGTGTATGTAAGATCACAAGTAAATAGGCGCTAACTGTAAGAATATAAGTTTATCTTTGTTTACTAAGTTAAAGGTTTTATTTTGTTCTCTCTCTTGTAAATCAATAATGTTTGAATGCTATTCTTGGAATCAATATCTTTAAAAATTCTAAGCAAAGGCAACAAAATCTCTTATAACAGATGCAACGCTAATGTATCATTACAAAAAAATAAAAATAATAATAATTAGTGCAGAATTATTAAGAAAATAATTATTTTTCCAATTAAAATATGTTAATTGTTTATTTATTATAGTATAAATACGTAAAATCTCCATCGTATAGATAGAGGCTGCTTGGCCGGCATTCATATTGTCAAGAGGCTTTGCGGCTCCAATCACGAGAGGCCCCATGGGACGCCTGTCAATCATTCTTGGACTCCGGGGGTGAGGGCCAAGGGTGTGAGGGGTTCTCGGAATCTGGTCGGCGGGGTGGCTGACGCCGCCTCATTAGGATTATCTTTAACTTGGGGTAAGTTGTACTCTCTCTCTCTCCCTATAAATATCCCCTTATAATAAATTAATTATTCCCAAACTTGCCCTTGCTTTATTTATCTCCGCGACAATATTTCTTGAAAATAAAGATACTTTTGCCAGTAAATCTTTTTATTATCTCGACGTTTCGACAAAAATATTTTGTCCTCGTCAGGAGCAAACAAAAATTAAAACAATTGGTAAGGCCTTAGAGTAATTTTTAACGCCTTGCCAAATGTTTTAATTTTTGTTTGCTCCTGACGAGGACAAAAGATTTTTGTCGAAAGGTCGAGGTAATAAAAAGATTTTCTAGCAAAAGTATTTTTATTTTCAAGTAAAATCTCTAGTTTACAAGTTGAATACCTGTGAGTTGAAACACTTGAATTCCAAGTCCCCATTGTCTCTTTGATGTAAAACTCAACGTGGAATAGGAGGAGGAAATATCTTTATTTTACGGGGCTGCTAACCAAAATGAATGATTTTTGAGCACCGATGGACGCATAAAGCGAATATAATAAAGCACAGTTGGAGGGGCCTGGGGAATGGGTGGCCAGGGGATCATCGCCAGGTGAGGCCAGGAGAGCCGGGATGTAGAGGAGGGGGGCAGGGTGGTGATCCGCGGAGATCAGGGGAGGCAGAGACGGGTCCAATAGTGTTAAGCCCAGGAGTGACCGTGGAGAGCAGACATACCGCAATGCTTAAAGTGTATGATTTTTAAGCCCAAAATAATGTAGCAAGCAGACAAGCCGCAATGCACTATATCAAAGTACCAAGGTGCTGCACGCAACCAAGGTTGTGAAATCAACGTGGAATACAAATGATGGTGAACTTTAAACAAACAATGATAAACTTCCTGGAAATGATTTCACGGTATTGAGTCCCCCCCTCCAACCCTATCATTGTTTATTCAAAGTTCTCCATTAGTTGCCTTATTGGTATTCTATTGAGTATCGCTTCAGAGAGACGTGGGAAAATTGAATTCAAGTGTTTCAACTGAAGTTATTCAACTTGTCAATCTATATATTAGAACTTATACATTTTATTGTATAAATATGTTTTTAAGATTCTTTATTTCGACTTAGAGCGCTAAGTACCCCTAGGGACACTTGCACTTTAAAGATGAACAAAAATTTTGAAAGAAAAGAAAAAAATATATTTTAAATATATACAGAATTAGTATGTAAGTTAGTTAGATGAAAAGATTAAAAAAATATATCAACACAATTGATATATGTACAAAGGGTTGGTATGCAAATTTAGTTAAATGAAATCGAATTGTAAAGTATTGTGTGTATTCGAGAAAAGCAATTTACAGATTTAAAAAAGTTTTAAGGAATATTTTAGAATGAAAATATGCAAAATATTAGAGAATTATTCGAATAAAACAATACTAAAAAGGGTTAATTTCTAAATAAAAGCGTTCCAATGGAATTTAGTGTTTTTTTTTTTTTTGTATTTTTATGAAATTCAAATAAATCTGCAAAATGAGTTGAATTTTATATATTTGTCTTTTGTGGAAATAAGATTGTATTATCATTCCTAGGATATACATAGTGTCAATTGATTTGAATCTTCTGGACATAATTAAACAATACCACAGGTTTCTGGAGATGTGTTTCTTTTCATTTTATTAACATAGTCTCAAGTTTTCAGGTATCTCTGCCCTTCTCTACAAAAGAACATAAATAAACGAATAAAACACCGCCTGATGCTAAACCATTACAACTACAGTTGAACCTGTCTATAGCGCCCCCTCTAAATAGCGCCTTCCTCTCTATAGCGCCTGATTTTAAATACGTAGTACGATGCGATTTACATTAAAAGTGACCTGTCTATAGCACCCCCTCTCTATAGCACCCGATTTTAAATACGTAGTACGATGCGATTTACATTAAAAGTGACCTGTCTATAGCACCCCCTCTCTATAGCACCCGATTTTAAATACGTAGTACGATGCGATTTACATTAAAAGTGACCTGTCTATATCACCCCCTCTCTATAGCAACCTATTTTGGTGAGTCCCAAGAAGGGGGGCGCTATAGACAGGTTTAACTGTATATACACTGTTTAGCATAAGGCGACGTTTTATTCGTTTATTTATGTACTTCTGTAGAAGGACAGAGATGCCTGAAATATTGAGACTACGTTAATAAGATGAAAAGAATTTTCAGAAACATGTGGTATTGTTTAATTAATATATATTGTGCATAAATCTGGGAAATTTGAATTCAAGTATTTTAACTGACGTATTAAACTCGTCAATCTATAGACTTTACATATTAGAACTGTTGGAATATTACACAGAGTAACAATGGCTATAGATGAGCTCGTGTTTGAAAAGGAACTTGTATTTATATAATCTTTATTGTTGTTTTCATGTAGACATATATACCAAGATTTGTTTCATATAATTGCTATTAATAATAAATAATATGTAAAGTTAAATTGGTTACGGATTTAAACTTCTTACTTACTTTAATTACATAACAAGAACATATCCATTTTATTGTAGAGATATGTTAATAAGATTGTTGTTGTCATTCCTATGTGATATTGTACATAAATCTGCGATACATCCTGATATACATGCTGAAAAGTACAACTTATTTTTGTCAACATGATGTATTTTAGACGCGTATTTTATTTTTTAAATAAAGAATGTTTTACCGTGTGCTCTTACTGCAATGATGGTGGTGGTGTCTTGTCCATGGAGCAGATCATATCGGTCCATGCACCCTGATCACAATACCGGTCAACTGAGGTGTCTTGTCCATGGAACAGATCAGATCGGTCCATGCACCCTGATCACAATACCGGTCAACTGAGGTGTCTTGTCCATGGAACAGATCAGATCGGTCCGTGCACCCTGATCACAATACCGGCCAACTGAGGTGTCTTGTCCGTATGGATGTCCTCTTCTGGATTGATGTCTGCCATATAGAGGGCTGTAAAGATGGCCAGGTATATATGGTCCGGAATGAGTTGGGTGTTGTGACAGTTATTGCAGTTCCTGTAGGATCTAGTCATGTCTGGGTTTATCTTCATTCCTTCAAAATATCATGTTCTGATTCTTGAAATGGCTGTTGTTAATTTTATGTTAATTACTTCAATAATACTGCAATAATAAAATAATAGAAGGCACTTTCTGTGTAGTTTTATTTTAAAAAGAAACATCCGCGTCAAAAATAGGGTACATTTCTTATTATAGATGATAATGTGCATCATATTAAAAATATTAACAATTAGTAGCTATGTGAATTAGTAGTTACCCAGAAATTATTTGAAAAAGTAAAAATTAATATCAGGTAAAAAGTTTCTTTTTATTTAAATTCGCAAGTTTTCGAGCAAATATATTGCTCTTCAACGGGCTGAAATTCTTTGTATATTTAATCCCAGTAGTTCTCTTCTCTTCAATTACTCTGTAAACTGGCGAATCCTTTATAGAACGAGAGGTCCTCAATAAAGGCTTTTGTTGTTGTTGTATATAGTCACAGTGTAGAAAATACTATACTATACCTACTACTTATAGGTTTCTCTCTGTATTCTTAGTTATATTCTCTTCAATTACTCTGTAAACTGGCGAATCCTTTATAGAACGAGAGGTCCTCAATAAAGGCTTTTGTTGTTGTATATAGTCACAGTGTAGAAAATACTATACCTACTACATATATCTCTGTATTCTTTGTTCTCTTCTCTTCAATTACTCTGTAAACTGGCGAATCCTTTATAGGACGAGAGGTCCTCAATAAAGGCTTTTGTTGTCGTTGTTGTATATTTAATCCCAGTAAATTGTATTTTACTTTAGCTGGAAACAGTCTGATGCACGCCCGCGAGAACACATGCCAATAACAAAAGTTTTTCAATTATTCTGTATATATATTATTTAGAGATTGTACATAGAGTATCAGCCCGTTGAAGAGCAGTATATTTGCTCGAAATCTTGAAAATTTAAATAAAAAGAAACTTTTTACCTGATATTAATTTTTACTTCTTCAAATTAGTAGCTATTTATTGATAAACGATCAATTTCCCAATTAAAATATGCTAATTGTTAATTTTATTATAATGGAATATGTAAAATTTCTAGTTTACAAGTTGAATACCTGTTAGTTGAAACACTTGAATTCCAAATCCCCATGTCTCTTTGATGTAAAATTCAACATGGAATACAAATGATGGAGAACTTTAAACAAACAATGATGGAGAGACAACTTCATGGATTTCACGGTATAGTTTTAACGATGATTCAATATTATTTTTATGTTGTACACCCATACCTCGCTTTGCGTCGGGGTTACGTTCCAAAAAAACACGACGCAAATTGAAACGACGCAAAGTGAAAATATGTGAAGGCGCAATCATAAACAAAGGTGTTGCCATATTTTAGGAAAAAAAAATTAAAGAATAGAATCCAAAACAACGCAACTTCGAAAATCTAACGACGCACAGTGAAAATCAGTAAAAATTAAGCAGCGACGCTACTTAGAAAAAAAACGCAAAACGAAACGACGCAAAGTGAGGTATTGGTGTATATTTATTAATTAATTGATTGTTCCCACAGAGTATGTGTATAAGACCACAAGTTAATAGGCGCTAACCGAAAGAAAAAGGGTGCTACGTCTACTAGAGTAGTCAACTTTATTTATGTAAATATATTTGGAATTTAAAAACGAAGAGAAAAAAAAACGATGTAAATTTCTTTGAATATAAATATTAGTATGAAAAAATAGTACAAATGTAATATTGTACTGGGATAAGGTGCATAAATCAAAAGAAAAAGGCATCTCCTCATCGTGCAACTGAAAGTTGCTGATGGCTTGCGCCATCTAACGGAATAAATATCAATTATTCTCGTTGATTTTTAATTATTCCAGAATTGGCCAAATACCTATTCTTGTTTTTCTTGTTAGCTTTTCTTGATTAATCAAGAATGGGTATTTGTCCAATTCTGGAATAATTAAAAAATCAACGAGAATAGTTGATATTTATTCCGATAGATGGCGCAAGCCATCAGCAACTTTCAGTTGAACGATAAGGAGATGCTCTTTTTTCATATATATTAGTAGGTAAATTTCTTTTAATGTATAAATTGACCGTGCTGTTCAATAAAAAAAAAAAAGAGTTTTTGGATGGTTGATAGTCGTCCTTAGAGCCTCTTCTTTGAAGTTGCCGAGCTGGTCAAGTAGCTGGACTAAACACTAACTTAAGGTAAAGAGAGACAGCATCAATATTGAGAAGAAAGAGTAACCCCCCTCAATAAAGAGGTTCCTTTGTTTAATACTAGTTTCCCTTTTATATTGTACTCTCTCTTGTAAATCAATAAAAATTTAATAGTATAAAGAAAATAAAGTCTCCAGGGCTAAGTTTCTTGCTCTTTTTTTTTTTTTGTATTTAATGTCCGGTCCATGATTACTGTCATTCCACCTTTATCTGCCTGTGTAAATATCAAATCTTTTTTTGTTTTTGAGGTTTTGGATAATTTTTATTTCGTGTGGATTATGCAGAGGAAGGTTACTTGGTGTTTTCAGAATACTAGTTATCTTGTGTCTAATTTCACTCTTATTAGCCCTGGAGACTTTATTTTATTTATACTATTATAAATCAGGGAAGAACGTTCAATAAATTTAATGTTTGATTACAATTCTTGGAATCAGTTTCATTAAAAAATTCTAAGCAAAGTCAACAGTTTATTTATGTAAAGGTTATATGATTGAAAAAAAATTATAATCATAGAATTACAACGGAACCTAGACAATCGGGATGGTGTACAGTTCTTACCTCTTCCAGCTCTTCGCTGCCGTACGGGGTGATCTTGAAGCCCGCCTCCAGTCGTCGTACACAGATGTCCTCCACTCGGGGCAGATAGCTCGACTCCAGCTGGTGGAGGGTGACAAACAGCGAGTGACATTTGTCCAGGAATCCTATCACCATGTCTGTGATGGCTTCTGTGAAGTCTTGATGGGCTTTCTATACACGAGTTACAGTTCAAAACCCGTTATTAGGTGACGCTCAGCAAAAAACAGAGAGATATTTGAGATTTTTAAAATTATTTTATTGACATCAAACATAAATCAAGGGTGGTGTGAAGAAAAGTCGGGTAATCGTTTCACAAAACATTGATGCGAAATTCGGTAGAAGAATTCGCAGTGATGATTCTTTTGTGAACTGTTGCAAGGATTTAAATCAGATCACTAAATATCAGAAAGGAGAGGGTAAAAGTCTCCTTCAAACTAACTTTATTAAAACATGTTAAGAGGACAGAGGAAAACACCCAACTGGTCAGCAGACGACGCCGTACTCCCCCTCCCTTTTTTATTGCCGGCTGGCGCAGCTTGGGCTTGTTTGTTTACAGTCACCCGAGCCGTCGCTGTCCGACGTCCCGAAGTGGATCTCCATTATTCCACAGGTGGTATTAAAAAATAATATATATAAAAAGAGGAATGATTGAAAAATATGAGAAAGATAAAAGATTTTACACATATAAATTTACTGGCAATGCGCTTCTTTTAAATATCACCAAATATTATCTCTACAGACCTTACTGCAATGATATGATTTATTGAATGAGAATTGCAGATCCAGGGGCACTTCGCAGGAGGCGAACACCTCCCGGAGCAGGGGTCGCACGGCTCGGCAACTCCAATATCTGTGGACGCTGGCGATGGCCGCAGAAGCCTTGTCGTTCTTCACAAGAGCGTCCATTTTCCTCTGAGCCAAGTTCCGCTTCTCTTGTGATGGACGAAGCTTCTGGGATTTATTTGTTGTGTCTTGATCCGCAGTCGCCTGATCATTTGAGTCGCTGGGAGGAGGGTCTGCGACGGCGATGGCGGTGGAGGAAGGGATGTTAGCTGCTGGTGAGGCTTGGGAGGAAGAGGCAAGCGGCTTCTTCCAGGTGGGCAAGCAACAGGCGGCCGCTCAGGGAAAAGCAGCTTGTTTTCTGTCAAGCCAGTCTTTTGAGGACAGTTGACCCGCTTGTGTCCTTGCCTATGGCAGAGGGAACAGCGAATCCCGTAGCTCCCGTATATTGACGTGATGACTCCCTTGGTCTTGATATCCAGCCGGGCAGGAATCTGTAGAGCCTAACTCCGTCGTGCAGAGTAATGAAGGCTTCCCGACGAGCGTCAGCCCAGCAGGAATTGTCCAGCTCCATCATTTGCTGGACGATGGAGGTCACCCGGCCGAAGGGCTTGAGCGCCGCGATAAGGTCGGCGTCCGTTAAAAAGAACGGCACGTTGCCCACGGCGATCCGCTCAGCCTTCTTCCTCAAGGGAAAGGCTCGCAGAGTGGCCTCTTCAATGTCCAGGCCCTCCTCAATGAGACTCTCTACGAGCTGCACGCTGGAGAGGCCGACTAGGATGTGCCCCTCCATCTTGCTCGGCTGGTAAACGCAGCCTTTTCCCCAGCTTCGCCTCCAGCGCCATGAAGTACTGCGCCTGGCTGAATTCTGGGGAGAATTCCAGGTAGACACATTGGTCTACCTGACCGGCCGCCGACTTGGCTCTGAAGTCCGCCTGTTTGTGCAGAGTTTTTGTGCACCTCTGCACTCGGGGCTTGTTCGCAGGGGGTGGAACAGTAGGCTTGGTGGCACCAGAATTGACGCGTCCTCTTTTGCTCTACCGTTTCAGCTGGCCTCTTGCGCTCATGGCTGACGAGGATAAAATCATCATCTTGTTCCTCCATCGGGAGTTGTTTGCCTTGCTCGACGAGGTCAGCCCAGCTCGTCGAAGGCTTGCCTGTACCAGGCTGTGGTTCTACGTTGTTCCCCTCAGTTACCACTGGGACCTGAGGAGTGCTGATTTCATCAGCAGGTGTAGATGACGAATGGCTCTCAGCCAATGTCATCGCGTCTTGGAAGGTTTGGGAATCCCTCATAAAAATTAAAGATATCCTAAAGATAAAAAATGTAAGGCTTAAAAAAAGAACGCCAAAGAACACGCCACGCCGGCGGGGTAAGCGGGAGCGCGCAGCCAGGTGACAAGATGTCCCTACGACCGGGTAACAAGATGACCCCACGACCCAGGTGACAAGATGTCCCTACGACCGGGTAACAAGATGACCCCACGACCCAGGTAACAAGATGACCCCACGACCCAGGTGACAAGAAAACTCCACGACCAGGTGACAAGATGTCCCCACGACCCAGGTGACAAGATGTCCCCACGACCCAGGTGACAAGATGTCCCTACGACCGGGTAACAAGATGACCCCACGACCAGGTGACAAGATGTCCCTACGACCGGGTAACAAGATGACCCCACGACCCAGGTGACAAGATGTCCTCACGACCAGGTGACAAGATGTCCCCACGACCAGGTGACAAGAAAACTCCACGACCAGGTGACAAGATGTCCCCACGACCCAGGTGACAAGATGTCTCCACGACCCAGGTGACAAAATGTCCCCACGACCAGGTGACAAGATGTCCCCACGACCAGGTGACAAGATGTCCCCACGACCAGGTGACAAGATGTCCCCACGACCTAGATAACAAGATGTCGACCCAAGTGACAAGATGTCGACCCAGGTGACAAGATGTCCCCACGACCAGGTGACAAGATGTCCCCACGACCTAGATAACAAGATGTCGACCCAAGTGACAAGATGTCGACCCAGGTGACAAGATGTCCCCACGACCTAGGTGACAAGATGTCCCCACGACCAGGTGACAAGATGTCCCCACGACCCAGGTGACAAGATGTCCCCACGACCCAGGTGACAAAATGTCCCCACGACCCAGGTGACAAGATGTCCCCACGACCCAGGTGACAAAATGTCCCCACGACCAGGTGACAAGATGTCCCCACGACCAGGTGACAAGATGTCGACCCAGGTGACAAGATGTCCCCACGACCCAGGTGACAAGATGTCCCCACGACCTAGGTGACAAGATGTCCCCACGACCAGGTGACAAGATGTCCCCACGACCAGGTGACAAGATGTCCCCACGACCCAGGTGACAAGATGTCCCCACGACCCAGGTGACAAAATGTCCCCACGACCAGGTGACAAGATGTCCCCACGACCAGGTGACAAGATGTCGACCCAGGTGACAAGATGTCCCCACGACCTAGGTGACAAGATGTCCCCACGACCTAGGTGACAAGATGTCCCCACGACCAGGTGACAAGATGTCCCCACGACCCAGGTGACAAAATGTCCCCACGACCAGGTGACAACATGTCCCCACGACCAGGTGACAAGATGTCCCCACGACCCAGGTGACAAAATGTCCCCACGACCAGGTGACAAGATGTCCCCACGACCAGGTGACAAGATGTCGACCCAGGTGACAAAATGTCCCCACGACCCAGGTGACAAAATGTCCCCACGACCCAGGTGACAAAATGTCCCCACGACCTAGATAACAAGATGTCGACCCAAGTGACAAGATGTCCCCATGACCAGGTGACAAGATGTCCCCACGACCAGGTGACAAGATGTCCCCACGACCAGGTGACAAGATGTCCCCATGACCAGGTGACAAGATGTCCCCACGACCAGGTGACAAGATGTCCCCACGACCAGGTGACAAGATGACGACCCAGGTGACAAGATGTCCCCACGACCCAGGCGACAAGATGTCCCCACGACCAGGTGACAAGATGTCCCCACGATCCAAGTGACAAGATGTACCCACGACCTAGGTGACAAGATGTCCCCACGACCCAGGTGACAAGATGTCCCCACGACCAGGTGACAAGATGTCCCCACGATCCAGGGGACAAGATGTCCCCACGATCCAAGTGACAAGATGTACCCACGACCCAGGCGACAAGATGTCCCCACGACCTAGGTGACAAGATGTCCCCACGACCCAGGTGACAAGATGTCCCCACGACCAGGTGACAAGATGTCCCCACGATCCAGGGGACAAGATGTCCCCACGATCCAAGTGACAAGATGTACCCACGACCCAGGTGACAAGATGTCCCCACGACCCAGGCGACAAGATGACGACCCAGGTGACAAGATGTCCCCACGACCCAGGCGACAAGATGTCCCCACGACCAGGTGACAAGATGTCCCCACGACCAGGTGACAAGATGTCCCCACGACCCAGGTGACAAGATGTCCCCACGACCCAGGGGACAAGATGTCCCCACGACCAGGTGACAAGATGTCGATCCAGGTGACAAGATGTCCCCACGACCAGGTGACAAGATGTCCCCACGACCAGGTGACAAGATGTCCCCACGACCAGGTGACAAGATGTCCCCACGACCAGGTGACAAGATGTCCCCACGACCTAGGTGACAAGATGTCCCCACGACCTAGGTGACAAGATGTCCCCACGACCTAGGTGACAAGATGTCCCCCACGACCCAGGTGACAAGATGTCCCCACGACCTAGGTGACAAGATGTCCCCACGACCTAGGTGACAAGATGTCCCCACGACCCAGGTGACAAGATGTCCCCACGACCCAGGTGACAAGATGTCCCCACGACCCAGGTGACAAGATGTCCCCACGACCAGGTGACAAGATGTCGATCCAGGTGACAAGATGTCCCCAAGGGTAAACAAGGCCGAATCCATATTTCCGCTGATGTAACCCGGCCGTGGGCGAGCCATCGATCCCGTTACCTAGGCAACGTCACCCGATCTTTTGTGGCTTTCAAAGAAATCTCGATTTGTCCTATTTGGGGAAGTTCCACTCAGCGCTCTCCTTACACATTAGCGCCCATTCTCTGACAAACAACCATCATCTTCACAATTTGGCCTTGAGTTACTCTGGGTATTTCTCCTTCGCTTGAAAACATAATAACAGGACCTTTGGGAGAGGCCGCTGCTTATCATCAAACCGCTCGAGGAGCATGAACTCATGGAATTCGTGTAATCTTTACACAAGGGGATAAGAAACAACAAAATAACTGAAAACTCTTTCTATACAATATTATAACAACCTTGTCCAATGTTAGAATAATTTTTAACGCCTTGTCAAATGTTTTAATTTTTATTTGATTCTGACGAGGACAAACGATTTTACGTCGAGAAACTTCGAGATAATAAAAACATTTACTGTCCGAAATATCTTTAAATTTAAAACTATAAACACGGGCTAGGTAGCCTCTATCTTCATGATAACCTTGTTGTTGTCGTGTCCAATGAAGAGCCTCAGTCTCCATACATCTCCATCACATCAGCAGCAATATCCACTATCTGCTCTTCATTGGAAAATGGGTGCCGTTGCCACATTAGTCACCTTGGAAACCAACCAGAATTTGGTCGAATATTCCAAGGGTTCAGGGGGGACCGCAGGGAGGTGTGGTCGGACTTCTCCCCCCATGATAACCTTGTCCATGTAATGTAATAAAACCTCTCATATACGACCACCTCTCAGAACGACTACTAGTTTAAGAATAAAAGTGTTTTGACTGTATCCAATCAACCAAAATTAACCACCTTCAATAAATTAATCCTCTGTATCAAATTAAAGAGATAACATCAGGCTTAAAGACTCACCTTCAAGAATCTACCGTGATACCAGAAGTATTCTTCCCGTACAAAGAATAAGCCAAACAATAACATCAATTTACTCAATGATCCTTTTTTAAATCCCTGAATAAAATAGCAAGAAGCAAGATTAAGAGGTGGAGATTACCATCCTGGACACTGAAACCTCCCATGAGAGACCCAATCTAAAACATTGATAATTCTGGTCTCTCTTGGAGTTGGTCGTTGAATGGAGGTTGGATTAGATAATAACAACCATTGCACCTGTGTGTTTCAATTATAAAGGGGACATTAAAATATTCAACTCGCGTAAAAATAAAGGCTGCCAGGCCGATATTCATATTTCTTAAAATTAAAGATACTTCGTCCAGTGAATCTTCTATTATCTCTACGTTTCGACAAAAATCTTTTGTCTTTGTCAAGAGCAAACAGTTTTTTTTTTATTTGGCAATATCCATCCATTATTCCAATTTGTGGATTGTGGATTTCGACAAAATACAAAAAATTTATAAGACGCCTCAACTCTTTAAAAAGATTTCTTGAAAATAAAGATACTTCGTCCACTAAATCTTCTATTATCTCTACGTTTCGACAAAAATCTTTTGTCTTCGTCAAGAGAAAACAATTTTTTAATATAGAAATATCCATCCATTATTCCAAGATTGAGAGGATTTCGACAAAGTACAAAAAAATTATAAGACGCCTCAACTCTTTAAAAAGATTTCTTGAAAATATAAAGATACTTCGGCCAGTAAATCTTTTTATTACCTCGACGTTTCGACAAAAATCTTTTGTTCTCGTCAGGAGCAAACAAAAATTAAACATTTAGCAAGGCGTTAAAAATCTTTCTAAAGTCTTTAAAAATAATTGTCATAAATTTAGTCCAATCTGTTAATACAAGTACATCACAGCTGACAAAATGGTTATTTCGGTAAGGTCAAAATTTAACGGCGGAAATTTTGCCAGAGAAAATAATGATATTCGAAAGATAAAACTTCTTTTCACAATATTTATAATTATATAATATAAAATTTTCAAACAGAAATATTGTAATATATTCTTCTCTCAATTTATAATAAATTATTTAAAATATTAAAAATAAAGAAGGCATCTCCTGACCACAAGCACATGTGCTTTTTAGATGACAGAGCGCCATCTAGTGGAGCAAAAATAAACTAAACGTTTATTTAGCTTGCTCCGTGATATTTTCTATTGTTTTTTCATATTTAAAATATGTATATAATAATTTGTATAAAATGAAAGAATTTAAAAGCACGAATGTTTCTTTTATACATAATACAAACTTCTACTGCCCTTACTGAGATGAAAAAATATATTGGGAGGGCTTGGCTCATCAGTGGTGAACCCTCCCAGCGGTTTCGCCAATTTAATCCACCAGACCGCTTCTCAGAGCTCTAATACTGTATTGGACGATTCTGCTTATATACGCAGCACTGAAGGATGGAATATCAGAAATGGTTTTCAAGAAAACTATGGACATAAGCTTATATATGGGAGGGTTCACCACTGATGAGCTAAAGGCCTCCCAAAATATATTTTCATCGCAGTAAGGACAGTAGAAGTTTGTATTATGTATAAAAGAAACATTCGTGCTTTTAAATCCTTTCATTTTATGTGTATAGATGGCGCGTTATTGCTTTGTGTATAATAGATATGGCCCAGCCACTTTGCCAGCTAAACACCTCTTTGGCAGATTGTCAAGATTCCATTAGATCCCGTGTGGATCTCATGGAATAAAGTCCGCCCTAGACTGACGAGGGCCATTAGCCCGAAACCATGGTCTCTAGGTGGACGCTTTTCAGTTTGCCAAAGATGGTGTTGTGGCTTTGTCACCGACCCGAGGCCGCTAGTTGCGGCGACGGTCAATAGATGGCGTCTGGTTTTAGACGTCTGTTTTGACGGGAGAGGCGACCCTTGTCTCTTAAGATCAATTTCCTCCCGGCAAAATTTCCATCTATATAATACTTTGTATATAAAAATAGTATATATATCATCAATTTATTAACGTGATACTCCTGTTGAAGGACTGACAAGTCCGAAAGCTTGAAAATAAAAAGTTGAACAAGAAACTTAACCCTGGAAGCTTTATTTATTTTATAATAAAATCTTCTCTGAAATATAAATATATATATATATATATATATATATATATATATATAATAATACAATTCTTGGACAGATGGATTAACCTTACCCTTCCTTTGGATATATACTATTGGAGGAGATATGTGGATGATATCTTTTGTATCATCAAATCCGACAGTTTACATCTCATTCATAACACCCTACATAGTTTCAACTCCCATATAAAGTTCACATACGAAATAGAACAAAATATTGTTTTACCTTTTTTAGATATTTTAATTATTCGTACTCCACAGAAGTTCCACTCTACAGTATATTATAAGAAGACCATTCCACCGCAGTATACCCATTTCTCCTCCAATAGTCCGATTGCATATAAAATTAATACAGTCAGGACATTATCAAAAAGAATTTTCACTCATTGTTCCCTACCCATATTTAAAACAATAGAGAAAGCAAGAATAGTATCCACTTTAACTAAAGCAGGTTATCCCAGGCCCTTTATTCAGAGGCATTTCTATGATCCATCTGTTCCAAAGACCACCACCTTACACAGAGCTACCTGTTTTCTTCCATATTCAGCCTCATCAATTTCAATATCCAGAGTCCTCCGTCCTTTTGGAATTAAAGTACACTACAACAGTTCTCCTAGTCTGTCCACCATATTAAGACATCCAATCACCAAATCTGATAGTCCTAACCTTCCCATACATTCTACAGGAGCAGTATATGTCGTCTCATGCCAAGATTGCTCGTCCACATATGTGGGTGAGACAGGCAGAACGACACATATCAGACTAACCGAACACAAAAGAAATATCCGTAAGAAAGATCCTAAATCGTTAATTTATCAACATACAGCACAAACAGGTCACCAGTTTAACTTAGATCACCCAAAAATCTTATACCGTAATATACACAATAAGTACAATAGACTTTATTTAGAATCAGTCATATCCAATCAAACCAATAGCATTAATAGAAAAATAGATATCCCAGACATATACCAGGTTCTTTACTAATAGTCATATAATATCCTGTTTCAACTCAAACATAAGAAGGTGGGACCCCCTGTCTTGTGTATCTTGGTATTTAGCCCAATTTTATTGATCTCTAACTTCTATATGTTTTAATCTCCGTATTTACTTAATAGTTAATTTTAGATTATACCTTTTAAATTATTTGTCATATTTGAAATTTTAATTTTAAATTTCTCCAATTTTGTACATGCAAAATTCTTAGTCATAAAGTTTTTTATTAAGTTGGTTTTTACAGATATAGGGATGTAAATATTGTCATCTTTATAATGGCTCAATGATCGTTTATATGCGTTTGTTTTTACAACTATCCTTTGCCTGTAGAAGGACGTCTAGTCCGAAAGCTTGCAGAATAAAATTTTGAAAGAAGCTCCTCTTAGTGTTTTTATGCTTATTCCTTTAACCAAATTTTAAGAGTTCTTATCGTTTAATAATAATACAATATAATATAATTAGGCTTGTGATTGTAAAACGACATTTGAAATACTATCCCGCATGTGTTTCTTTTCAGCGAAAATTCAAAATTAATTTCAAGGTGAAATAACGATTATTTCTAACCTTTTTGATTGAGGTATGAAAGGGTGAATTGTGAAGAGTAATGATAAACGGAAAAATAAAAGTGTCCAGGGATGGGAATCGTACCCACAGTGTTCCGCTTACCGGGCAGATGCCATGTCCATTAGGCTACCCTGGACATATTTTTCCGTTCATAAATAATACATAAAGTAATTTATAATACATAAATAATAATATTAAACAGCTTTTCTGAAGATAAGTTTCAAGTTTTATTATCTCAAGCTTTCGGGTTTTATGTAATCTTATACAAGAGTATATATGACAATACACCTGTAGAAGGGTTTATAATAATACTCGAAAGCTTGATAGAATATATACACACATAAGCCTTTATTAGGGACTTACGCCATACAGATTCTCCCAATTGGGTAAGGTAATAATTGTGTTATTTACATAGAAATTGAACTGTGTTGACTTTGCTTAGAATTATTAATGAAACTGATTCCAATAATTAATAATTAAACATTATATTTATTGATTTACAAGAGAGAGAACAAAATATAAAAGGGAAACTAATATTGAACAAAGGTACTTTTTTTCTGTTTCGGTTAGCGCCTATTTACCTGTGGGCTTACACACACTCTGTGGAACAATTAATTAATATATATACAACACACGCTCCCCTGTGTGTAAGCCCTAATCAGCAAGTCCAAGGCTATCTGCACATTTCCGTATTTGTCCTTATAGTCCACACCATATCTTTGATTGCATCCAACAAACTGGCTTTACTCTTCGTCTCAAAGTCATTCACTTTTTGACTGGTCCTTACATAATGATGATCTAAAATATTTATAGTAAGCTATTGCATTATATTTGTTTGCTGATATTTTTGAAAGCAATACGTAGGGTGAAATATTGGTACATTTAATTTATTGATATAGGGCCTTCCTCTCTGCATCAAGAATTGTTTGATAGAATATATAATCCATCGTGTTTTAAAGTGCATAAAATTATTTTTTATCAATTAATTACTCCGCACAAAATATTTCTTTTCTAATTTATTTAAATTAACAAGATTTAGAGATTAAGATTTCTTTTCTACAATGCATATTTGGAAGAAATGCCCATAGAAAAGTTCTTAAACTCTAAAGCTTGTAAATTTCAATAAGTTAGAAAATAAATATTTTGTTTGGAGTAGTTAATTAATTAATTAAAAGAATATATTTTAAAATTACAAACTATTTTCTCACAATGAGTTTCTTTTTATTACAAAATGCTAGTTTTCAATTGATAATCGCTCTTCAACGGGCTTAATAAAACAATATCGAATTAAGCTACTTGAAGAGCGATTATCACTTGAAAGCTAGCATTTTAAAATAAACTCATTGTGTGAAAATATTTTGTAATTTTAAAACGTTTTTCACAATTTTATCTTGAAAAGAATATATAATAAAATCACGAAACTTATCCTATCATGATCCGTTTATCATTAGTAAAAATATTATTATTGTTAGCATTTACAGAATGATTAGCCTGATGAGGAGCTTAATACTTGAAAGCTTGCCATTTTAACTTGATAATGAACTTATTTCTCTGAAAAATAGACACTTCAGCCAGTTAGAGTTTTTTTTTTTTTCTCAACGTTTCGACAAAAATCTTTTGTCTTCACAGGAGAAATAAATAAAAATAAAGCATTTGGCAAGGCGTTAAAAATTGTTCTGAGGTTTCAAAAGCGTTTAGTATACAATTTAGTAAATTTGAAAAATCGCGTGAGAACGCCCTTACAATCTCAGAACAATTTTTAACGCCTTGCCAAATGCTTTATTTTTATTTACTTCTCCTGACGAATACAAAAGATTTTTGTCGAAATGTTGAGAAAAATAAAAAACTCTAACTGGCCGAAGTGTCTATTTTTCATAGAAATATGAATGCGGGCCAGACAACCTCCATCTTCAAGATAAGAACTTATTGTAATTATTCCTATTGGAAATGCTCCTCACATAAAACTAGTTATTTGGTCAGTAATATCCTGTGTAAGGCAATGGGCCCCTATAAATCCATTGCTGTTGATATTCATTAATGTTATTGCCTTACATTGTGATTATATCATCCATATTGTCTTTTAAAATAAAATACTTTATGTACATACATATATGTGACAATATAGTGGTAATAATGTGGTGAGGAGAGAAATAATCACACGACGAGTTGGAAGAGGAATCTGGAAGCCACCAAAGAGAGAGAGGTAGCGAGAGGGCTGTCCGCTGAACGACTGTCTTGTGTGGTCACCCCCCGACTACCAAAATAGTCCCCCAGGTGTTGACGGGCGGGCCCCTTTTGCCGCCCCTTTGGAATGTCGTGATCTCTAAAGTGACGCCCTTTAGCTACCCATCTCTCTCTGGCTGATTCTAGGTTTGTTTTATTAATCCTGGAAGAGCATATATTATGACATATACATAATTGTTGTTCCTTAAAATTATAAAATATTTTCATTAATATTGTTTTCAAATAAATTTATTCGTTATTCCTCAGAAATGTAGTTTTCTTACTCATCAGTAGTACATAAGTACAACCCCCGGATACCACGAATTCAATTCGTCTAATACGAATTCGGTATATATTCTTTTAAGACGAAAAGGGTATTTCGTTCTCCCGTTGAGTTCGTCTTAACGAGGGATTACTGTACCTCTTTTCAATCTCTTTGGAAAATTCTGAAGAAATCATTAACTCAAGTCTGATCTAGATTGACGAGAGTCATAGTTCGAAAATCGAGTCTCCGGATGGACGTTCTCTTCTTCTTCTTTCTTATCTCCACACTGGGTGAAGTAGAATGTCTGCCTTTGTTATTAAGACTGGGAGCACTAATCAGTGGCAGGCCAACTTAGCTCCAAAAGAAATGGCCGCCTCTGACAAGAGGAACAGACACCATGTACAACCACTCCTAACATGGAGTACAAACGCTGCTCATCCTGTATCCCTGGATTAGGAGCCTTTACAAGGTACATGGACGTTCTGAATTTCACAAAACTAATGTTGTAGCCTTCTCGTACACCTGATTCTGTTAGATTTCAGATACTTTTAATAGATGACACATACTTTTCATGTCTTTTTTAATAAGATAACCTGTTGAGCAAAAAATATCAGGCCTTCATGGAAAAGTATCTTTTCAAAACTTTTTTATTCTCAAACTTTCGGGCACAAACACCCTCCTTCTACAGGAGAAAACATGGTGTTGTGTATGTAAATGGTTAAACATGTGTATTTATTTTGCATGTTTTATCATCATGTAAATATATATTTGTATATATAGGACATTAACTGTGTAATTGGAGAGAATTGACCAGTAGATCTCGGCACGTGGTGTGTACCTGGAGTAGTATCTCGAGATAAACGGATGCTTGACTGTGTCTGACTATTACTGGGAGGAGACACAACAACTGGCGACGAGGATAAAAAAGTTTTAAGGATTAAAAAAGTTTTATCTTGTAGAAGGGCGTTCGTGCATGAAAGCTTGAGAATTAAAAAGGTTTTTAAAAAATTCTTTTCCCTAGAAGCTTGATATTTTTTACTCAATATTGGTACAAGGAATTATTTTATTGAAAAAATAATCTGTTTTAAATTAAGTTTTATTGAGGGGGGAAAAGGTCCTTTTTCCACACTAAAAGACCGTAAAGATAGAGGCTGCCTGGCCGGCATTCATAGTTCTTCAAATTAAAGATACTTCGGCCCAGTAAATCTTTATATTATCTCGACGTTTCGACAAAAATCTTTTGTCATCGTCAGGAGCAAACAAAAATTAAAACATTTGGTAAAGCGTTGAAAACGTTTTAATTTTTGTTCGCTTCTGAAGAGGACAAATATTTTTGTTGAAACGTCGAGGTAATAAAAAAAGATTTACTGGCCGAAGTATATTTATTTTGAAGAACTCTAAAATATGTCCAATTTGCATATGCTCATTGATAAAGTTGCATATGAAGAATTACCTCCATCTGATCGACCAGCCGTAGTTCCAAGGACATCAAGGAATCATGAAGGTCATCACAGCATCGATGGAATTCCTCAAGGACAGGTCCTGCCTCAGCTATGTCCTGGAACAGCTGGGGAACAACACCAACAAGTTGAAAACACTGAAGATATTAAGAACTACAATAAATATTATACATTCATAGACAAAACTTAAGGAAGTGGAATGTAAGGAAATTTTGTTCACAATTGGTTATCTCAGGTGTCTTCTTTTAAAAAATGTAAGAAACCTATCTCTGGAGGCCTGGTGTTTTGATTCAAGGGTTTATTTTATTGAAAGGTCACTGTAATATATTTCAGAGGTATTGTCTGAATCCCGATATACATGCTAAAAGGTACAACTTTCTTAAGTTTTGTCCATGAGTATATACACACTTGGTTATCTCGTGTGCCTTCAATAAAAGTCACTGTAATATCTTTCAGAGTTATTGTCTGAATCCCAATATACATGCTAAAAGGTACAACTTTCTTAAGTTTTGTCCATGAGTATATACACACTTGGTTATCTCGTGTGCCTTCAATAAAAGTCACTGTAATATCTTTCAGAGTTATTGTCTGAATCCCGATATACATGATAAAAGGTACAACTTCCTTAAGTTTTGTCTATGAGTGTATATTGGTTATCTCGTGTGTCTTCAATAAAGGTCACTGTAATATCTTTCAGAGTTATTGTCTGAATCCCGATATACTTGTTAAAATCTACAACTTCCTTAAGTTTTGTCCATTAGTGTATGTATGTAATATGATGATATAGTTGTTATATCACTGTAATATTTGATGTATTACACTTTTGTAGAATCTGTCGACTTAACCGTTCTGTGGCAATATCGTTGCGGGGTTTCTTATTGTTGGATGCGAATGGTGATATTTGATTGAAGCGCAGTCGTTGAGTGGTAAGTGAAGCACACAGTTAGGAATAATCAGGACACATGGTGAGGTTTGAAAATAAAAGGCAACTGGATTGGAGGGAAGAAAGCTTGAGAAGGCGGAGCGATTTTGATTGTTAATTAACTGATCACATGGTGGTGATTGTACTTAGCTATGAGCTGAGTGGGGAGAGGTCCAGGGCCGATGTCACCTCGTTGGAAGCGAAGGAGCAACTCCTGATCCGAACTCGGTGAGAGCCAAGTCGCTACTGCAGGTGTTGTTCCTATGAGAGCTAAAACACTACTGACAATTCTTGTCTTTCGATTTAACACCACGAGTCAGTTTCTCTCTGATTGGTTGAGAGATCTCACATGATCTTTTTCTATTGGTTGACCTACTTAAGGTGCTATCTTCTGATAGGCCGGCGGCTTCCCTTGATGAAAGCTGTGCCCTGTTTGGTATATCCGATTTCGTCAGGAAGTGTTTGGTGGCTTGACGCTTATAGTTTCGAAGGATATTAGACACGTCCTGTTTTTGCCGGAAGTACTGGATGTCTCTCAAACTTTTATAACTTTTGGTCACTCGACACGTCCTGTTTGTCAGGAAGTATTGAGTGAATCTTGGCTAAAATAACTTCTGCGGTCACTAGAGACGCCCGGTCTCTGCCCCTGCAGTATTGACACAGGGGTGCCCAGAATAGTCGTGCCAGCCTTAGGTCTTACTTCCTATATCTTTTGTTACTTTCTTTCCTCCAGTTACCTTGTTCTTTATTAAGTCTTTGAAATTCATACATGGTACATACATAGTGGGTCGGGGTTGCATTTAATTATACACAAATTATGACAGATGCGCCCCCTACATGTGAAGAATTCAAGAAGGGGTTAGCCTGAGAGAATTCTGTAAAGTGAAAAATAATTTTGTGGGAAAATTAGTTGTGGGTATTGAGTCTATATACAAGCATTGGTGGCGATATAATAAGTAATATAGAATGGTGTTGATGATATAGGTTGAGTATAATTAATAGAAATCAAAAATTTTTTAATTGTAAGAAATCAATGAATGTTATGGTACATAGTGGGCAAAAAAAAGAAAATGCGCCTAAACGAATTCTACTCGAGTTAAGAAATGAATTCGAGGGAGTTCTATTAAGGCTTTGAAATCAAAATAAAAATAATATAAAAATAGTTGAATGACATCAAAATTGAATGTGTTTGGTTGAAAAAGAAATATATTTTGTTGCATGGTGACAAAGACAACTGCTTAGTTACTTTTTTGCTCGAATTCTGAGAAAAAGGAATCGAGGAAATTTCATAAGGTGCTTTGAAATCAAAACAAAATGAAATAAGAATAGTTGAATGAAATCAAAATTGAATGTGTTTGGTTGAGTGGTGAGAAAAAAAAAGAAAAATGCCTAATTACTTTTTTGTTTGAATTTTGGAAAGGAATTCGAGGAAATTTCATAAGGTCTTTTGAGAAATCAAAAATAAAAATAAAATAAAAGTTTTTTGAGCGAAATCAAAGTTGAGTGCTTGGTTGAATGGAAAAAAAAAAAGGAAAATGCCTAACCTTATTCTAGCTCGGAATTGGGAATGGAAACCGAGGGGATTCTATTAGGTCTTTTGAGAAATCAAAATAAAATAAGATAAAAATAAAAGTTGAATGAAATCAAAGTGAAGGCTTGGTTGCACAAAAAAAAAAGAAAAGGCCTTGTTGTATGAAAAAAAAAGAGAAAATGCTTTGTTGCGTTGGTGAAAAAAAAAAGAATTGCCTAATTACTATCCTACTTGAGATTGGGAATGAAATCGAAGGGGTTTTCATTAGGTCTTTTGAGAAATCAAAATAAAAATAAAAATAAGAGTTGAACGAAATCAAAGTGAATGCTTGGTGCGTGGTGAGAAAAAAAAAGGAAAATTGCCTAATTATATTCTAGCTCGGAATTGGGAATGGAGACCGAGGGAATTTTATTAGGGCTTTTGAGAAATCAAAAATAAAAATAAAATAAAAGTTTTTTGAGCGAAATCAAAGTTGAGTGCTTGAAAAAAGGAAAAATGAAAAATAAAAAGGTTTCAACAATAAAGGGTGATTTAATGTTTTTAGTTTAATCGAAAACCAGTGTTTTCGTTGATAATTGAGTTGTGACAATATAAGTCAAGTGGTAAATAGAATGATAATTGATAAATAAAAATGATAATATAAACTAATTGGGAAAAAAAATGATAATTAATGATTAAAAGTGGCAATAAGTTGAATAAATCGATAAATTGATTAAATATTTACATTTTTAATTGCGAGAAAATAATGAAAATGATTGATATGAAAAATAAGGTGTATTGGTTGGAACCCTTTGGTATCTACATGCCCTGATCTTCATGTATTGGTTGCTCCATTTTGCCCTATAAATGTTTTAATTGCTCAATTATGTGTAACTTTTTGTCTTTGTGTGTGTTGTGAAAAAATGTTAGAAGTTTTTGTGTAAGAAATGTGTGAAACGAATTCTATGTGTTGTCAAGATCCTAAGGTCTGGGATGTCTACGCGTAGGTGGAATTTGTGCCTAGTGTGAAAAATGTAAAGTTTGGAAGTCTTTAAAAGAATAAAAGAATAGAAATGTGAACTCATTTGGAGTGTCTGTGTGTCTTAAGTTTCTTGTGAGAATATAATTGAACTATGTTTTTTGTAAAAGTCGATATGTAGCTCGTATTGGGATCCAAACTGAACGACACTTAGAGAATCCCACAGTTGACCTCAATTCAGCTGTTGGTCGAGGGGCCCCACGGTAATTAGAAACCGGAAGCAGGGGGCGATGTGGAGAAACAAAGTCCCTCCCCGGGGTGATTCCCAATTTATCCCCGTCTATTTGCACGTAGCTGCTGACCGGCGTCTTTGTCGTGCGGGGAAGTGTCCCTTCTCCCTTCCTGGTTTCCTAATTGAATTTGTGCACGCCTAATTGTTTTTTTTCTAATTGAATCTTTTACTGTCGGCATTGGTTGCGTTGTGTGTGTGATATGTTTTGTGTACGACATTTTGTTTTGTTTGTGGGTTTTACTCGTTTGACGAGGTCTTGTGTCATGTTCTGTCAATAACATTGTGGAGAGATGAGTTGGTGTAATTTCGACATTATTTGTATTTTGAAAATCCGGACGTTGTATCCATTTATTAAATCGAATGGTCGTTGTGACTTTAGTAAAAAATGCTATTCAGTGGCATTAGGGTGGAATTGAGTGAAAAATGAGGCTTACAACGTGAACACGCTTTGAGTGAGAGATGTGTCACAGGCTTGGTGAAAGGCGTCTGTGGCCTGAAGTGAAAAAGTTTTGTGGGTGACCTGTGACACGAATCGAAAAAAAAAATTGTGAATGAAAAGGTGTCACGCGAAATCCTTGTTTGTACAAAATTTTACCTGTTCTCACTATGAACAACAAATTTATTAAAGTCATATATCGAAATTTCTATTGTTAGAGTATATGGTACCTTTTAAGGTGAACATTTTTAGTGTTTTGGGTAGACGAGATGATTGTTACTAACGACGGTGCATGCGTTTGTTTGTGGTTGTCGTCTTTTGGCGCGAGTGCCGTGCTTGTTGGGCGGGTTGTGCGTGTTTGCTAGCGTGAAAACCGTCCTTTGGATGGATGTTGTCGGTGTATTGTTGTTGCGAATGTTGTGATTGTTGCTAAATACGTTTGTGTGATTGTTGTGAGGTACATTTTTATGGCGTGGCGTCGTATGGTCATGCATAGATTTTGTGTGGTAAGTGTGTGAGCTGTACTGACACGTTTTTTTTGGGCATGGTGAGGGTTGAAACTGTTGTGG
The DNA here is from genome assembly GCA_030710605.1 of Cordylochernes scorpioides. Classification (NCBI taxonomy): domain Eukaryota; kingdom Metazoa; phylum Arthropoda; class Arachnida; order Pseudoscorpiones; family Chernetidae; genus Cordylochernes; species Cordylochernes scorpioides. The sequence continues at coordinate 9,352,432 of CP092872.1, forward strand.
CTTGTATTTGAGGGCATATAGTATTGATAATTGGGTTGAGTGATAAACATGGTGGTGGGGTCAATGAATGCAGGTAAGGGTTGTCCTGTGTGACAAATTTGATTGCAGTGCAAGTCCTTTCGGACAGGTTTGGTCTAGCCCGTGCGTGCATTCATTGAGTACAAAGGTTAGATATGGTTAAAGGGATAGGTAGGTTAGATAGAAGTTCAAAGTCAATTCCTTGACGGCATAGGGTGGGTGCCTACCTCAGTTCAACAGGTCTCCTTTGGGACGCCTTGGTTTGGAGTGGTTGGCTTGGGGCTCGGGACTGCTCGCACCGTCCGCGAAATTGAAGTGAAGTCCGGTACTGGAAGATCATTTTGGGATCGTTGGGGCTGTCCCGGATCGCGCGGATTGGTTTCGGGGACTGTGTACGGCATGGCGGTGGTTGAATCCTCGGTGGTCGGTGTCCGGCCTTGGTGACACTCGCCTGGGGTTGGTGGGGGTTGTGTCCGTCGTCCTCCCCGGGGAATGACGCTCCGGAATCCCGTCTCACTTTGTGGGGCGTTGACACGTCGGATGGCCACGGTCATCTGCCATATGATGGCCGCTAGAAGGCGCCTGGTCGCCCCTCTTCTTGTCCGCTTCTTTTCCGCTGGTTTTGTCATTGTCGTTTGATTTGCTGGTGTCTGGGCTAATTTCCATCTTGATCCTGATTAAACTCCATAATCTTTATCCTGTCGACTCTGTGTAATATGATGATATAGTTGTTATATCACTGTAATATTTGATGTATTACACTTTTGTAGAATCTGTCGACTTAACCGTTCTGTGGCAATATCGTTGCGGGGTTTCTTATTGTTGGATGCGAATGGTGATATTTGATTGAAGCGCAGTCGTTGAGTGGTAAGTGAAGCACACAGTTAGGAATAATCAGGACACATGGTGAGGTTTGAAAATAAAAGGCAACTGGATTGGAGGGAAGAAAGCTTGAGAAGGCGGAGCGATTTTGATTGTTAATTAACTGATCACATGGTGGTGATTGTACTTAGCTATGAGCTGAGTGGGGAGAGGTCCAGGGCCGATGTCACCTCGTTGGAAGCGAAGGAGCAACTCCTGATCCGAACTCGGTGAGAGCCAAGTCGCTACTGCAGGTGTTGTTCCTATGAGAGCTAAAACACTACTGACAATTCTTGTCTTTCGATTTAACACCACGAGTCAGTTTCTCTCTGATTGGTTGAGAGATCTCACATGATCTTTTTCTATTGGTTGACCTACTTAAGGTGCTATCTTCTGATAGGCCGGCGGCTTCCCTTGATGAAAGCTGTGCCCTGTTTGGTATATCCGATTTCGTCAGGAAGTGTTTGGTGGCTTGACGCTTATAGTTTCGAAGGATATTAGACACGTCCTGTTTTTGCCGGAAGTACTGGATGTCTCTCAAACTTTTATAACTTTTGGTCACTCGACACGTCCTGTTTGTCAGGAAGTATTGAGTGAATCTTGGCTAAAATAACTTCTGCGGTCACTAGAGACGCCCGGTCTCTGCCCCTGCAGTATTGACACAGGGGTGCCCAGAATAGTCGTGCCAGCCTTAGGTCTTACTTCCTATATCTTTTGTTACTTTCTTTCCTCCAGTTACCTTGTTCTTTATTAAGTCTTTGAAATTCATACATGGTACATACATAGTGGGTCGGGGTTGCATTTAATTATACACAAATTATGACATGTATATATGATATAAATCCTCTTTATCAATAAGTTTCTTATGTTAATTTTTACTGTGAAGTTTCGATATTTTCAACGGACAAAATATTATATTAAGGGTGACTGAAGTAAGGAGCGATATATTGAACAATTGTAAAAATAAAAAAAAGTAAAAACTTTCTCTATTCGTTCGACTGAAAATTGCTTGATTCCCTACGCCATATATCGGAATAAATAGCTAATCGTTGATATATTTTTAACTCAAGAATATCAGCCAAATACTCTCGTTCTTGATAAAATCCAGAAAAAACAACCATGTACGCGTTTCTGTAGGACGTCGTGAGTGTGTTGCAGGCTGTATCTTAACGATCTAAAACAATAGACTGGACGACACACCTACGAGGAGATGAAGAGGATGGCAGAGAACCGGGAATTATGAGGAGACCATGTGGCCCACTCTCAGTAGAGGAAGGCACTGAAGAAAGGAAGAACCATTTTAAGGCGAAAACATTTTATTTTTACTCGGACAGGTCTGATGTTTTTGCCTAAAGCCATCATGAAAATCTCTGGTGTTTGAACTTACCAGCTCTTTCTTCTCCAGGAATCCTTCGATCCTGTCCATGGAGAGGAGCTTGTTCTCCGCGCGGGCCGCAGCAATGCCATCGCAGAACTCCTGGCATTCCAGCAGACGCAGCCTATGACCCTCCATACAGAACTGGAACAGTTCTTCGGCCACGGAGGTGAACTGCGTCCGGTGCTTGCTGCCGCTAAGGATTCTCCGACATTCAGAATACAGAAGCATACATTCAATCTTATAGACACAGTGTTAGCTATAACACTTGTGAATCATACAGTCAATGATGTGGTAATTTGACAACTATCATGACTAGGTAAAGTAGAATGCATCTGCTTTTGTCATTAAGACTGGGAGCACTACTCAGTAGCAGTCCGACTTAGCTCCAATATGAAACGGCCGCACCTGGCATGAGGAAAATGTGCAGCCGCTCCTAACATGAAGTACAGAGGCTGTTCATACTGTATCCTGGATCCTTTATAGGGTACTATCAGCCAGGCCAGCTGAACCTAGGCTTTTAACGAGCTTGTTACTTTTCCACCTTCTCCTTTTTCATCCTGGGTTGGACCGGCACAAAGGGGCAGAGTTATTATATCAGTATATGATTCAAGATCATTAAGAATATTAAGATTGACCTAAAGAGTTTGGAAAACACAAGTTGAACATAGGATCGATTAGTAAGGGGAAATGAACATAGCAGCATTAAAAATACTTTGGTACAAGGCAAGCTACAGTTGAGAATAGGTTTGGTAATAGATGGATGTGAGTGAGTTTGTGGATTAAAAGGATATTCATCAAAGATCTCCCTGACTTCAGGCAGGTACAGGAGCATCTTGCCGACTGGATCCAAGTCAAAGAGATCGTCCAGAAGTTTGGATCCACAGATTTCTTCAGCAAACGCTTCCTGCAAGTATCAGAATACGTTAGGTTAATGATTCAAATGGTATACTGAAAGTAATAAGAGAGAGGCCCATATAAAATTGACAAGTCTTGTATCTTCTATCTTGTATATAGTCTTCTATCTTGTATAAGCCATGGAATGGGGGGTGTCATTGCCCCGTTAGTCAGCCACATTTCAGAGTTGGTGAGTTAATTCCTTGGTGGAGTTAGCGGAACGGCACCAATAGCAGCGTTGCCTGAATCAAAATAAAACGACGTCGCATCTCATTTCAGAGTTGGACAAGACACCACCACTATCTTGTATAATCACATAAGCCACATGTTTTAAACTCTCTTCAATCTATGATACATTCGGAAATCCTTCCTGAAGACCATAGTTTATGGCTATGTATCCTATCTTAGTCCATAGAAACTTCGATTTTGTGATTTATCACAAGGGAATTGGATAATTTTACGGAATAGCTTGAAAGATGGCTTTCGCGATAAAGAATTGAGATCAATTTCTAGAGCCAAAATATTGATGGAAATTGTACGGAGAGAAAGCAAGGAAGTGCCCCCACTTGTTTTTCTGTTTAAAATCAATAAGTGAAAGGGAACTTATTGGATCAAATCATCTTGCTCTGGAGTCTCTGTTGTCTAGGAAGACAAAGAATAAATCCAATACATTGACCCTGTACAAGTTTTACAGGGCTGTACAAGAGAAGAAACATTGAGAAAAGAGAGCCGTAGGTAAATGGATATGTAAATGAACGATCACCTGTAAATATAATTAACTCATCTTTTCTAAGATATTATGCAACTAGGTGAATTCTGTGTAGGGCATTGGTCCCTAATAAAAGGATTGTTGTTGTTATTTATAGATAGCGTAGTGAAGTCTTATGTATAGAGAATATATTTGTTGATGGGAAAACGTATATAAACACAGAGATTTCTATGAATAAGAGATAAATGTCAAAACTAGCAATATATATTGTCAAGAAGCTCCATCCAGATGGGACACCTGTCAATCATCCCTGGACCCCGGGGGGGACCACAGGTGTGAGGGGTTCTCGGAAGCTGATCTGCAAATAAGGAAAACGGGACGGTGGCTGACGCCGCTGATTATTATTATCTTTATCTGGGGATAAGTTGTTTTTTTATCATCGCTCTCTCTCTCCCTATAAATACCTCTTGTATATAATTTTATTGGAGAACTAAAAGGTAAATACCCACCTTTATAATAAATTAATTATCCCCAAATTTGCCCTTGCTTTATTTATCTCCGCGATAATATCAAGGGGATTTCGAATAGCCCTAATTATTATAGATGGCACGTTTGTATTGAACAGAACAATCAACATGTCAACTTCACACATGTGTCCTTTCATAACTAAAATAATTATCTAGAAGGTTGTCTTTAAGTGTGTCTTTTCTAACTTTACCATGTATTATATGTTCAAATATTATAATTCCTTACACTATATATTACATTCATGGACAAAACTTAAGGAAATTTCATATTTTTATGTTATTGGTCGTCTGTTTCTTTTAAAGGAGACAGAAGCAATTCTGTTCACACTTGGTTATCTCGTGTGTCTTCAATAAAAGTCACTGTAATATCTTTCAGAGTTATTTGTCTGAATCCAGATATACATGCTGAAAGGTACAACTTCCTTAAGTTTTGTCCATGAGTGTATCTTTCAGAGTTATTGTCTGAATCCCGAAATACATGCTAAAAGGTACAACTTTCTTAATTTTGTCCTTGAGTGTATCTTTCAGAGTTATTGTCTGAATCCCGAAATACATGCTAAAAGGTACAACTTCCTCAAGTTTTGTCCATGAGTGTATCTTTTAGAGTTATTGTCTGAATCCCGAAATCCATGCTAAAAGGTACAACTTTCTTAATTTTGTCCGTGAGTGTATCTATCAGAGTTATTGTCTGAATCCCGATATACATGCTAAAAAGGTACAACTTCCTTAAGTTTATCCATGAGTGCATATACTTACCTTCTGTAGAATAAGTTCCTTTTCCTTTTGTTGCTGCTGAAGAACTTCTTTTTCCTCATTTTCATCTTTTTCTGCAAGACTCTTGACCAGATCTTCAAATTTCTCTCGCGCCTCCTCGCGCTGGACAAATACTATAAATAATTCAACAGATATTGATGAATAGTTATGCATACCTATACTGCATCATGATAATGTGATTTTGTGTAAAAATTCTGAATATGCACTTCTATATTACGAGGGAAAAAACGACAGCAATGAATCTACAATCGAATTGTGTTATTATATTTCACGAAATTTATTTCTCTCTCTCTCTCTCTCTCTCTCAGCGACGGGTCGCTGGCCCACAGATATTGGAGTTGCCGAGCCGTGCGACCCCTGCTCCGGGAGGTGTTCGCCTCCTGCGAAGTGCCCCTGGATCTGCAGGCCTGGCTCTTCGGCGTCGGCCTCCATCCCGAGGCAATAAAAATCACAAGTATGGCTAAGGCTAACATCTACAAGTACCATCTTGGTCTTGAGTTGAGAATGCCAGCCAATACCTAGACCTGCCCACTCTGTGGGAAAGAACTCTCACAATCCATCGGTGGCGGAGTCTTTCCCGCGGTGGGCCCCACCAATGAAGACCTTGTATATATTATATATATATGTATATTTATCAAAATATTTTTATATTTATATATTTTTATGCATATATTTATCAGTATATAATCATATTTATTCATATTTATATTTTATCTGTATTTAACCTTATATAACCTTATATGGACATTGAAATAAAGTAGTTTCAATCTCAATCTCTCTCTCTCTCTCTCATTGTATATATAAATAAGAATAACTATTCAAAGCATTGTTTCGATTCGTCAACGTCGCAAAATCAGACGAGACTTGTAATGTGCTTTTTTACACTCGTCAGCCTTATATGTGTTAAGTATTTAACTGATCAACCTTTCGGAGATCTACTGTTACCAACGAATGCAGCTCTTTTTACCGATCATGGAGACTTATGGACGAAATTTAATCTATGAATTCAGTCTCCATTACCTTTTATAATTATACAATAGGATAGTAATTTTTAAAACTGTCACCAGTTTCAAGATAAAATGTTCAGAGAGTGGGTCGGTTAGCATAAACTTGCCACACAAGGTTGTCCAAAAAGTTCGTAAACACTTGAAAAAATTTGAAATACCAATATTATTCGCCATAATATTATTCTGCGTTATGTATAATGTCTTTATATTATGTATAAAGTGGTGGTCCCTTTTTTATTCTGCGCGACGGATTGTGCAGCATTAGAGAGAGGAGCAGAATTCATTGGAGTATTTAGATCTCTGTTGATGGGACATGTGATGTAGGTAGGAATGTTAGCTGGACATAGTGCCTTGGGTACCAGGAGACATACTTCACCTGTATGAAGTAATTGTATTATGTACTCGCCTTAATAATATTATTCGATGTTATGTATGATCTCTTTGTATTGAGTATAAAGTAATTGTATTATTATGTATTCGCGTAATAATATTATTCGCCGTTATGTATGTCTTTGTATTATGTATAAAGTAATTGTATTATGTATTCGCCGTAATAATATTATTCACCGTTATGTATAATGTCTTTGTATTATGTATAAAGTAATTGTAAATGTATTCGCCGTAATAATATTATTCGCCGTTATGTATGATCTCTTTGTATTATGTATAAAGTAATTGTATTATGTATTCGCCATAATATTATTATTCGCCAAGTAATAAGAAAAACACTAACTTTTGGGACAACCCTATAAATAAGGTTGAAAGATGTTATACCCACCCAATACATATGCTATCACATACCTGTTGTTCCGACACCACGCGGTAGTCAAGGATGAAGAGCTGTGGAAGATGAGCCAACACCATCAGCTTGTAGCTTTCGTCCTCACACAGAGGATTCTCTTTCAGGCATAGACAGCGCAGGTTCTTCAAACGTCGTAGATACAGTACCTACAACACACCATCTATCTCTACACTTTCTCTATTCTATATGATAATGGTTTTAGAATTCTTTTATAACTGAATGATGCTTCTTTCGTTCGATAATCGTATTTACATATTCAAGAAATGTACCAAAATAGCCACCTCTCCCTTTAAAAAATGCATTAAAACTATGCATTTTATATCGAAGTTACATAAGAGGGGAGGTAAAAAATTGTAGAATATTTTGTGATATGATAAAGTATTTATTTATATCAACTTTGTTTTTTTTTTAATTATTTTTGAAATGTATATAATAAACCCCTAGATGTGGTGCTTATATTCGTTAACATTATTGTAAAACTTTTAAAATATAAATAAATTCATCATTCTCTTATGAATGTTTTAAATATCTTTTATATTCATGACCAAAACTTAAGGAAGTTGTACCTTTTAGAATGTATATCGGGATTCAGAAAATAACTCTGAAAGATATTTGATACACAGTGAGTTTTATTGAAGACACACGAGATAACCAACTGTGAACAAAATTGCCTCTGTCTCCTTCAAAAGAAGAAAAAAAAAAACAGATAACCGGCGACATATAAGACTTTCCACTTCCTTAAGTTTTGTACATCTATATAAAATCTCTGTTATTGTTTTCTATATCACACTCTATTTTATCCCCGCCCAGAAGTCCTCTTCTACGTGGCAGGCGGGAGAAGCAGCACAAATAAGGGACTGCCCTGTAGTACGGTGTCGTGAGCCCCGAGCCGCTACGGTAACCGTGAACAGGGAACTCTGAAATGTGGCTAACTAACGGGACAATGGCACTCCTCCTTTCCATGGGATCAAGACACCCTGACCACCCTAATCTACCGATGTCCGTATGACGATGTCAACAAGGAGATGTGTCCCACGGGGAGTTACGTCACCGCAGCTAGGTTCCCAGTACGTAAGAGGAGATTGTCAGGTAGTGTTACACTACGTGACTCTCGGACCTTTGGACTGCCCCGGGGTCCGGACAAATCTCGAGGTGTATCGACTGCTGGACCTAGTGGAGGGATCATCGAATGGCTCCGTACAAACTGAAGAACTGATCACTGTTGTCCCCTGGAATATTTCCCATTGACTGAAACAGACCAACAATGTATTGCGAAATTAAGAATCTTGTTTACATTTTTTATTGGAGACCATTTTTTTGCTTATCCCTATTACACATGGTAAAGGCCATGATAATCAAGGTGGGTAGAAGTAGGTGACTACTTTTATTGTAAGTGCATCACAAGAAGACCATATAAAAACTATGAAATCTGAAAATCTCATATGTGTATTGTAAAGGGATAATTCTGAGTCAGAACTAACTCACTTTACCTGCAATCATCTGTATGAAGAAAGTAAATTACTTTTCAATAATACGAGCGCTAATCATTTATCACTCTGCTGTCAGAAACGGTGAAAAGTAGACACAATGGATTTATACAAATTTTGTGAGAAGGCGAGAAGGATGAGAAACGTGTGTAAATAGTTTTCTCTTTTTTTTTTTTTTTGCGGCTCATGTTAACACTGAATTATATATAATACTTGATTTATGTTCAATTAAAGCCATTGCTATACTGGGAGAATCCTGTATGGGGCTTGATCCCTAATAAAGGTTTTTGTGTGTGTCAATGAAACAGACCATAATAAGTAGGAACAGTGTCAGGACTATAAGAAGGATGAGGTAGGATTTCCATTCAGGCTATTCAAATTTCTGCTTAGTCATTCGAGCAGTGTGAGGCGTAGTATTATTTTGAAATGAGACCTAGAATTTATGTCTAAAACCTTATAGTAAATTACTTCTTTTGGCCTCTAATTGCATAAATCCAAACTCACCAACCATTGAACGCAAATAACTAAACGGAACTTTGACACCTTGTATGTACAAAAGTCAAACAGCTTATAAATATAGGAAATCAGACATAATTATAGCCACGCTCAATAAATTGAAACAGCAAGTAGGTAAACAGCGTGGTAAGAAACTTACCACGCTGTTTACCTACTTGCTGTTTCAAAATATAGGAAATGGAAGTTTCAAAACACCAATATTTATTTTACACATAAAACTGACTTCTACTGTCCTTAATGTGATGAAAAACATATTGGGAAGGCTTGACTTATCAGTGGTGAACCCTCCCAACAGTTTCGCTAATTTAATCTACCAGACCGCTTCTCTTAGAGCTCTAATAATGTATTGGACGGTTCTGCTTATATACGTTACACTAAACGTTGATTAAATATAGAGATGTGATTTCTCAGAACGATCCTATATTGGACTCAGAGATAACCAATGCAGACATATACAAGGAGATAGCTGGTTTGAAGAGTAACAAGGCATGCGGGCCCGATGGCATCCCCAATGAAGTATTAAAAATACTCCCTGATTCGTACATACTGCTGTTGAAACAACTCTACAATAGTGTTATGACGACTGGAAAATACCCAGCAATTTGGACTAATTCCACTATACACCCAATCTTTAAAAAGGGTTATAAGAACAGCCCTTCCAACTACCGAGGTATTGCACTGATTAGCAATGTATCAAAGCTTTTCACTTCAATCCTAAGATCAAGACTGGAGGAATGGGTCGAGGGAAGAAGGGTTATACCGGAAAACCAAGCGGGATTTAGAAAAGGAAGATCATGTATTGACCACATATTTACACTAACTACTTTAATCCATCTATTATTAAGAAAAAAGAGGGGAAAACTATATGTCTTTTTTGTCGATCTAAGGAAGGCATTTGATACTGTACCTCACTCAATACTTTGGAAAAAACTTTACAACCTAGGCATAAGTTACCAATTCATAAGTACGATCAGAAGTTACTACGAACAAGCAACTATAGCTATCAGATGGAAGGGATCATTTACGGAAAGTATTAAGATAAACTCGGGAGTCCTCCAGGGAGAACCACTTTCCCCACTGCTCTTTATATTATTTATCACGGACTTAATCGAAATTTATAATAATTCAGACCTGCCGAGTGTAAATTTGCCAGAATTTGGAGATATCCATTTATTGCTGTACGCCGACGACATAGCAATTTTAGGCGAGTTCAGGATGAACCTCCAAAATAAGATCAAAATACTGAAAGAATATCTCGATGAGAGAACTTAATGACACTAAATGAGTCCAAGTCAAAGATTATGGTGTTCCGTAATGGAGGTAAACCCTCAAATAAGGATAGATGGTTCTGGAATGATAAACCCATTACAATAACTTCAAGATATACATACTTGGGATTCCCTCTGACACCAACAATAACAACTACTCACCCGGCAAATTACTTTAAAGGAAAAGCACTTACAGCAATTAACGCCACACACCCAATATTAATAAAATCAAAAGCAAAGTCAATAAATTTATCAATCAAACTCTTTGATACAATAGTGAGAGCTGTCCTGATGTATGCCGCTCCATTGTGGGCAACAGAGCATAAAGACTTACTGGACAGTATACAAGACATATTTATCCGTAGGTTCCTGAATCTGCCCAGATACACTCCAGGCTACATAATCAGATTAGAAACCGGTCGTATCTCATTGAGTGTAACAGCTTTAAAATTATCCCTGAAGTATTGGCTGCGGGTGTTGAATATGAGCAGTGACAGATTGCCGCGTATATGTTTTAATAGAACACGGGAACTGCCTAATGCTTCGGGCACACCCATCGGTTTCATTGAAAAGCTCACCAATCTGCTTAACAATAATGGATCCCCTGCACTTGTTTCCTGTGATGATCCTGAAACGCTGAGGAGCGCGATTACAGGGCTCTTAAAAACAGCGGCAGACCAATCTATACAAAACGACCTTACAAGAATGGATAAATCTAAGCTATACTCTCACTACAAAGACATTCACATATCTTTCATGACGGAGGGATACCTTTTAGGGGATTTTCCTTTCCCGGTTGTAAGACTACTCGCACAAGTTAGAATACTTTCAATTTTTTTTAGAGAAAACCACACCAAGATGCTCTGCGGTGAGGACCCGATTTGTACCTTCTGTAATTCAAAACTAAAAAAATGAAATAACTCACTATATTTTTGATTGCTCTGCTCTGAAAGAAGAAAGAAGAACCCTTATGCTCAAAACTGGGCAACTCTGTGCTTCACTTCCATCAATAATTGACAATATGACCCAGAATAAGTATATTGCTACGGCGTTTTATGGTTTCCACAAGTCCATATCTCAGAAGAAGGCCAAGTGACACTCACTCCTCACTTTCTTACTGCTACACTTTTTGTGTTGTTTTTCTTGCTTCCCTCTTTCTCTTTCTTTTTTTTTTTTTTCTTTTTTTTTTCTTTTTCTTCTGTATATACGTTATTTCCTTTGTCTCACTGCTTTGTTCTTATGCATACCTCTGGTGAATCCTGTATAGGGTCAGTGACCCTAAATAAAGGCTTTTTGTTGTTGTTGATTAAATATAGAGATAAGAGATAAATAAAGTCCGGACAGCTGTCGGGACCTGTTGACGTCCAGTTTGGACAGCTCGAGAAGTCTTCAACCACCTGTGAACCACCAGCTGCCATCGCCAATTACAGCTTTCATCTAACAGGCTTCCCATCGTACATGTAACAATCGTGGAAGATAGGAGGTTCAGGAGGCCCTGTGATAAAGCGTGAAATGACAAAGCTAGATGGGTGTATGGCAAAGTGGTGACTTTGAACAGATCCGTTGAGTTTGGTTGATTTCTTATTTGGAATTGATCTCTTGAGAATAGATCGAGTGGTTGTCAGCTGTGTATCTCGGAATCCATTGAGTGGGCAAATAAGATGAATATTAGATTCGTCTCTTAGAGTCAGTTCTTGTACAAACTCGGGATGGATCAATGAAAGAGATGTCAATTTAGAACACTTGTTGGTGACATCTCATAAACTTTTATTGACCACACAAAGTTAATTCAACAAAAGATAAATATACCCTCTTATATAATTTGGTGAAACCGCTTAGAGGATTCACCACACTGCTAAGCCAAGCTCTCTCATTCAATTATCCCACACGACTTCTTCTAGATCCT
>CP092872.1:9364678-9391449 GCA_030710605.1 Cordylochernes scorpioides
TTAAGAGAAAAGGTTATGGCATGGTACAAAATTCGGTAGAGTTTCGTAAATGACAATTTAACACAGGTAGGAATGAAATGCAATGGGGTATGGAAATTTTATGGTATGTTATTTAGTTTTCGCATATAACATTTATAGTTGTATTTGTAATTGTGGGAAAAATGGGAGGCACATTTTGAGATAAGATAATTTAAAATTGATATTTAATAAAAATACAAATTTAGGACTAGTTTTTAAAACTTTTAAATATTGAGAAATATCAATTGGAATAGTAATAGGTCAAGTAAAATAATGAGCGTAATAAATTTAATTATTAATACTATGGCCATAAATAAGGTATTAAAAAAACTCACAAATAAGTTTAGAAAATATGATTCGAGTAATTAAAATACAATATGATTTTTTTATGTAAAATTGAAATTAATGAATTAAAATTTAAAAGTTGCTTAAAATAACGTAAAAATTGATAAATGAGGGTGTACAAGATTTAAAATTTGAATTGAAATGTTATAAAAATGGTAAAATAATGAACTTGAAGGATTTATAATAATAATGTTATTGCTATTAAAATGGTATCGAATAATTAATTCAGAGCAAACCGAGATAGTGTTACATTAAATAGTTCTGTAGAGAAAATTCTCTTACCAGATGGATGTCTTGAATGGGTCTTGTGGAGTGGGCTGCGATGAGGCTTGGTGATCACTTTTTGCGATGGTTGCCATGGGACATCGTCGATGTTGGTTGACGGGGCAATGTCAGGATTTCTCGATGATTCTTGTCTGCCTGTTCGAGCCGATGGAGGAAGATGTTCGTGGCGCAGTAGATGTCGATGGGGGCGATAATGACCTCCTCGGTGCGAGGTGCAGCTAGTCCTCGCATGGCGTCTTTTAGGTGGCTTACTCGGTCTTCGCAGTGGGGCTGTATGTTGGTGAGGGCATCCGCGACGTACTTGTCTCTGACCTCCGTCATCCTCTGCACGCTGCTGTCCTCAGGCATCCTGTCGACTTTAACGGGTTCTGTAGTAATCCCGAGGTGGAATGTACTGGGCAGTCGTGGTAGTGGGTGCGTGATGGGATTCCCGCACTGGGACAGCAAGAGACAGAGGCAGGTCTAGGTGGTAACTCCAAGGAGGTAGAGGTAGACCACGGACGAAGGTAGTCGGACCATGGACGTCACGGATGCCCTAAGTCTACATCGCGGATAGGGGTGAGAAGTCTGACTGACCGTATGACAGCGTCGCTCTGAAACAACTGAAACAACTACTTTGTCCCAATCTTGGGGGGCTTTTATATGAGACGCTCGCAGATGGCGGCGAGTTCTGATTGGTTCCCGTAATCACGCCACCTGTCAAGCGCTGGGTTATTAATTATGTCTGGCCACGTGTTCGGCCACCTGCTGACGGGGGAATGAACTCATTAGCATAAACACCTGTTAGTCTGGGTTGTTCATCACGTCTGGCCTTTGTCGTCTGGACTTTTGTCGCGTCGTCTACCTCTACATCTTTATTTTATTGTCACTTCTATTGTTACAAGTTTGATACATGTTTTTATATACAGATATGGGGTTATATATAATAATTATTAGAAGAAGGTTGTGATTTATCTATGTCAAAATATACTACATATATATATGTATATTTATCAATTGTGTGTTTTTTTTATATATTTATATTAATTTATTCATATATTTATCATTATATAATCTTAATTATTCATATTTATATCTATTCTGTATTTAACCTCATATAATCTTATATGGACTCTGAAATAAATCAGTTTCAATCTCAATCTCTTTCATACTATATATAAATTAGAATAAATATTCAAAGCATTGTTTTTGATTCGTCAACGTCGCGAAATCAGACGAGACTTGTATTGTGCCTTTTTACACTCGTCAATCTTATATGTGATAAGTATTTAACTGATCAACCTTTCGGAAATCTACTGTTACCAACAAATGCAGCTATTTTTACTGATCATGGAGATTCATGTACTAAATTTGATCCATGAATTCAGACTTCATGACCTTTTATAATTATACAATAGGATAGTAATTTTAAAAACTGCCACAGTTCCAAGATAAAACGTTCAATGAGTGGGTCGGTTAGCATAAACTTACCAAACAAGGTAGACCCAAAAGTTCGTAAACACCTGCGAAAAATTGAAATACCAATATTATTCTGCGTTATGTATAATGTCTTTATATTATGTATAAAGTGGTGGTCCCTTTTTATTCTGCGTGACGGATGGCGCAGCATTAGAGAGAGGAACAGAATTCATTGGAGTATTTAGATGTCTGTTGATGGGATACCTGATGTAGGTAGGAATGTTAACTGGACATAGTGTCTTGGGTACCAGGAGACATACTTCACCTATATAAAGTAATCGTATTATGTATTCGCCGTAATAATATTATTCCCTGTTATGTATGATCTCTTTGTATTAAGTATAAAGTAATTGTATTATATATGTATTCGCCGTAATAATATTATTCGCCGTTATGTATGTCTTTGTATTATGTATAAAGTAATTGTATTATGTATTCGCCTTAATAATATTATTCGATGTTATGTATGATCTCTTGGTATTAAGTATAAAGTAATTGTATTATGTATTCGCCGTAATAATATTATTCGCCGTTATGTATAATGTCTTTGTATTATGTATAAAGTGATTGTATTATTATGTATTCGCCGTAATAATATTATTCGCCGTTATGTATAATGTCTTTGTATTATGTATAAAGTGATTGTATTATTATGTATTCGCCGTAATAATATAATTCACCGTTATGTATAATGTCTTTGTATTATGTATAAAGTAATTGTATTATGTATTCGCCGTAATAATATTATTCACCGTTATGTATAATGTCTTTGTATTATGTATAAAGTAATTGTATTATGTATTCGCGTTGTAATAATATTATTCGCCGTTATGTATAATGTCTTTGTACTATGTATAATAATACATAATAATACGTAATAATATTATTCGACAAGTAATAAGAAAAACAATAACTTTTGGGACAACCCTATAAATAAGGTTGAAAGATGTTATACCCACCCAATACATATGCTATCACATACCTGTTGTTCCGACACAACGCGGTAGTCAAGGATGAAGAGCTGTGGAAGATGAGCCAACACCATCAGCTTGTAGCTTTCATCCTCACACAGAGGGTTCTCTTTCAGGCATAGACAGCGCAGGTTCTTCAGACGTCGTAGATACAGTACCTACATCACATCATCTATCTCTACACTTCCTCTATTCTATATGATAATGGTCTTAGAATTCTTTTATAACTGAATGATGATTCTTTCTTTGATAATCGTATTTACATATTCAAGAAATGTACCGAAATAGCCACCTCTCCCTTTAAAAATGCATTAAAACTATGCATTTTATATCGAAATTACATAAGGGAGGTATAAAATTGCAGAATATTTTGTGATATGATAAAGTATTTATTTATATCAACTTTGTTTTTTTATTACTTTTGAAATGCATATAATAAACCCCTAGGTGTGTGGTGTCTATATTTGTTAACATTATTGTAAAACTTTTAAAATATAAATAAATCCATCAATCTCTCATGGATGTTTTAAATATCTTTTACACTCATGGACAAAACTTAAGGAAGTTGTACCTTTTAGCATATATATCGGGATTGAGACAATAACTCTGAAAGATATTACAGTGACCTTTATTAAAGACACACGAGATAACCAATATACACTCATGGACAAAACTTAAGGAAGTTGTACCTTTTAGCATATATATCGGGATTGAGACAATAACTCTGAAAGATATTACAGTGACCTTTATTAAAGACACACGAGATAACCAATATACACTCATGGACAAAACTTAAGGAAGTTGTACCTTTTAGCATGTATATCGGGATTGAGACAATAACTCTGAAAGATATTACAGTGACCTTTATTAAAGACACACGAGATAACCAAGTGTGAACAAAATTGCCTCTGTCTCCTTCAAAAGAAAAAAAAAACATATAACCGGCGACATATAAGACTTTCCACTTCCTTAAGTTTTGTACATCTATATAAAATCTCTGTTATTGTTTTCTATATCACACCCTATTCTATCCGCGCCCAGAAGTCCAACCCCTCCTCTACGTGGCGGGCGGGAGAAGCAGCACAAGTAAGGGACTGCCCTGTAGGGTGAAGTACGGTGTCGTGAGCCCCGAGGCGCTACGGTAACCGTGAACAGAGAACTCTGAAATGTGGCTGACTAACGGGGCAATGGCACTCCTCCTTTCCATGGGATCAAGACACCCTTGACCACCCTAATCTACCGATGTCCGTATGACGATGTCAACAAGGAGATGTGTCCCACGGGGAGTTACGTCACCGCAGCTAGGTTCCCAGTACGTAAGAGGAGATTGTCAGGTAGTGTTACACTACGTGACTCTCGGACCTTTGGACTGCCCCGGGGTCCGGACAAATCTCGAGGTGTACCGATTGCTGGACCTAGTGGAGGGATCATCGAATGGCTCCGTACCAAATATTTCCCATTGACTGAAACAGACCAACGATGCATTGCGAAATTAAGAATCTTGTTTACATTTTTTATTGAAGACCTTTTTTTTTGCTTATCCCTATTACACATGGTACAGGCCATGATAATCAAGGTGGGTAGAAGTAGGTGACTACTTTTATTGTAAGTGCATCACAAGAAGACCATATAAAAACTATGAAATCAGAAAATCTCGTAGGTGTATTGTACAGAGATAATTTTGAGTCAGAACTAACTCACTTTACCTGCAATCATCTGTATGAAGAAAGGAAATTACTTTTTAATAATACGAGTGCTGATCATTTATCACTCTGCTGTCAGAAACGGTGAAAAGTAGATACAATAGATTTATACACATTTTGTTAGAAGGATGAGAAACATGTATAAATAGTTTTCTTTTTTTTTTTTTGAGACTCATGTTAATACTGAATTGTATATAATACTTGATTTATGTTCAATTAAAACCATTGTTATACTGGGAGAATCCTGTATGGGGCTTGATCCTTATAAAGGTTTTTGTGTGTGTGAATGAAACAGACCATAATAAGAAGGGACAGTGTCAGGCCTATAAGAAGGATGAGGTAGGATTTCCAATCAGCCCATTCAATTTTCTGCTTAGTCATTCGAGCAGTGTGAGACGTAGTATTATTTTGAAATAAGACTTAGAATTTATACTTAAAACCTTATAGTAAATTACTTCATTGGCCTCTAATTGCATATATCCAAACCCACAACGAGTGAACGCAAATAACTAAACGGAACTTTGACACCTTGTATGTACAAAAGTCAAACAGCTTATAAATATAGGAAATGGAAGTTTCAAAACACGAATATTTATTTTACACATAAAACTGACTTCTACTGTCCTTAATGTGATGAAAAACATATTGGGAAGGCTTGACTTATATCAGTAGTGAACCCTCCCAACAGTTTCGCTAATTTAATACACCAGACCGCTTCTCTTAGAGCTCTAATACTGTATTGGATCATTCTGCTTATATACGCTGCACTAAACGTTGATTAAATATAGAGATGTGATTTATCAGAACGATCCTATATTGGACTTAGAGATAACCAATGCAGACATATACAAGGAGATAGCTGGTTTGAAGAGTAACAAGGCATGCGGGCCCGATGGCATCTCCAATGAAGTATTAAAAAGACTCCCTGATTCGTGCATACTGCTGTTGAAACAACTCTACAATAGTGTTATGACGACTGGAAAATACCCAGCAATTTGGACTAATTCCACTATACACCCAATCTTTAAAAATGGTTATAAGAACAGCCCCTCCAACTACCGAGGTATTGCACTGATTAGCAATGTATCAAAAAGCTTTTCACTTCAATCCTAAGATCAAGTCTGGAGGAATGGGTCGAGGGAAGAAGGGTTATACCGGAAAACCAAGCGGGATATAGAAAAGGAAGATCATGTATTGACCACATATTTACACTAACTACTTTAATCCAACTATCATTAAGAAAAAAGAGGGGAAAACTATATGTCTTTTTTGTCGATCTAAGGAAGGCATTTGATACTGTACCTCACTCAATACTTTGGAAAAAACTTTACAACCTAGGCATAAGTTACCAATTCATAAGTACGATCAGAAGTTACTACGAACAAGCAACTATAGCTATCAGATGGAAGGGATCATTTACGGAAAGTATTAAGATAAACTCGGGAGTCCTCCAGGGAGAACCACTTTCCCCACTGCTCTTTATATTATTTATCACGGACTTAATCGAAATTTATAATAATTCAGACCTGCCGAGTGTAAATTTGCCAGAATTTGGAGATATCCATTTATTGCTGTACGCCGACGACATAGCAATTTTAGGCGAGTTCAGGATGAACCTCCAAAATAAGATCAAAATACTGAAAGAATATCTCGATGAGAGAACTTAATGACACTAAATGAGTCCAAGTCAAAGATTATGGTGTTCCGTAATGGAGGTAAACCCTCAAATAAGGATAGATGGTTCTGGAATGATAAACCCATTACAATAACTTCAAGATATACATACTTGGGATTCCCTCTGACACCAACAATAACAACTACTCACCCGGCAAATTACTTTAAAGGAAAAGCACTTACAGCAATTAACGCCACACACCCAATATTAATAAAATCAAAAGCAAAGTCAATAAATTTATCAATCAAACTTTTTGATACAATAGTGAGAGCTGTCCTGATGTATGCCGCTCCATTGTGGGCAACAGAGCATAAAGACTTACTGGACAGTATACAAGACATATTTATCCGTAGGTTCCTGAATCTGCCCAGATACACTCCAGGCTACATAATCAGATTAGAAACCGGTCGTATCTCATTGAGTGTAACAGCTTTAAAATTAACCCTGAAGTATTGGCTGCGGGTGTTGAATATGAGCAGTGACAGATTGCCGCGTATATGTTTTAATAGAACACGGGAACTGCCTAATGCTTCGGGCACACCCATCGGTTTCATTGAAAAGCTCACCAATCTGCTTAACAATAATGGATCCCCTGCACTTGTTTCCTGTGATGATCCTGAAACGCTGAGGAGCGCGATTACAGGGCTCTTAAAAACAGCGGCAGACCAATCTATACAAAACGATCTTACAAGAATGGATAAATCTAAGCTATACTCTCACTACAAAGACATTCACATATCTTTCATGATGGAGGGATACCTTTTAGGGGATTTTCCTTTCCCGGTTGTAAGACTACTCGCACAAGTTAGAATACTTTCAAATTTTTTTTAGAGAAAACCACACCAAGATGCTCTGCGGTGAGGACCCGATTTGTACCTTCTGTAATTCAAAACTAAAAAAATGAAATAACTCACTATATTTTTGATTGCTCTGCTCTGAAAGAAGAAAGAAGAACCCTTATGCTCAAAACTGGGCAACTCTGTGCTTCACTTCCATCAATAATTGACAATATGACCCAGAATAAGTATATTGCTACGGCGTTTTATGGTTTCCATAAGTCCATATCTCAGAAGAAGGCCAAGTGACACTCACTCCTCACTTTCTTACTGCTACACTTTTTGTGTTGTTTTTCTTGCTTCCCTCTTTCTCTTTCTTTTTTTCTTTTTCTTCTGTATATATCGTTATTTCCTTTGTCTCACTGCTTTGTTCTTATGCATACCTCTGGTGAATCCTGTATAGGGTCAGTGACCCTAAATAAAGGCTTTTGTTGTTGTTGATTAAATATAGAGATAAGAGATAAATAGTCCGGACATCTGTCGGGACCTGTTGACGTCCAGTTTGGACAGCTCGAGAAGTCTTCAACCACCTGTGAACCACCAGCTGCCATCGCCAATTACAGCTTTCATCTAACAGGCTTCCCATCGTACATGTAACAATCGTGGAAGATAGGAGGTTCAGGAGGCCCTGTGATAAAGCGTGAAATGACAAAGCTAGATGGGTGTATGGCAAAGTGGTGACTTTGAACAGATCCGTTGAGTTTGGTTGATTTCTTATTTGGAATTGATCTCTTGAGAATAGATCGAGTGGTTGTCAGCTGTGTACCCCGGAATCCACTGAGTGGGCAAAGAAGATGAATATTGGATTCGTCTCTTAGAGTCAGTTCTTGTACAAACTCGGGATGGATCAATGAAAGAGATGTCAAGTTAGAACACTTTTTGGTGACATCTCATAAACCTTTATTGACCACACAAAGTTAATTCAACAATTTTATTTTTCCGTTCGTCATTACTCTTCATAATTCACCCTTTCATACCTCATCCAAAAAGGTTGAAAATGGTCGATATTTTACCTTGAAATAAAGATTTGAATTTTCGTTTAAAAGAAACTCATGCGGTGTAACTTCAAGTGTCGTTTTACAATCACAGGCCGCAGTGTATTATAAATATACCCTCTTATATAATTTGGTGAAACCGCTTAGAGGATTCACCACACTGCTAAGCCAAGCTCTCTCATTCAATTATCCCACACGACTTCTTCTAGATCCTCATTTCTCTCTCTAAGATATGATAATCTGACTTTATTCTCTGATGTCTCTCAAGATGAAGAGTGACACGAACAGTTTAAAAACGTGACATGTTCTTTTCAAGATTTCCTATTATAATATAGGAATAACTATTTCCATTCTTACGTTTGGATATAAAGGAATACCGCGGAACAGTTGGAAGTTTATTATCGAAACAACTTCTTGAAACTTACTGAAATTTCTCCAATCTGCCACACAATGTTAGAATTTTTTGCATCTTAAATGTGTTTGATATGAATAGGTAATAAATCTTCGTGGAAGTAGCATAGTAATATTTGATATTTTCCAATTTGCAATAATTTCATGCACTTTTAGAAGTTCTTGTTGAGTTTTTTCGAAGAATTATAATGATTGTTATTCTTTGAATCCTTTTTTCGATAGCAATATCAAACAAAACACAACCTGATCTCTGATCTGAGATGTGTTTGGCCTCTGAAGTAACGGCGACGTGCTTCTTTTATTAATGCTGTATAATCGGCAAGCTTTCGGACTTTGACGTCCTTCGACAGGCTGCTTTCCAAGCGGAGGGGGCGTCAAGGCGACCTCTTCCTCTTTCGGGGTGTAGTGTAATCCGCCTCCACGTGATGCACCCTGGGTAACGCTAAATAACGCTAAAGTAGTCAACTTTATTTTTATGCAAATATATTTGTAACTTAAAAACTAAGAGAAAAAAAAGTATGTTAATTTCTTTAATGTATAAATTGATCATATTTTTCAATAAAAAAGAGTTCTGGATAAGTTTTGGATGGTTGATAGACGTCCTTAGATCCTCTTCCTTGGAGTTGCGGAGTTGGTTAAGTAGCTGGACTAAACACTAGGTCGTCTGTATAGGGGCCATTTTACATCGCGTCAGGTCCAGCTGGACTTCCGGTATGATAGCAATACGGTCGTAGCCTGGCAATATCAACTTTCCAAGAAACTAGCTTCTAGAACCTATTTTCTTGGAAAGTTGCCTGTTAAAGGACGTCAAAGTCTGAAAGCTTGCCGAATTTACAGCAATAATAAAAGAAACTCGTCCCCGTTAACTTTTATCCCATCTCTAAATATGGAATTGTACTCACGTTTGAAACATCCTGTAGGCAATTCTTGCCCACCGATAATACTTTGAGGTGCTGGAGATGGTCCAAGTTCTCCAGTACTGAGATGCCGTTATTGTACAGCGAAAGGTCTTCAAGTTCTGTCAGCGAATCCAAACCTTCAACTTTCATGATGGCGTTGAAAGAGAGATCTGCACATTCCAAGAAGTTGACTTCCTCATCAACATGAGAAAATTTTAGACAAAATAAAGCTATATCAACCAATAATATAAAAGGTTGTCCCAAAAGTTCGTGTTTTTCTTCGTTGTTTTTACTTATTACTTGGCGAATAATATTATTACGGCGAATACATAATAATACCTAATACAATTACTTTATACATAATACAAAGACATATTATATATAACGTAAAATAATAATAATGATTTTATTATAATAATTGAAGCCGCTCTTCACGCCGCAAGAAAAAGACGCATAGGTACTAGGGACAAAGTTCCAAGACTTCGATGGAATCCTTGGCAGAAGCACGTCAGATCTATGTCAGTATCTACAATATTTGCAAGTTGTGGGTCACAGCTCCCATAGCGAAGGAGCTATGTAGCAAAATATTTATTATTTTATTAACAGAGTATTATTTTTAATGTTAATATTTCTCTACTCTGTAAACTACCCTCGTTACTTTTGTTTATCTTTCATAGTTTGTTCTTGCCTAAATAAAATTGCTGTGTCATCCTGAAGTTAGTCTTTCCTAATTATCCAAGTGGCATTATTTAAAAGAAGAGGTGCTTTATTTTTACCTCAATACCATTGTACCCAACACTTTATATATGTTTTAGAGTTTTAAATATGTCAAAGAAAAAGTAAAAGTATAAAAATCAGAAGATCAGGCGATAAATTTAAAAGAAAGTGTTTTAATGTCCGTCCATACAGCGAGCAAAACAACAACTGACTCACCCGTGCAGCCAAGGTCACGCTCCGCTGTGTCACGTGGGAAAACATACGTAGATGTTCTCGTACATGTTCTCAGCACATCCCCCTTTTTAAGATTTGAAATATACATATACATTACAAACTTTAAATGCATAATATAATTAATAATGAAGGCGATCCACAGGTTTAACAATTCGTCCACTCCGGGTTCTTATCTGGCCGTCTTCTGAGTCGTTAGAGGGATAATCCACAACTGGGGTCTTTTCATTTTCAACCAGTTCCTCCCCCGAAAAGGTCGGCGTCGATGGGTCGGCTGGATATTGCACTGTAACTCCTTTTCGTAGATGGAACCTGTTTCGACGTAAAGTCCCAACTGGAGTATCAACCAAATATGACCTTGGTGTCGATGCCTTCTGCTTTACAATCCCCCAGGTTCGCATATCTGTAATCCAAACCGTGTCACCTTCGGATAGCTCCTCCATGTCCGTAGCTCCGCAGCGTCGATCATATCTGGATTTCATATCCTTTCTCCTTCTCCCCTCCTTTCTTTTCAGGGTCTGAGAGTCCACCAACTTTGTATTAAGATTCTCTGGTGCAATTGGCAAGGTCGTTTGGAGTTTACGTCCCAGATGGTTCACCATGCCAAGAAATCTTCTTACGCCATGAACATCTGTCGGAGCAGGCATCTTCGCTACTGCTTCGATTTTCGCTGGATCTGGTCGAATACCGTCTTCATCCAGTATGTGCCCAAGAAAATTAATTCTTGGCACGCCGAAGACACACTTGGCCTTGTTTAGTGTAACTTTCGCCTCTTTCAGTTTTCGGAGCACTAAACGAAGAATTCGATCGTGAGTCTTGGAGTCGGAGGCAAATATCAGGATATCGTCCAGGTAACACATTACACCGTCCATGCCTTGCAAGATTATTGACATAACCCTAGAAAATACTCTGGGACGAGTGAGATTCCAAATGGCATTCTGCAGTATTTATATCTCCCAAAAGGAGTGATGAAGGTCGTTAAATGCTGGCAGTCCGGGCTCAACGGAATCTGGTGAAAGCCACTGTTCGCGTCCAGTTTCGAAAAGAATCTTGCTTCCCCCAGTTGCCCCAGCATGAGCTCCACCACTGGCATGGGATGCACTTCGCGCTGTACATGTTCGTTCAGCCTTGAGAGATCCACACAGAGTCGTATGTCGCCATTCGGTTTACCAGCAATCACAGTCGGTGCACACCATTCAGTCGCAACGTTAACTTGTGCTATGATTCCCGCCTTCTCGAGCTCTTCCAATCTTGTTTTGAGCTTTTCCATCAAAGGTATTGGTACCCGTCGAGGAGTATGCACAGCATATGGTTTTGCTCCAGGTTTCAATTTGATTTCGTAAGGGTTTCCGATCTGTCCCAGTCCTTCAAATACTTCGGGAAATTCCTTGATTGGGTTAATTCTCGTCGCAACCACTTCAATCCGCCTCGCCAGGTTCAAGAGCTCACATGCCCGGCGACTCAGAAGAGGTTCACTCAAACGACGAATGACATAAATCTTCTCCTTGATTTCATAATTGCCATTTGGCAGCGTTGATATAAACATACCCACAGTCTGAAGTTCGGAGAATTCAGCAGCTCTAATGTTGATATCACTTTCCACTAGTCGTTGCTGTCCCATTATCTTCTTGAAGAGACACAGAGGAACACATGTAACATCCGCCTGGGAGTCGAGCTTGAACTTCACCTTTTTCCCGTTCACTTGGATTTCTGCTGTCCATCGCCTCCTGCACTCGCCTTCATCATCATCGAGATTAGATGAATCCTCCACAGCTGAGACCTCCAGGAGAAAACCAATTTCTTCATCAAGTTCAGAAACAGCTTTGACTTCCGCAGTCTTCGCCTGCTTATCTGGGCAGCAATTTGCAAAATGGCCAGTTTTTGAACATAGGTTACATCTTTGTCCTTCAGCACGGCAAGCCTGTCCTTCCCTGTGGGTGAAACCTCCGCACTTTGGACATCGTGATCTTGTTTTGGCTGACTTCTCCTTCTTCCTCGAAGGCTGCTGTTGTTGTTTCGGTGATTGTTTCTTCGAGTTGAACTTCACCTGATTGACCTTTTGGCTTGTTGAGGGACGCTGCAGGTCGACTTGCTGCTGTCTAACGGCTTCCTGCTGTCGAACCATTTTCACCGCCTTTTCCAAAGTCAGTTCGCTGTCCAACTGCATTCTTTCAGATAAAGCTTTGTCCCTCACTCCAACCACTATTCGGTCACGGATCAACTGCTCATGAAGACCCTCAAATTCGCAGCCATCAGCCAAACTGTACAATGAAGTGATGAATTCGTCCACTGGCTCCCGATCCTCTTGGATTCTTGAATTAAATTTCGCACGTTCGTAGATAATATTCTTTCTGACACAGAAGTGGCTGTCGAACGCCTTGAGGACGGAATCAATTTTCGTTGCCTCTTCTTCCTTTTCGAACTTGAAGGTCCTGAATATATCATCCGCGCGGTCGCCCATCAAGTACATGAACAAATCGATCTTGTCCGCCTCCTCTTTCTTCTTCATTCCACTGACCACGAGGTATCGTTCGAATCTTTTCCTCCATTTGGGCCATTCGTTGGGAGTCGAGAAGTCGAAAGTTTCTGGAGGTTGAATCTGAGCCATGTTGAATTATCTTCCAAAGTACGCAAAAATCGATATTTTGCGATATACGGGTTCGTATTTTATCCAGTTATCGCTGCCACCATGTTTTAATGTCCATCTCTACAGAGAGCAAAACAACAACTGACTCACCCGTGCAGCCAAGGTCACGCTCCGCTGTGTCACGTGGGAAAACATACGTAGATGTTCTCGTACATGTTCTCAGCACAGAAAGACATACATATTCTGACCACAAAAATGATAATTTCAGATGGAAAAACATCGTCTATCGAAAAAATTGACTAAACGTTGATTTGAGCAAGTATATTGGCCAATCCATTTTATGGATAAATCAAGTAGAGACAACCACGTACGCCATTTGGGCTGTTGGTACAAGTTGAATCACATCGACCAAAGGACTTAAGAGAGAGTTAAATCTTCTACTTTGCTCGCCTCAAATGGAATCTTATTCGTGCTCGTAACGTAGGCAATACATCCTACAGCATAGCTGTCACAATCGTAACCATAATACTGACCGTGGAGCATTTCTGGTGCCATATATTGTCAAATTATATTGACAAACATTTTCAGTTTTTTTCTGATCAGTTTTTAGCGGGAAGAATGTTGTCCTCGTTTGTTAGTGAACCAATCTCTCAAGCCTTCTCATTGGACGAATGTGGCCATGTCTGTATATAAGAGGGGACTAAGGGAATGCGAGGGGGGCCCAGAGCGTGGAGAATTGGTGTGGAGACGCTTAAAGTGTTTTTCTACGTGGTTTTCCGTGTCTGGCTGTTCTCTTCGCATCCCGGTGTCACCCAAGTCCGATCCCTGCCAACGCTACAATAAAGATAAGTACTGTTTTATTTTATTTAACAAATCGTGAGTTGTTTTTATCTGCTTTTTGTTGTTAGTGTTGTACTCTTGAGTGTACCTTTTTCTGTGTTTAAGTTACTCTTACTGTAGACCCTAGTTTATTGATTTTTGTGTGATAACCCGTAATAGTAACTTTTGTCAATATATACAGGTTCCACCTGGACGACCCAAGATTCTTATTCTTCGTAAATCATGTGGCATTGCCTTTACTAAACCAAAATCTCAAACTTTGATCTCATCCTTTTTTTATAAAGATATTGTCCGGTTTCAATTCCCTGTGAATGAAGAAATTTGTGAATGGATATTATAAAATAAATAAAGCTTCCAGGGTTAAGTTTCATTTGCAACTTTTTATTTTCAAGCTTTCGTACTTTTCAGTCCTTCAACATCCTGTAAAAATTATTCAATAATAAATACAAATTTTTATATGCACATTATTATATATATTGACACGTTTCTGAATTTTGTAATTAATTTTGTAATTGGTTTTTCATTGATTTTTAATGTGTGATCAATAACTCTTATCATCATTGGAAAAAAAGAACAATTAATAAACAAAAGAACAACAACATGGAAAATTTGCCTCTTTATTTAAAACAAACAAACAAATTAGATAAAGATTTAAAATAAAACATTTCTTTAAAAGTTAAAGCAAAAATAAAACGTTACATAAAATATTTGGCGCAGCTACGAAAGGATTAAAATATAAATCAAAAAAGGCTTCGACGAAAGAAAAAGTAAGTCCAATGGCAGTAAATGTAAACAAATTAGTGAAATTTAGCGGTGATAAAGGTTCAATTCGGCCTGAATCATGGCTTAAACTATATGAATTGGAAACTGGTAAACTAGATGAAGTCGATAGAATCAATAATCTAATTTATTATTTACCAAAAGATGCTTTAGAATGGTTTGCTGATGAAATATTGAGCAACGCATCCATTAAAAAATGGATCCTAAAATGGGATACTGTTAAACTCAAATTAATTCAGCGCTTTGGTTATAAAGTTGAAAGCCCTATAGTTGCAGCAAAAAGAAGACTTAAAAAAGAAGAAACCGTGGAAGATTATTTTAGAGATAAAATTAGATTATTAAATCAAACAAGCCTCAATAATGTCGAGAAGCTAAAAATGTTAACGGATGGATTGCCATTAGATTGGAAAAATTATCTCGTAACAGCCCAGCCTAAAGATCCATCACATTGGATGCAGATTGCCATGGAGATTGAACAAAACAATAATCAAATAAGGCTACAACAGAGAAGTAAAACCAAGGTTTTTAATATAACTACACCTACAATCTCAAAAAATTGCCCATATTGGTGTTCTAT
Organism: Cordylochernes scorpioides; assembly: GCA_030710605.1. Lineage (NCBI taxonomy): Eukaryota > Metazoa > Arthropoda > Arachnida > Pseudoscorpiones > Chernetidae > Cordylochernes > Cordylochernes scorpioides. The sequence continues at coordinate 9,380,007 of CP092872.1, forward strand.
TTGTAAGAAAAAAGGATTGTATTTTAAACATTGGAAAAGTGATTGCAAAGATTATGATCCTAATTATAAAGACAAGCTTAAACACCAAGCAACTAATATCACCACAGATGTTAAACAAACCATAGCTGATTCACTTTGCATAGCAAATACCAATTTTCCTTATAGATTTGTTAATGTTGAAGTTTTACTTAATAATATTCCAGTTTCATCTTTTATTGATACCGGGTCAACTATTTCATTAATGAGCTGTTCGCTTTTAAAACAACATAAGTTAAAATTGAATGTAAACGATAGAATCAAAATTAAACAAGTAGATAGTTTTGCATATACGTTAGGATCAGTAGAAGTATTTTTGAAAATCCATTCTAAACTTGTCAGGTGTAAGCTTCATGTAGGGAAAAACTTTAGCTATCCATTGCTTATTGGACTTGATGTAGCAGGAAAAATTGGATTAATAATTGACACAAAAGACAAAGCGGTGTATGTTAAAGGAAATGAATGTTTTATATATCTCCTGAAACGCATCTTCCATCTGTTCAGCAAAAAGAGCTTAATCAATTACTTAAAGAAAATCAAGCATTGTTAAGCCAGCATGAAACTGACATTGGAAGGATTGCTGTTCAACACAAGATCCATACAATTGAACATCCACCCATCATTTGTAGACCATATAGAAGACCACTTGCCGAATATGATGAAATAAAAAGACAAGTTGAAGAATTGAGTAAAAAGGGACTAATAAGAGAATCTCAGTCACCTTGGGCCTTCCCCGTAGTGTTGGTCTCTAAAAAGGATGGTTCACAAAGGATGTGCATAGATTACCGAAAACTGAATGCAATTACAATTGATGACAAGCAGCCTCTTCCATACATCCAAGATATGTTTGATCGCTTACATAATGCGGAATACTTCACAACACTTGACATAGCATGGGGCTATTGGCATGTTGAAATACATCGAGACTCTGTTGAGAAAACTGCTTTCATTACAAATGACGGGCATTATGAATTTTTGGTTATGCCATTTGGCTTGAAAAATGCTCCAAGTACTTTTCAGCGAATAATTCAGCATATTATTGGAAATCTTCTTTGGAACGGTGTTTGTAATTATCAAGATGATATTCTAATTTACAGCAGTACTTTTAAAGATCATATTGAACTCATGAAGAAAGTATTTGACAAGCTTAAAGAAAACAATATCAAACTCAAGTTGAAGAAATGCTCCTTTGCAAAACAAGAAATAAGATATTTAGGTCATATCATAGGACATAACAAGATTAAACCTGACCCTGAAAAAACAAAGGCAATAAATGAGTTCCCTCAACCTAAAACAGTGAAGCAAGTAAGGCAGTTTTTGGGTTTAGAAGGTTACTACAGGAAATTTATTCCTAAATTTAGTGAAATTGCAGATCCTTTAACAAGCCTCACAAGAAAAAATAAGTTATTCAAATGGACTACTGAAGTTAACAAATCATTTCAGGAACTAAAGTCTCATTTATCCACAGATCCAGTTCTTTCTACATATGATCCTTCATTACCATGCAAGCTTTATACAGATGCATCTAAACTGGGAATTGGTGCTATTTTAGCTCAAATTGGAAATGATAATCAAGAACATGTAATTTCCTATTATTCAGGGAAACTTCTACCACATCAACAGAACTATTCTGCATTTGAGTTGGAATGCTTTGCTGTAGTTCAATCAGTTGAATACTTTGAAGTTTATCTTGAGAACAATACATTTGAAGTCATTACAGATCATTCGGCTTTGGAATGGCTCTTCAACGTAAAGAAACCAAAGGCAAAATATCTCCGATGGATAATTGAATTATCAACCAAGTCAATGAAAATAGTTCACAGATCAGGATCAAAGCAAACGCATGTTGATGCATTGTCAAGATCACCAGTGTCATTTCATGTATCAATCCCCACTCTTCGACTACACCAACAAAAAGCGGATCTCAGTTTTGTAAAGAACTCTCATATTCATCGAGATCTTATTATGGTGAAACATAATGGAGTTCTAAAAACAGTTGTTCCAGAATCATTCCAAGAAGAAATTCTCAAAGAATACCACGATAATCATTCTCACCCCTCAATTAACAAGACAGTAAGATTGATAACACCATTTTATTGGTGGCCGAATGCTATCAGATGCATGAAAGACTATGTTCGCTCATGTAAAATATGTCAAATAACTAAATGCAGTCATAAACCATTTATTGGAGAATATGTTGCACCAAACTCTGATCTGAAACCACTGGAATTAATATCAATGGATACTATTGTGCTAGGCTCTGCAGCAAATGAAACCAAGCACAAATACATTCAAGTAATAATTGACCACCTAACAAGATTTGTTTGGGCTTTCCCTACTGTCACCAACACTTCTCAAGCAGTAATTCAATGTTTAGACAAAATCAACAAAACTGTTCCCCAAATCAAATGTATTTTAACCGACAACGGAAAAAATTTTACATCAAAAGAATTTAACAAGTTTTTGAATGAGCATCAAGTTCAACACACCTATTCGACGCCATATCATCCGCAGAGTAATGGACTGTGTGAAAAGATGAATGACACTATACTCACCAAATTAAGAACAAACCTTCAAGAGAATCCAAGACTAAAATGGTCATCATTACTTGCCAAAATTGTGAAAGATTATAATAGCACACCCCATGATGTCACTGGGTTTTCTCCAAATTTCCTACTTTTTGGTGATTGTGCAATACCAGAATTTTCTGAATTACCACATTTCACCATAGAAAATGCAAGGAAGAAAGCAATAGAAAATAGCGCAAAGCATAGAGAAAAGTGGAAAGCACGACACGATGCAAAACATCCGCAGTCGTCATTCAAAGTTGGTGATCTGGTCCTTCGTAAAATAGCTAGTAATGATCCAAGTATGGTCAAAACATCCCCAAAGTATGAGGGTCCTTTTCAAATAACAAGAATAATATCTAAGGTTACGTGTGAATTATTGAAAGATGATTCCTCCTTGGTTAAAGTTCATGTGTCACAATTGAAACCATTTATTTTGCGAAAATAAATCCTTCAAGCCGAGGGATATGACACGTTTCTGAATTTTGTAATTAATTTTGTAATTGGTTTTTCATTGATTTTTAATGTGTGATCAATAACTCTTATCATCATTGGAAAAAAAGAACAATTAATAAACAAAAGAACAACAACATGGAAAATTTGCCTCTTTATTTAAAACAAACAAACAAATTAGATAAAGATTTAAAATAAAACATTTCTTTAAAAGTTAAAGCAAAAATAAAACGTTACAATATAAAATAAAAGGATTTAAAAGCGCGATTGTTTCTTTTATACATAAAACGAACTTCTACTGTCCTTACTGCGATGAAAAAAATATATTGGGAGGGCTTGGCTCATCAGTGGTGAACCCTCCCAGCGGTTTCGCCAATTTAATCCACCAGACCGCTTCTCAGAGCTCTAATACTGTATTGGATCATTCTGCTTTTATATGCTACACTGAAGAATGGAATCTTAGAAATGGTTTTCAAGTAAACTATGGACATAAGCTTATAGGACAGTAGAATTACATTCAAATATTTGCTTCGAGCAATGCTCTTCAGCAAACTGGCCTAACTGGCCTTGTCTTTATAGTTTGCTGAAGAGCATTGCTCGAAGCAAATATTTGAATGTAATTCTACTGTCCTATAAGCTTATGTCCATAGTTTACTTGAAAACCATTTCTAAGATTCCATTCTTCAGTGTAGCATATAAAAGCAGAATGATCCAATACAGTATTAGAGCTCTGAGAAGCGATCTGGGGGATTAAATTGGCGAAACCGCTGGGAGGGTTCACCACTGATGAGCCAAGCCCTCCCAATATATTTTTTCATCGCAGTAAGGACAGTAGAAGTTCGTTTTATGTATAAAAGAAACATTCGCGCTTTTAAATCCTCTTATTTTATATGTATAGATGGCGCGTTATTGCTTTGTGTTAACATTATTATATACATATTTTAAATAATTATTATATATTGAGAGAAAAATATATTACATTATTTCAGTTTTGAAAAACAAAATTTTTTGAAAATATACGTGCGTGGTGGATTATATGTGTTGGCCGAACGATATCTCGAGACTTCAAATTAAATTTAATAAATTCATGAACTATTGTGTTATATATAGAAGACATCTATGGGATAGTATTTGTCCATATTGTTTCGTATGTTTCTGATATTTCAATGCATCTGTTTATGCTTTTTTTGCTGTTTTGTTATCATAGATTCTATTAAAAGTCTTTGGTATTTACTATGGATATTGTCATATTACACTATGGATATTTTGGCATGCCAATCCTATTTGATGATGGAAAGTTAGCCTTTGTTCTAACATAAGTGAAGATTTTTCCACCAAAAGACTTGTGGAAGTGGAAAGTCTTTAATGTCACCGTTTGTCTATTATTTTATTTTAGAGGAGACACGCAGGTGATTTTGCTCACACTTGGTTATCTCGTGTGTCTTCAATAAAGGTACTGTAATATCTTTCATAGTTATTGTCTGAATCCCGATATACATGCTGAAAGGTATAACTTCCTTAAGTTTTGTCCATGAGTGTATACAAACTTGGTTATCTCATGTGTCTTCAATAAAGGTCACTGTAATATATTTCAGAGTTATTGTCTCAATCCCGATATACATGCTAAATGGTACAACTTCCATAAGTTTTGTCCATGAGTGTACATGTGTCTTCAATAAAGGTCACTGTAATATCTTTCAGAGTTATTGTCTCAATCCCGATATACATACTAAATGGTACAACTTCCATAAGTTTTGTCCATGAGTATAGATGAAAGAGATTGTGTTGAAAGACATTTTTGTGCCCGTCTCTGCATCCACCTAATCTCCGCGGATCACCACCCTGCCCCCTCCTCTACATCCCGGCTCTCCTGGCCTCAGCCGGCGATGATCCCCTGGCCACCCATCCCCAGGCCCCTCCAACAGTGCAATGTATATAGTGCTTTGTATATATTCCGCTTTATGCGTCCATCGGGGCTCAAAAAGCATTCCCTTTGGTTAGCAGCCCCGTAAATAAAGATATTTCCCGAAAGACATTTTTGTGTACACGATGCATAATAGACACATCAATTCAAGACAAGTTCACCACCAGCAACCAAACATAAAGAAGAACTCACCCAGCCAAGTCAGGTTCACCAGTTCCTCCAATCCTTCAATGGTCTTAATAGCGTTATTATCCAGTTGGAGCTTGGTGAGATTCTTGAAGTGGGACAGATTTTCTATCCGTAGAATATCTGCATCATCATCACGAAATAAGACAAGTGCCAAAACTCCTAGAATCAATTATGTAAATTTCACGATGATTTGATTTGTATATAATTTCAAACTTACAAGCAATTATCCTAATTGTGGATATTGCATGTCTTTGCAACTGTTAAATAAATAAATAAATAAATAAAATATCTGCATCATCATCGCTAAATAAGACAAGTGCCAAAACTCCAAGAATATTGTGAAAAATTGTACAAAAGTGAAATTTTACACACTAGGTGGATAAATCAAGAAATAAAAAGGCATCTTCTTATCAAGCAACTAAAATTTTATGGTGGATTGCGCCCTCTGTCGGAATAAATATCAACTAATGGTTGATTATAGAAGAAACACATGTCGAGGTGAATAGCTTCTTTATAAATCACTTATCCCCTACTTGTGTTTTTTCTATAACGAATAGAGAGATTATCGTTGTCTTAATCTATGATTGGCTTGATATTTTAGTTTATATTTATTCCGATAGATGGCGCAAGCCATCAGCAACTTATAATTGTACGATCAAGTGATGTCTTTCCCCCCAATAATATTGTTCATAAGCAAATACATTACAACATGTGGAACTGGCTAAAACAATTCTCTATTTATCATTTCATTAGTGATGCTATTCTCATCATGATAAAAATTCTGACAACTGTCCTGGTGTGGAACTAACACCTACCCACATATTCTCATGTCCAGCAATGGCCGCAGCCTTGCAGAAAATTGACATGGACCCAGAGCAGCAGCTTTACACACCCAAGATAGTGGACATTGTGACTGCTGTGATAGAGATGTATGAAAACATCTGAGGCTCTTCATTGGACACGACAACAACAACAACAAAAATTCTTATTGGATCGAACTAAATATCCATTCTTGACCATCGAAGAAGATAAAGAAGAATTATAATTCACAGAAAGTTGAGTCATCTACACTCAACATAAGGAGAAGTGGAAAGTATTTTGTATTACCGATCGCCTATTATTTTAAAGGGGACAGAGTCAATTTTGTTCACACTTGGTTATCTCGCGTGTCTTCAATAAAAGTCACTGTAATATCTTTCAGAGTTATTGTCTCAATCCAGATATACATGGTAAAAGATACAACTTCCTTAAGTTTTGTCCATGAGTGTATCTTTCAAAGTTATTGTCTGAATCTCGATATACATGCTGAAAGGTACAACTTCCTTAAGTTTTGTCCATAAGTGTATCTTTCAGAGTTTTTGTTTGAATACCAAAACACATGCTTAAAGTTATAAACTTCTTAAGTTTTGCCCATTAGTGTACTTCAGCCTTTTTTTCAAATACTCTATTTTGATCTTTCAGCGACCCGAGCTTTTGCCATTTTCAAAGAAAATTATTTTGATAATGGTTAAGGGTTGATAAAAGGTCTAAATGGAATATAAGAAAGGTTTAAGTAAAAATATTTTAGGAATTGAAAGCAAGAATGTTTATTTTTCACATAAAAAAAAACTTCTACTCTCCTTACTGAGATGAAAAACATATTGGGAGGGCTTGGCTCATCAGTAATGAACACTCCCAGTTTGTTTTAAGTGTAGAATAAACATTCGTGCTTTAATGATACTCGTATTACTTCCAATTATAGATGGCGCGTTTTAGATTTATTTTAATTAAACCTAGGTGTGTGTGTAGCCTTTACTCACTGTTTGCGGAAGAGCATTGATCTATTCAAATATTTATATGTAATTCTACTATCCTAAAAGCTTATTTCCATAGTTTATTTAAATACCATCACTAATACACTGTATAAGAAAAAAATCGACGCACCAAGAAGGAGTTGTCAGATTAGGACAAAAATTGGTGTATGTAAAGAGCATGTATAGGGGGAAAAACGATTAAAATTTCAGAACAATTAATTGTTTTATTTCAGAGTTTGATCGTCACAAATTGAGAATGTCAATATGTCGTTATAGATAACCTCTTTGTATACGTATTTTCATATAAATCGGACAACTGCTTCTTGGTGCGTCGATTTTTTTGTTATAGAGTATATTCCACCCTTCAGTGTAGCATATATAAGCAGAATCATAAAAAAAAAAGTATTATAACTCTAAGAAGCGGTCGGTAGATTAAATTGGTGAAACCGCTAGGAAGGTTCACCACTGATATGTCAAATACTCCCAATATATTTTTCATCGCAGTAAGGATATTAGAAGTTTGTTTTATGTATAAACGAAACATTTGTGCAATGATCATTTCATATATATAAATGGTGCGTTATAGTATTATATTAAATCCTTTACAATCTATTTACAGTAGAACCCTCTTTAAAAATCCTGAGTTCAACTGACCCAGTTGATAGACCTCAGCAATGGTTCTACTGCAGGGATACGGAGGAGCTGCATCTCTACTCATGTTAGAGTCGGCAGCAAAGGCTTCCATGTTAGGAACGGCCTCAAATTACAGGCAAAGTCAGACTTTCACCAAAGTGTGCCTGGATCATGGTGCCATGATCAACGAAAGCTGCACCCCTATACCCCATTCCATGAGATCTTGAACTCATGGAATTCGTGTAATCTTTACAGAAGGGGATAAGAAACAAAAACAACAACAAGAAATCCTTTTTAACTTAATTATAAATCTTTTATGAATATAGAGCAATTCATATTTAAATCTTTAGATAATAAAAAGGCATATATTGGAAAATAAATCTTTAATTAAAAAAAACATATGCCTTTTTATTATCTAAAAATTAAAATTCCAATATGTAAAATGGTGTTTTTCTTTAGGTTGGGATCTCAGTAATCTATTTGAAATCACACGAAGGACTTGGTATCTACAAAGGAGGAGTTCTGGGACTTACTCATGAAGGAGAGACGGATGGAGAGTACATTGCGGCAGTCCAGCTCTTCCTCTTCCAAGATGGATCTCTCAGCCTCGCTGGACGGACTCTGTTCCAGTACAGCCTGTCTTACAACCTCGTAGTTGATGAGAGCGGCGTTCTGGAGTTCCGAGGACAGCTTGCTGCTCATTGTCACGTGACATCGATCGTTCTGTTCTGGAATGTTCGTGAGACTGTGTCACCGACCCCAGTCGATCGCTGCTGTGCGACACGGGGACAATTAGGTGTCCAGTAATGGGAGAATACATGTCTTTACTTACAACACACAGGTAGGTTTACAAGAGATGAAATGGTTTTTCAAATGAAAGAATATAGTTAGAATGAAAATATTTAGGCTTACAGGGAGAATTTGAGTCAAAAGATGTTCTATTGAATATATATATATTATATAATAAAAAGGCATATATTGGATTTAATAAAAGATTTATTTTACCAATATTTCGGCTGGCTGAACGCCAACCTTTATCGAGGCATTACAGCCGAAATATTGGCAAAATAAATCTTTTATTAAATCCAATATATGCCTTTTTATTATCTAATGAATTAAATATCCATTTATTTTTAAATAGGACAATTCATACTTAAATAATTAGGTAGTAAAAAGGCTTATGTTGTATTGAATAAAATATTTATATGCCAATATTTCGGTTGGCTGAAAGCCAACGTTTATCGAGGCATTACATTTTTGTATACACTTAGTGTATGCCTTTTTACTATCTAATATATATAAAAGGGCGTACATGCATCTGTTGGTTAAGATTATTCTTCTTGATCTGAACATTATTGTGGTGTGCATGTATAGTTTCGCAGTAGAGTCTCCCATGAGATACCAAAGGTAGAGTATTTTTTATATTATCCTAGGTACACAACACAAATGGTACAGGTCATAATAATCATGGTAGGTAGTTGAAGACTACTTTTACTGTAAGTGAACCACATGTTTACACATGTAGAAAGCGTAGTTCGACTTTTGCACTTACAGTATGCCAGAACATCGTTTGATTACATGCAATAACTTTTGGGGTTGGACTTTTGTAAGAATCGGGGCCATTGAAGCATTTTTTATTCAGATTAAAATGCCCAATATGTAATTTGATCATTGGCTGTGGCTGTCGGAAATCTCTGATTTATCCCACCAACATTCTCTAACCTGATATATGAACTCTTCTTGAATTTTCCTCTTATCAGAGACTGTTTTAGTATAAAGATATTCATGGGTTGGACTGACATGGCAAAGTTCTGGTAAGAAACCACTTCCAGGGGACACAAAGTTGAGCCATGTGTTTTGCTTACGGCCGCACATAGGTGATTCTACCTGTAATATGCCGTGTTTCTGTGTGGACATTCACTCATGGACAAAACTGAAGAAAGTTGTACCTTTCAGCATGTATATCGGGATTCAGACAATAACTCTGAAAGATACACTCATGGACAAAATTTAGAAGTTGTATCTTTTAGTATGTATATCGGGATTAAGACAATAACTCTGAAAGATACACTCATGGACAAAACTTAAAGAAGTTGTACCTTTTAGCATGTATATCGGGATTCAGACAATAACTCTGAAAGATACACTCATGGACAAAACTTAGAAGTTGTATCTTTTAGTATGTATATCGGGATTCAGACAATAACTCTGAAAGATATTTGATACAGATATTGATTGTGATTAGCTTTTACTTTTTTTATCTTCATTTGCAGAGACTCCGTGGTAAATCCAGGTATAATAAATTTATTTTCCTCCAATTTACCCAGATTAATCTATTTATTAGCTTGATTGTCTTAATTAATTTTCCTGTATTTACCATTTATCATATTAATTTACCATTAAGGTACTATTACTGTTTTCCTGCATGTATCCTACATTTCTGCTTAGAGAATCTGTATAATATTAAAAGGTCTTAATAAAGCTTTTTGTTGCTGTTGTTGATATTTGATACAGAGTACCCTTTATTAAAGACACGAGATATACCAAGTGTGAACAAAATTGTCTCTGACGAGGGCCAACAGCCCGAAACGCGTCCGTGGTTAGCTTTTCTTGATTAATCAAGAATGGGTATTTGGCCAATTCTGGAATAATTAAAAAAATAAACGAGAATAGTTGATATTTATTTCGATAGATGGCGAAAGCCATCATCAACTTTCAGTTGCACGATAAAGAGATGCCTTTTTTATAAAATTGTCTCTGTCTCATTAAAAAAAAAAGAAGAGTCGATATCAAAGACTTTCCACTTAAGTTTTGTTCATGTTGTATATTGCAGACATATAATCGATATAAAACCTGTTACTCGGAAGATAAGTAAACAAAAGCGACATGAATAAAGTGATTATTTTCACGTAGGAATGGCGATACGTTGGTGAAAGGTTGGGAGATCAACTAGAGGATCAAGAATTGAAGAAAACACGCACGTAGTATAATAAAATCTATTAACCCGTCACGTAAACCTTTCACTCGAAGACGTCAATGCTTCGAGAAGGAAAAACTTATATTGGAATCTTTATTTCGATGAGAGAGGAAGATGTATCCACTCAAAGACAAAACTTAAGGAAGTTGTACCTTTTAGCATGTATATCGGGATTCAGACAATAACTCTGAAAGATATTACAGTGACCTTTATTGAAGGCACACGTATACTCATGGACAAAACTTAAGGAAGTTGTACCTTTCAGCGTGTATATCAGTATTCAGACAATAACTCTGAAAGATATTACAGTGACCTTTATTGAAGACACATGAGATAACCAAGTTTGTATACACTCATGGACAAAACTTAAGGAAGTTGTACCTTTTAGCATGTATATCGGGATTCAGACAATAACTCTGAAAGATATTACAGTGACCTTTATTGAAGACACACGTATACTCATGGACAAAACTTAAGGAAGTTGTACCTTTCAGCGTGTATATCGGGATTCAGACAATAACTCTGAAAGATATTACAGTGACCTTTATTGAAGACACATGAGATAACCAAGTTTGTATACACTCATGGACAAAACTTAAGGAAGTTGTACCTTTTAGCATGTATATCGGGATTCAGACAATAACTCTGAAAGGTATTACAGTGACCTTTATTGAAGACACACGAGATAACTAATATACACTCATGACAAAACTTAAGGAAGTTGTACCTTTCACCATGTATATTGGGATTCAGACAATAACTCTGAAAGATATTACAGTGACCTTTATTGAAGACACATGAGATAACCAAGTTTGTATACACTCATGGAAAAAACTTAAGGAAGTTGTACCTTTCAGCGTGTATATCGGGA
>CP092872.1:9391549-9541884 GCA_030710605.1 Cordylochernes scorpioides
CATTTCTCTCTCTAAGATATGAGAATCTGTCTTTATTCTTTGATGTCTCTCAAGGTGAGAAATGACACGAACAGTTTAAAGAACGTGACATGTTCTTTTCGAGATTTCCTATTATAATATAGGAATATCTATTTCCATTCTTACGTTTGGATATAAAGGAATGCCGTGGAACAGTTGGAAGTTTAATATCGAGACAATTTCTTGAAACTTACTAAAATTTCTCCATTCTGCCACACAATGTTAGAATTTTTTTGCATCTTAAATGTGTTTGATATGAATAGGTAATAAATCTTCGTGGAAGTAGCATAGTAATATTTGATATTTTCCAATTTGCAATAATTTCATGCACTTTTAGAAGTTCTTGTTGAAGTTTTTCGAAGAATTAGAATGATTGTTATTCTTTGAATCCTTTTTTTCGATGGCAATATCAAACAAAACACAACCTGATCTCTGATCTGAGATGTGTTTGGCCTCTGAAGTAATGAATGGTCTACTGAAGGGTCAATTAAAAGGTAAATATGGAAGTCAAATTACAAGAGAAGGAATCATCAGACAACATCTTGAAGAAGGAATAAAAGTTAACGGCGACGTGCTTCTTTTATTAATGCTGTAAATTCGGCAAGCTTTCGGACTTTGACGTCCTTCGACAGGCTGCTTTCCAAGCGGAGGGGGCGTCAAGGCGACCTCTTCCTCTTTCGGGGTGTAGTGTAATCCGCCTCCACGTGGTGCACCCTGGGTAACGCTAAATAACGCTAAAGTAGTCAACTTTATTTTTATGCAAATATATTTGTAACTTAAAAACTAAGAGAAAAAAAAGTATGTTAATTTCTTTAATGTATAAATTGATCATATTTTTCAATAAAAAAGAGTTCTGGATAAGTTTTGGATAGTTGATAGTCGTCCTTAGAGCCTCTTCCTAGGAGTTACCGAGCTGGTTAATTAGCTGGACTAAAACACTAGGTCGTCTGTATAGGGGCCATTTTACATCGCGTCAGGTCCAGCTGGACTTCCGGTATGATAGCAATACGGTCGTAGCCTGGCAATATCAACTTTCCAAGAAACTAGCTTCTAGAACCTATTTTCTTGGAAAGTAACCTGTTGAAAGACTTCAAAGTCCGAAAGCTTGCCGAATTTACAGCATTAATAAAAGAAACTCGTCCCCGTTAACTTTTATCCCTTCTTCAAATATAGAACTGTACTCACGTTGGGAACATCCTGTAGACAGTTCTTGCCAACCGATAATACTTTGAGGTGTTGGAGATGATCCAAGTTTTCCAGTACTGAGATGCCGTTATTGTACAGCGAAAGGTCTTCAAGCTCTGTCAGCGAATCCAAACCTTCAACTTTCATGATGGCGTTGAAAGAGAGATCTGCACATTCCAAGAAGTTGACTTTCTCATCAACACACATGAGCAAATTTTGGACAAAATAAAGATACATCAACCAATAATATATAAAAGGTTGTCCCAAAGTTCGTGTTTTTCTTCGTTGTTTTTACCTATTATTTGGCGAATACATAATAATACTTTAAATAAAAAGACATATATTGGATCAAAATATGATTTATTTCACCAATAATTCAGTTGGCTGAACGCCAACCTTTATCAAGGTATTATAACATTTTAATGTGTGTCAACAACAAACTCAGTGCCACATAACGTAAAGAGAATAAAGTTTAAAAAAATATTTTTTCTTATATTCAATGGGGAGAAAAATTTGATATATATAATAAAAGAAACTCAATGCGAAAGGTTGTATTTTTATTTTTATATAAATTTATATTATGGACAAAATAAATTTTGTAAAGCAAGCATGTCAAACTTAAATCCTAACACGGGCCAAATAAAAAAGTAATAAGATTATGTGGGCCGTAAAAAAAGAAAACAAGTAATTAAATTTTTATAGTAACATTTATGTAGGTTTATTTTAAAAAATACTAATAAGAAAAAAGAAAGTAAAGTTAATATTTTCTCCCTGATATTTGGCATCTCTTTTCTGCTACCATCTTTCCTACTTCGGAGGAAATCTTGTTCGCAGTGATTAATTTTAAAACTGACCCAAGGTGAACGTCAGTAATTCTCGATCTGATTGGAGACTTATTTCCTTTCATAAGTGAAAATAACTGCTCGCACCGATAAGTACTTCCAAACATGGACATAATTTCATATGCTAATTTTCGAGTGTTTTCAAATCTGGCTGGCAAATATTTGTAAAATTCAGAAACGCCAACTTCAATGAATTTTGCCTTTAAATCTGAATCGCACTGGATATCTATTACCTCCATTTGCATATGATTAGGTACTGATTCTATATTTATCGAGAAAATCGAAGAAAACAAAGTAAACTTACCTTCCAAAGATTTGAAATCAGAAAACCTTGTTTCAAATTCATTTCTAAGACTTAAAATATTTTCCGCATATTTTTGATACGATGCAGTTTCACCTAAACTTGATTTGTACATGTTGTATGTCGGAAAGTGCATTAAATCTTCGTTTTTCAACTGCTTTTCCCAAAGAACTAGCTTACATTTGAATGCATTAACTTGGTCACACATGTTGGTAATGATCTGATCATTTCCTTGCAGTTTCAAATTTAAATCCGACAAGTGTTTTGTTATGTCAACCATGAAGGAAAAATCTTGCAACCATACTTGATCAGAAAACAAAGTGATGTCTTGATTCTTGGTTATTAAAAACTGACATATTTCTTCTTTCAAGTCCCAAAATTGTTTGAGAACCTTGGAGCATGATATCCAACGTACCTCGGTATAGTATGATAAACATGAATATTCGCTTTCTAATTCAGTTAAGAACAGAGAGAACTGTCGCTGATTTAAACCTCGAGATCTTATGGAATTGATTAATTTTTTGATAGGTGTCAACACATTTTCCATTTTTATTACCTTCATACATAATACTTCCTGATGTATAATGCAATGCGTATGATGAATATTGGAACCATCAGAAATTTTTCACTTAGTTTTTTTCTTAGTAATGCTACGAAACCGTTGGTTTTTCCAGTCATTGAAGGAGCTCCATCTGTTGCTACAGAAGTCAATTTTGATTGAGGTAAATTGTATTTTTGCAGAAGATCATAAACGCAATTAAATATATCTTCTCCTGTAGTAGTGCCATGCATCGGTACTAGTTCCAATAATTCCTCAAAAATGTTGAAATCCGTGTCGCAAGCTCGAAAAAAACAGCTAACTGAGCTACGCCCCCAATGTCCGTACTCTCATCACAGGCAATGGAAAATGCTTCGAAACAAGATGATTTTTCTTTTATCTGATCATTTAAATTTCTGGCCATATCAGTAACTCTTTCCACAACGGTATTTCGAGACAAAGATATTGCTTGAAACGTCTTCACACTTCCAGGACAAACAATTTCTGCAGCTTTAATTAAACATTCCTTGATGAAATCACCTTCAGTAAAAGGTTTTGAGTGTTTAGCTATCATCTCCGATAAAACGTAGCTTGCATGCACCGCCGCTTCACTCTCTTGTGATACTTTAGTAAACATAAACTGTTGTTTTTTCATTCCCAACTTGAACTCTTTTAACTTTTCTTGCCTCATTAAACCTTCGTAGGTATCATATTTTGATTTATGTTGTTCATAATGACGTTTAATGTTATATAATTTTGGTACACTAATAGCATTATTTTAAAAATAATAGAAGTCTGGCCACCATTCTTAGACATCCCATTACCCGCATACAGAGACCTACCACTGTTCGATCTTCTGGTGGCTCGGTCTATTCAGTCTTATGTAAAGATTGTAGTGCAACCTACATAGGTGAGACAGGTAGGTCCGTGGCCATCAGGATGATCGAACATGGTAGATGCACCAATAATAAAGACGGTAGATCCTTCATATACAACCACACCCATAATACTGGCCATTCTTTCAATTTAGATTCTCCCACCACCTTGTACAATAACATTCCCAGTAAACACCAGAGATTAATCATAGAGGCCATTTTATCCATTTCTAATGACAGTATTAATCGACATATAGATTTACCTAAACAATATCATGATATATGTATTAACTTAAAAAAAAAAAAAAAAAACCGGATAAACCCCCTCCCCCCCCCCCCCCCCCCCCCCCCCCCCCCCCCCCCCTCCCACCTCACATTACTTTCCTGAATTCACGTTTTCCTCGCGGCCAGGCTGCAGTTGTATCATTTTTGTTTAAAGCTCAGTTTGTTTCCTATTTTAATAGTCAATTGTTCTTTTTATTACCTGTTGAAGGGCGTGACTGCCCGAAAGCTTGTCACAAGTTTAATTGAATAAAAATATTTTCTCCTTACTCTTCCTTATCGTTTATTATTACATATCAAGCAGATGATTTTATCTTTTACTTCAGAGCAAAAATACTCTAATTCCCACTTTTCTTGAAAATTCCTATGTTCGTCAGCAATTTTTCGTTTAGTTTTACTGCCACTTGGTTTTGATGAAGACATATTGAATACAAAGGTCTGAAAAAAATTAGTAATCGCTAACACAAAATAATAAAACGTTTTAATTAATATATATATATTTTTTTAAATTAATATTTTTTAACTTACCAGACACAGAATAACTGCACAAATTATTGAACGTAACTTAAAAAAATATTTTTTTTCTAGTACTCCGAAAGAATATTTTCTTTAAACTTTAAGGCACACAATACTTATGGCGATGTACATACGTTATGTATGTAGGTATAATATTATCAAAACTTACGACTTATGTATGGCGACCAGTGGTTCGTTATTAATAAATAAATTATGTATAATTACAATTTTCAAAAATTAGGCTACAATTTTTTTTTATTTATAAATTTTTTTTATTAAAATATATTGTCTGGTGGGCCGCAAATTTATTCGTTGTGGGCCGCATGAGGCCCGCGGGCCGCGAGTTTGACATGCTTGTTGTAAAGTAAGGGTGTGAATATTTTGAATATTAACAATAACGCCTATTTTTATATTTACAATTATTTGTACTATGTGTAAAAGATTTTTATATAAAATAAAAAACAAATTAATAATACATAATACAATTACTTTATACACAAATACAAAGACATTATACATAACGGCGAATAATATTGGTATTTCAATTTTTTATCAAGTGTTTACGAACTTTTGGGACAACCTTGAATTTAATTTTCGACATTTCTGTGACTAGCTGTCACTCTTCTAAGGGGAAATAGTAAAGTATTTATTATTTCATTAACAGAGAATTATTTTTGATGTTTATATTTTGTTACTCTGTAAACTTCCCTCATTGTTTATCTTTTGTTTAATCATTCATAGTTTGTTCTTGCCTTAAATGAATTTCTGTGTCATTTTGGTGGAGATGCTAGGTAAATCAAGGAAGACAAAATGAAGATCGCCGAGAAGACAAAGAGGCCATTGGTGCTGTGATCTACATTTTCAGAGACTGACTCCAGGATTCCACCGACGTGTCAAAGCCAATACTTCCATCCAAGATGACGATGTCCCTATAGACGACGATACGACGTCAAAGCCGCTATTCAGACCGCAAGAAAAAGGGCGCAAAGGTACTGCTACTTCGATGGAATCCTTGGCAGAAGCGCATGTCAGATCCATATCATTATCTACAACAATTGCAAGCTGTGGGTCACAGCTCCCATAGGGAAGGAGCTATGTAGCAAACTATTTATTATTTTATTAACAGAACATTTTTTTAAAGTATATATTTTGCTACTCTGTAAATTTCCCTCGTTACTTATCTTTTGTTTATCATTCATAGTTGGTACTTCCCTTAAATAAATTTCTGTGTCCTTCTGTAGTTTGTCTTTCCTAATTTTCCATGTGGCAATATTTAAAAGAAGAAGTGCTTGAATTTGTACCTGAATACCATGGTCCCCAACACTTTATATATGTTTTAAAGTTTTAAATATGTCAAAAAAAAGTAAAAGTAGAAAAATCAGAAGACCAGGCTATAAACTGAAAAGAAAGACATACATATTCTGAAAACTAAAATGATCATATCAGATGGCAAAACATCGTCTCTAGAAAAATATCAACTAAACGTTGATTTAATCAAGTATATTGGCCAATCTTTTTTATGGATAAATCAAGAAGAGACAACCACATACGCCATTCGGTCTGTTGGTACAAGTTGAATCACAACGACCAAAGGACTTAAGAGAGAGTTAAATATTCTACTTTTCTCGCCTCAAATTGGATCTTATACGTACTCATAAAGTAGGCAATACATCCTACAGCATAGCTGTCACAATCTTTACCATAATACTGACCGTGGAGCATTTCTGGTGCAATAAATTGTTACATCAATTTTAATGCGCTTTACATTTATTCAAATTATTCTATGATATTTAATATTTATTAAAAACAGAATATTTAGATTATCATCATTCCTTTTTATAGTTTCACTCCTTTTGTAATATGTATTATACTTATATCTTTATTGCTTATTGGAGCGGGAAAGGACCTAGACGAAGACTGCTGATCGCAACCTACGAGGAAGACAAGAATAAATAAACACAATAACTTTAAAAGGTAATTTATTTTTATTCAATTTTATTTATTTACTTTTATTTGTTTGCTTTGAATATGGAAACCCGCTCGGTGTATAACACCAAGAAGGAAGAAACCAAGGTCGACGACCCTGCAAAGCTGCAACTTGGTGCAACAATATGTACAGGTTACACCTACACGATCCAGGATTCTTCGTAAATCATGTGGCATTGCCTTTACTAAACCAAAATATCCTACTTTGATATTATCCTTTTTTATAAAGATATTGTCCGGTTTCAAGTCCCTGTGAATGAAGAAATTTGAATGGATATGGTGGCATGCCAATCCTATTTGATGATGGAAAGTTAGTCCTTGTTCTAACATAAGTGAAGATTTTTCCACCAAAGGACTTAAGGAAGTTGGAAGTCTTTAATGTCACCGTTTGTCTATTATTTTATTTTTGAGGAGACACGCAGGTAATTTTGCTCACACTTGGTTATCTCATGTGTCTTCAATAAAGGTCACTGTAATATGTTTCAGAGTTATTGTCTCAATCCCGATATACATGCTAAAAGGTACAACTTCTTTAAGTTTTGTCCATGAGTGTATACAAACTTGGTTATCTCATGTGTCTTCAATAAAGGTCACTGTAATATATTTCAGAGTTATTGTCTCAATCCCGATATACATGCTAAAAGGTACAACTTCCTTAAGTTTTGTCCATGAGTGTATATGAAAGAGATTGTATTGAAAGACCTTTTTGTGTACACGGTGCATACTAGACACATCAATTCAAGACAAGTTCACCACCAGCAACCAAACATAAAGAAGAACTTACCTAGCCAAGTCAGGTTCACCAGTTCCTCCAATCCTTCAATGGTCTTGATAGCGTTGTTATCCAATTGGAGCTTGGTGAGATTCTTGAAGTGGGACAGATTTTCTATCCGTAGAATATCTGCATCATCATCGCGAAATTAGACAAAGGCCAAACCTCCTAGAATATTGTGAAATTTTGTATAAAATGGAGATCAGTTGGCTAAGTTAAGAATAAAAATGCATCTCCTTATCGTGTAACTAAACGTTCATGATGGATTGCGCCATCTTTCGGAATAAATATCAAATAATCGTTCATTTGGTCGTAGCTTTGCAGAAAATTGACATGGACCCAGAGCAGCAGCTTTACACACCCAAGATAGTGGACATTGCTGCTGCTGTGATGGAGATGCATGGAGACATCTGAGACTCTTCTTTGGACACGACAACAACAACAATCGTTGATGTTAGAAGAAGAAACTCAAGACGGGGAGAATAGATTCTTTTATAAAGCTCTTCTGCCCGACCTATGTTTCTCCTTCTATAGCGAATAGGGAAATTATCGTTGTTTCAATCTTTGATTAGCTTGATATTTTAGTTAATATTTATTCCGATAGATGGCGCAAGCCATCAGCAACTTATAATTGTACGACCAAGAGATGCCTTTTTTTCCACTAATATTGTTCATAAGCAAATACATTGCAACATTTTGAACTGGCCAATAAACAATTTGAAGCAATCATTCTCTTATAATTAATAGGCTAATCCCTTAATAGAATGTTCAAATATATAAACTTGAGGAATGAGTTTCTTTTTCAAATAAATTTACTTTATTTTTAATTTTCCTGTAGAAGTGCGTTGCCCGAAAGCTCGAAATAAATTTATTTGCAAAAAAAAACTCATCCCTCAAGCTTATAGATTTGAACAATCATTCTCTGTTTATCATTTCATTAGTGGTTTCTATCTATCATGACAATAACTGATTGAACAGCCATTCTTGACCATCGAAGAAGATAAAGAAGAATTAGGAATAACAGAAAGTTGAGTCATCTACATTCAACATAAGGAGAAGTGGAATGTCTAAGGTATTGTTCATCGTCTATTTTTTTTAAGGAGACAGAGTCAATTTTGTTCACACTTGGTTATCTCGTGTTTCTTCAATAAAGGTCACTGTAATATCTTTCAGAGTTATTGTCTGAATCCCAATATACATGCTAAAAGTTATAAACTTCTTAAATTTTGTCCATGAGTGTACTTAAACCTTTTATAAATACTCTATTATGACCTTTCAGCAACCCGTGCTTTTGCCATTTTCAAAGAAAACTATTTTGATAATGGTTAAGAGGGTTGATGAAAGGTCTAAATGGAATATAAGAAAGGTTGAAGTAAAAATATTTTAGGAATTGAAATCAAGAATGTTTATTTTTCTCATAAAAAAATACTACTACTGTCCTTACTGCGATGAAAAAATATTGGGAGGGCTTGGCTCATCAGTAGTGAACACTCCCAGTTTGTTTTATGTGTAAAAGAAACATTTGTGCTTTAATAATTTCACTTCCAATTATAGATGGCGCGTTTTAGATTTATTTTAATTAAACCTAGGTGTGTGTGTAGCCTTTACTCACTGTTTGCGGAAGAGCATTGCTCTATTCAAATATTTATATGTAATTCTACTATCCTAAAAGCTTATGTTCATAGTGTTCTTGAATACCATCACTAATTCACTGTATAACAAAAAAATCGACGCACTAAGAAGGAGTTGTCAGATTAGGACAAAAATTGGTGTATGTAAAGAGCATGTATAGGGGATAAAACGATTAAAATTTCAGAACAATTAATTGTTTTATTTCAGAGTTTGATCGTCACAAATTGAGAATGTCAATATGTCGTTATGGAGAACTTCTTTGTATACGTATTTTCATATAAATCGGACAACTGCTTCTTGGTGCGTCGATTTTTTTATTATAGAGTATATTCCACCCTTCAGTGTAGCATATATAAGCAGAATCGTCCAATACAGTATTAGAGCTCTAAGAAGCGGTCTGGTGGATTAAATTGGTGAAACCGCTAGGAAGGTTCACCAGTGATATGCCAAATACTCCCAATATAATATTCATCGCAGTAAGGTATTAGAAGTTTGTTTTATGTATAAAAAAGAAACATTCGTGCAATGTTCATTTTATATATATAAATGGCGCGTTATAGTATTATATTAAATCCTTTTAAACTACATTATAAATCTTTTATGAATATAGAGCAATTCATATTTAAATCTTTAGATAATAAAAAGGTATATATTGGAAAAATAAATCTTTTATTTAATCCAATATATGCCTTTTTATTATCTAAAAATTAAAAATCCAATATGTAAAATGGTGTTTTTCTTTAGGTTGGGATCACAGTAATCTATTCGAAATCACACTAAGGACTTGGTATCTACAAAGGAGGAGTCCTGAGACTTACTCATGAAGGAGAGACGGATGGAGAGCACATTGCGGCAGTCCAGCTCTTCCTCTTCCAAGATGGATCTCTCAGCCTCGCTGGACGGACTCTGTTCCAGTACAGCCTGTCTTACAACCTCGTAGTTGATGAGAGCGGCGTTCTGGAGCTCCGAGGACAGCTTGCTGCTCATGGTCACGTGACATCGATCGTTCTGTTCTGGAATGTTCGTGAGACTGTGTCACCGACCTCAAGTCGATCGCTGCTGCGCGACACGGGGACAATTAGGTGTCCAGTAATGGGAGAATACATGTCTTTACTTACAACACGCAGGTAGGTTTACGAGAGATGAAATGGTTTTTACAAATTAAAGAGTATAGTTAGAATGAAAATATTTAGGCTTGCAGGGATGATTTGAGTCAAAAGGCGTTCTATTGAATATATATATATATATAATGTATACAATGTATAAAAAATTTAATGCCTCGATAAAGGCTGGCGTTCAGCCAACCGAAATATTGGCAAATAATTATTATCTAAATATCTATCTCTCCGAATCCATACTTAAATCATTAGATAATAAAAAGGCATATATTGTATTGAATAAAATATTTATATGCCAATATTTCGGTTGGCTGAAAGCCAACGTTTATCGAGGCATTACATTTTTGTATACACTTAGTGTATGCCTTTTTACTATCTATAAAAGGGCGTACATGGATCTGTTGGTTAAGATAATTATTCTTGTTCTAAACATTATTGTGGTGTGTTTATATTTCCTAGGTACATAACCCAAGTGGTACAGGTCAGAATAATCATGGTAGGTAGTTGGAGACTGTTTTTACCACAAGTGCAACACTTGTAGAAAGAGCAGTTCGACTTTTGCACTTACAAGTATGCCAGAACACCGTTTGATTACTTGCAATCACTTGTGGGGGTGGACATTTGTAATAACTCTGTAAGGCCATTGAAGCATTTTTTATTCAGATTAAAATGCCCAATATGTAATTTGATCATGGGCCGTGACTGTCGGAAATCTAAGGTTTATTAAACCAACTTTCTCTAACCTGAAATATGGACTCTTCTTGAATTTTCCTCTTATCAGAGACTATTTTAGTTTAAGGATATTCATGGGTTGGACTGATATGGAAAGTTTTGGTAAGAAATCACTTCCAGGAGAGACAAAGTTGAGCCATATGTTTAGCCTATGGCTTCATATAGGTGCTTCTACCTGTAATATACCGTGTTTCTGTGTATACATACACTCATGGACAAAACTTGAGGAAGTTGTATCTTTTAGCATGTATATCGGGATTCAGACAATAACTCTGAAAGATACACTCATGGACAAAACTTGAGGAAGTTGTATCTTTTAGCATGTATATCGAGATTCAGACAATAACTCTGAAAGATACACTCATGGACAAAACTTAAAGAAGTTGTATCTTTTAGCATGTATATCGGGATTCAGACAATAACTCTGAAAGATACACTCATGGACAAAACTTAAGGAAGTTGTACCTTTTAGCATGTATATCGGGATTCAGACAATAACTCTGAAAGATATTTGATACAGATATTGATTGTGATTAGCTTTTACTTTTTTATCTTCATTTGCAGAGACTCCGTGGTGAATCCAGGTATAATAAATTTATATTCCTCCAATTTACCCAGATTAATCTATTTATTAGCTTGATTTTCTTAATTAATGTTCCTGTATTTTCCAATTACCATATTAATTTACCATTAAGGTACTATTACTGTTCTCCTGCATGTATCCTACATTTCTGCTTAGAGAGAATCTGTATAAGATAAAAAGGTCTTAATAAAGCTTTTTGTTGCTGTTGTTGATATTTGATACAGAGTACCCTTCATTAAAGACCCGAGATAACCAAGTGTGAACAAAATTGTCTCTGACGAGGGCCAACAGCCCGAAACGCGTCCTTGATTAGCTTTTCTTGTTTAATCAAGAATGGGTATTTGGAAAATTCTGGAATAATTAAAAATCAACGAGAATAGTTGATATTTATTTCGATAGATGGCGAAAGCCATCAGCAACTTTCAGTTGCACGATAATGAGATGTCTTTTTCATATAATTGTCTGTCTTATTAAAAAAAAGGTACAGTCGATATCAAAGACTTTCCACTTAAGTTTTGTTCATGAGTGTATATTGTAGAGATATAATCGATATAAAACCAGTTACTCGGAAGATAAGTAAACAAAAGTGACAAGAATAAAGTGATTATTTTCACGTAGGAATGGATATACGTTGGTGAGGTTGGGAGAGCGACTAGAGGATCAAGAATTGAATAAAACACGCACGTAGTATAATAAAATCTATTAACCCGTCACGTAAACCTTTCACTCGAAGACGCTAAAGCGTCGACAAGGAAGAAACTAATATTGGAATCTTTATTTCGATGAGAGAGAGGAAGATGTATCCACTCATGTACAAAACTTAAGGAAGTTGTACCTTTTAGCATGTATATATATAGGGATTCAGACAATAACTCTGAAAGATATTGCAGTGACCTTTATTGAAGACACACGTATACTCATGGACAAAACTTAAAGTTGTATCTTTTAGCATGTATATCGGTATTCAGACAATAACTCTGAAAGATATTACAGTGACCTTTATTGAAGACACATGAGATAACCAAGTTTGTATACACTCATGGACAAAACTTAAGAAAGTTGTGCCTTTTAGCATGTATATCGGGATTCAGACAATAACTCTGAAAGATATTACAGTGACCTTTATTGAAGACACACGAGATAACCAATATACACTCATGACAAAACTTAAGGAAGTTGTACCTTTCACCATGTATATTGGGATTCAGACAATAACTCTGAAAGATATTACAGTGACTTTTATTGAAGACACACGGGATAACAAAGTGTGAACAAAATTGCCTCTGTCTCCTTGAAAAAATAGACGATCGGCGACATTAAAATATGAAACTACTTTAAGTTTTGTCCATGAGTGTAGATATATCCCGTCTTCCTGGAACTCTACGGGCTTTCCAGCTCACTGGGACAAACTAGCCGTTCTAATCGCGGCCTGAGGAGATTTATGAGTACAACCAGTTGACCAGAAAGTTACATGCTGAATCTAGTATGCTAGCCATATATTTAGGATGAAGATGAGCCAGTCCAAGAAAGTTTTGAGCGATTTTCTCATAGTTAAAACACGTTTCTACTGCCCTTTCTTCAACGAAAAAATATATTGGGAGGGCCTGGCTCATTAGTGTTGAACCCTTCCAGTGGTTTAGCCAGTTTAATATACCCTACCGCTCTAAAAAAAAAAAAGAATAAAAAAAAAACGTGGTAAAAATAGTTCCAAACATCATTCACAGATGGTGCTCTGGGTCGTAATAAAACCTTTATTATCCAGTAAACATTCATAATGGCCACAAGAGTATAGAAATAGAGAGCTTGATGTTGAACCTACTTTCATATTATATCGTTCATATATGACTAAATATGGTTAAATAGAAAAATGAATGATTGAATATGCACTCATGGATAAAACTTTAAAAAAATGAAAATTCTTTGATGCCGTCCCTTTTTTTTTTTTTTTTTTTTTTTGAGGGAGACAACAAGAGGTATTTTTTTTTTACAATTGGTTATCTCGTGTGCCTTCAATAAAGGTCACTGTGTATCAAATATCTCTCTAGAGTTATTGTCTAAATCCCGATATACATGCTAAAAGGTACAACTTCCTTAAGAGTAGTCCATGAGTGTATATAAGATAATTAAGAGAAATATAAATATAAATATCTACAAAGTCTTCATTGGTAGCGTCCATTTCGGGAAAGACTCCGCCACCGATGGACCGCGAGCGTTCTTTTCTACAGAGTGGACAGGTCGATGTGATGACCGACGTTACCCACCTCAAGACCAAGATGGTACTTGTAGATGGTAGCCACACTTGTGATCTTCCATGCCTCGGCATGGACGCCGAAAAGCCAGGCCTGTAGATCCAGGGACACTTCGGTGGGATCTTTTCCACTGAGAGGACAGATCGATGTGATGGCTGGAGTTACCCAACTCAAGACCAAGATGGAACTTGTAGATGGTAGCCTTCGCATGGACGCCGTAAAGCCAGGCCTGTAGATCCAGGGACACTTCGGTGGGATCTTTTCCACTGAGAGGACAGATCGATGTGATGGCTGGCGTTACCCAACTCAAGACCAAGATGGAACTTGTAGATGGTAGCCTTCGCATGGACGCCGTAAAGCCAGGCCTGTAGATCCAGGGACACTTCGGTGGGATCTTTTCCACTGAGAGGACAGATCGATGTGATGGCTGGCGTTACCCAACTCAAGACCAAGATGGAACTTGTAGATGGTAGCCTTCGCATGGACGCCGTAAAGCCAGGCCTGTAGATCCAGGGACACTTCGGTGGGATCTTTTCCACTGAGAGGACAGATCGATGTGATGGCTGGCGTTACCCAACTCAAGACCAAGATGGTGCTTGTAGATGATAGCCTTGGCATGGACGCCGTAAAGCCAGGCCTGTAGATCCAGGGGCACTTCGCAGGAGACAAACACTTCCTGGAGCAAAGCATGTACAGCGGATAAAATGATATCTTTCGAAAAATCCCCACAATATTTGCATACCCAACTTGGTCCAAAGCAGTCCCACAATAATTGCCATCGAATAACAGATATATGGTCCGTTAGCATCCTTTGATGGATTCCTTCAACCTGGAGAGAGCATGGGCTGCAACATCGAGTCTGTCGTCGTGGAACTCTTGTAGTTTAGCGTGTGACCCAATTGGTCATAATCTTCTATTTTATGATATAATTCACTAACATTGATGGAATTTTTTCCAAGAGAGAAAATTGACTATAAAAGCAAAGTTCGTCTTTTACGTTAAAATAAACGTCAAAACTAAACGCCATCTATTGACCGTCTCCGCAAACTAGCGACCTCAGGTCGGTGACAAAGCCACAACACCAGCTTTGGCAAACTGAGAAGCGCCCACCTGGAAACCATTAGCCCGAAACCATGGTCTCCAGGTGAAGGCTTCTCAGTTTTCCAAAGCTGGTGTTGTGGCTTTGTCACTGACCTGAGGTTGCTAGTTTGCGACGATGGTCAATATATTGCGTCTAGTTTTAAGGCCTATTCTGAAGGGAGACGCGATCTTTGCTTTTATGATCTCACTAACAATGAAATGGCTTTAGAATAAGATTCTAGCTCGAAAACTTAGAAATCTTTGAAAATATAGAAACACCCAGCGACACACGGAATTTCTAAAGTATTTTTCGGACAATAGAACCTCCATGAGAGGACACTTCCGCTAGAGGACACCTCTCTATAAAGGATAGCTTTCATTGCCAAAATTACCATTTTTCCTATTTAGTAACTCTCTGGTAATTTTGAAAATTTGTGATACTTTTAAAATTCTTTAAAATTTATTTAAAATTCGCATAAAATTATATTCTGGAACATATCAATATTTTATAATTATTATATGCATTTTTTTTATTTTATATATATATAGATACCAAAACAAATACATTTAAATGTCTATGTACAAAATCAAAAATAAAATAAATGCATTAAATAAAAATCAATTTCAATAATATATTTTTAAAAATACATGGTCAATATAAATTTTGAAAAAAATAATAAAATTTATATTTTTATTCGATTTTTTTAATTTTTTTTTGTTGGAAGAATTTTAAATGATTGATATATTTTTCCATTAGAGAAGGATAACTCTTTTATAAAGTTTTTTTTATTTAAATTATATCGTGATTGATGTTTTTTTTATATTATTCAGTGTTCAATGATATTTTATCTTTCTCACCTTGATCTTGACGTGAATCCAATATCCATTACCAAGTGTCAATCATTTTGTTTTTTATATATTTTTAACAAAGATTTTTTGAGAGTTGCATTCAGTTAACGGTTAGATTTGTGATATTGTAGATGAACATGGCTTCATCGTATTGTTTTAGACGCTTTTCTTCAAGAATAATACTCTTTTTTCAAAATGTTTTGCTGTTTTTTGCCCGAGATAACTCAACTTCAAGAAAGAAGATTTACTTCTGGTGCATGTTAGCTTTTCTTCCCAAAATGGGTCTTGGAATTATGGAATATAATCAAAATCCTCGTTGGACTTTTGAAACCTATTTCCAGAGTATTTTTCTCACCTATTGCAATATTACTGATGCTTGGGCTATCTTACGAGTTAATGTAAAGTTCCATAAGATTTCTGGTATCTTTGACCGATGTTCTACCAAATTACCCAGCAAATTTTTCTTCTTTATTTTAATATTCAGCAACATTCCCGTCATATTTTATTATATATTAGAGTTCTGTGGTTTTATAATGAGCATGTATGGCTTAATTCCTATATGGATATTGTTATGGAATTGCATTGAGTTTCTAATCGTGTATTTAATCAATTTCTCCAACATGGTTTGTATGATGAATTATGCTTTGCTTTGTTTGAGGCTAAAAGCATCGCTCAACACTCTACGTTTGAGCCCTGTTAAACTAAATGTTCAAATTTCAGAATTTTTGAAGATTAATCGATATGCAACTGCTCTTCGAGAAGTTTTCTCTTTGCCTATATTTTGTCTTCTCTTTCAGCTTTATTTGACGTCGATTATGTCCTTGATTTTCACAATGGGAAGTTTTGAAGAGTTGAGCCATATCATTTGGATTTGTACTTCTTTTTATATCATCAAATTTATCGTCATCTCATTGGCGGGAGCAATGTTGAATGAAGAGATGCGGAAAATGATGAGTTTCCTTCTGGAAGTCAATACCAAGAAAATGTCCGGGGAAGGTCCCTGGAAGGAACAGACTTCAAGCAGACTTCTGATCATCCAGTACTTGGAAGAAGACACAAGACTGACTTGCTGGTTCTATGAACTGAGTTATGAATTCACGCTATCTTCGCTGGGAATGCTGCTCAGCTACTTCGTGGTGGTGTTTCAGAACTCAGGACGGCTGTAGACTAGCAGAGGTAGCGTGCACTCAAATATTCCTCTTCTGTAGATAACCATCTGACCATTATACACATTGAAGTCTGGTAATTTCAAAGAGACTTTTTCAGGCAAATATATTGATTATGTTTTAAGCTGGAGCCTCCTGTCACTACAGACAAAGCGACGTGAATGGTGACTTTAAGACTGAGGCAGTGTAAACCAGGAAGAACATTGACTTTTCTGGTCACACTGTGGCATGATTGAAGATGTCTGCACCGGGATGGAAGGATCTGGTCCGAAGGATTGCGGTCCTCAAGTTGAAGACTGCGAATCAGAACAACATGATTGGACAGTCCTATGACAACTATCAAGTCTGTGTTCCTAGTTTGACATGGACTGTATGATGTACATATGTAATCTGTGCAGTAGTGGAAGTCTTCAAGTATTTCTTCTGACTGTAGCCGATTGAATTAGCCTGGAGTAGCAGAGGACGGTGCTAAGAATCCGGTAAAGATTGGAGGCAAGTTCCTTTTATTGTATTTACTCTCTTTTTTAGGACCAACTTGTAATAAAGCGTAAACCCTAGCTGCATTCCTATATGAACTGGTATATGGTTATTTGGACGATGAGCACTTTGGAGAACACAAATAGTATCTGTGGGCGCTCGTTAAAAAAAAGTATTTTAATAAACGGTTAATAGATGCCACAATGAATAATCGTAAAATAAATACACCTATCCCCCGATTTACACGGTAGATACGTTCCTGAGAAAAACGTGTAAATCGGGGGATAGGTATACACAGAAATAAAAATAAAATGCATTGACAGGTTAAAATATGTAGTCAGCACATAAGCTCGGGATTCCTCGTGAGATGTGTACACAGCGCATGTGTTCAATCACCGTAGCATTTAGTATAGTGCGATAAAAACAAAAAAAAACTTATTTGTAAAACCGTGTAAAAGCGAAAACGTGTAAAACAAGTACCGTGTAAATCGGGGGATAGGTGTACACTGAATATTTTCATGAAAAACCGCTCTGAAATCATATCTACTCCACTTGCCTCTCTTCGGAGTCCCATCGTTTATAAAGGGTTGGATATTAGTTCTTAACAAATCAGTTTTAAATTTATAAAAGTCGACGCATATTTAGATAGCCTATTATAAGAGGTTTTGAGTAAAATATATCAGGCCTCCAGGGAAAAGTATCTTTTCAAAACATTTTTATTCTCTATCTTTCGGGTAAGAACGCCCTTCTACAGGAAAAAATCTGGTATAATCACCATGTTTTCTCCTGTAAAAGGACGTCCATGCCCAAAAGCTAGAGAATAAAAATGTTTTGAAAAGACACTTTTCCCTCGACACCTGATATATTTTACTGAATATTGATTCAATGGATTATTTTTATTGAATAAGAGGTTTTATTGTGAATTATTTAATAAATAAACAATAAAATTGTGATTTTACAATTAGCGTTACATAATGGCCTTTTCCACCATGTTACATCTATTTGATATACAATAAATATGAATCTTCTGGATCTTAATAAAAATAATACAAAAGGTTTCTGGAGATGAGTTTATTTTAATTTTATTAGTGCATCTACAAAGCTTCCGAGCATATATATCGGCCCTTCACAGGAGTACAAAAATGAATAATAATAATAAACGCCGTTGTATATATATAATAACTAATCTATTTACTAAAAAAATTGATCTCCCCTCGCAGTTTTTCCATATTATAAGACAAGGTTATGATCGATTGGCACATGTTCGAGCACAATAGTGATGGTAAAGGCAAAGTATTTAATATCAAAACAACAGTGATAACATTTGAAGTAAATTTTATAAAAGCAATCAATGATTAATGAAGTTGAAAATATTTGTTGTCGCCAGTCATCTATTGTCTCAAAACACCGTTCAGGTCTATTTAAAAGTTTTGATTCAATATATTTTATAGATATGTTTCTTCAATATATATATCTCAATAAGTCCATGCATCACCAGACCAGGCTATGAATATTTTCGCAAAGGGTTTCCAACCACCCAGGAGGTACCTGCTCGACGCGTTAGCCTTTGTTTATAGTGGCGCTTCGCCTCCCGTAGAAGCCCTATTCCACTCTTCTGGCACAACCAGAGCATCCAAATCGCTCGATGATTCGGCCGAGCTGATGGTCCAAGCCCTGCCAGGAACTGGTCTACCGATGCTATGGACTCCGTCTCAAAGAGTCAGGGGAGGGGAAAGCAAAACCTCAATATCTGAGGAAACGAACAAATACGGACAGAGTCACAAAGCAGACCCGCCTTCTACCTCACTTCCCAACTGACTGACCCATTGTTGGACCGTTGGAAACGAGATTTTTATAGAGCGTCTTTTTGGATTTATTAAATTTATATGAAAATATATATATATTATAATATATAATTTGAAAATTGATTCCATGAAAATGGATATGATGGAACCTTTAACAACTTCAAAATATATCAATTAAATAAATACGTTATTTGAAGATATCTATACTTATTTTCAATGATCAAATATTAGAAATATCTCCCTGAATCGCGATAAATTTGCACCGTAAAGTAATAAAATAAACTGATATGGAAATATATATTTTTATTAGAAGATAATTTTTTAAAGTTTGAAATATTCCTAAATTATTTATATAAAATATTTTCTTGGAAGAAAAATAACTTTATATTACAAAGAAATGGCATATCATGAAATAAAAGAACTCAAAGATTGAATATTTTTCATATCTCTGCAAAAAATTGAGATGCTGAATATGTCTGACCACCAGCTTCAGACACTAATTCACAGACACCAATCTGTATAGCATTGAAGCTTACGGCTCATATTTACCTGGACAAATGAAAGGACTTTTAAAATCCTCGGAAATTGTCTGCCAAATATTGTCTTATAGATTCATTATAAAACCATAGATTCCTTTGTACTGACATGATCCATCACCATATTATTCTATTTGATATTTATTCAAATTTTATTACAATCTAGTGTTATAGTGAAATCAATGATCTGAATATTTGTGTCCTACACTCAAGGATTTTTTAAAATCTAGTTTATTTGTTTTCAGAGATGTAAATTTAGCACAATTCTCATATTCACTTCTAAACTTATATGATATATTCTATATATACAATACACTTTTATATATTTTTAATTAAAAAGGCATATATTGGATCAAAATATAATTTATTTTACCAATATTTCAGTAAAATAAATTATATTTTGATCCAATATATGCCTTTTTATTAAACATTTATTTATGGATTGCTCTATTTTCAAAACTTTTATATATAGTTCAATATGGTAGTTTTACAACACACAAAGTAGTCTGAAAATACATTTAACAAAAAGCGTTGAGAACAAATAAATAATAATAACTATAGTATAATAGACCGTCGCAAATGCAAAGCGGGTCATTTGAAGAATAATTAAACTTTAAAATGTGCTGCTATAATAAAATTCAACTATTCTTTGAACTAAAAAGATGTACCATTACATAATGAGATCAAACGTCTTTTTCCTATAATACAAAGAATAAAAAAATAGCTTATAATAATAAACTAATTTTAAAATATAGATCTCTGTGTGGGAAGAAAATTTATTTTTAAAAGAGAGTACAGAGATAGAATAAGAGCAAATAAAAGTGTTTTAATATTGCCAAAATTAAAGATAGGAATTCTTCGAATTGAACCCGTGATTTTATATTTAAAGTAGAATTTTTATGGTTAATGCCTCTCTAAGCTAAATAAACACTGCACGCTGATTGGCTAACGAACATAATGTTGATTAAGCTATCAAGGTAAAGCGACATTGAGAAGAAATTTAGGAGTAAACCCTTCATTATCATGTGACCTTAATCAGAAAACCAAATCAGCGCCAATAAAGTCTACCTCTTAAATATATATATACCTGTGTGTGTGCATATATATACTTAAATATAAACACTAAGGACTGTATTATAGGTAATACATACACATACAAATTGTGTCTAAAATGTCTTGGTGTGATATATATATTTTTATTGGGAAGGATTTTATACTGATTAAACAAACCTTAAGGGTAAATTCATATTGATTCGATAATATGGTTTCAGTATAGCAAACTATTACCGAAAAAAATATATATATGTGATATCTTGGGACCTCTGGGACCAGTGTTACCTGATGCTAGACGAACCTCGATGTCAACTCTACTGTGCAGTCGTGGTGGAAGGCGACACAGCTGGGCCAAAGGTGAAATAAACAAACAGAGATTCCACTAAGAAGCGTCTGACGTCAAGAAGGAATGGGATGAGCGGAGAGAGAGATCTTTAGAGCAAGTGTTACCTTGGTGGGATCCAAGCGCAGACTGCCTATTCTAGGTTCTCGATTTAACACCAAGACCTATCTTCTTTCCCATTGGTCGAAAGGTGTCACGTGGCCGTTTTCTATTGGTTGACCTACTTAGGTGTTATTTTCTAATTGGTCCGTGCTGATTTCTTTGTCGGAAAACATGCCCGGCCTTGCCCAGGAAATACTGGTCGTTAAGCTCAACTTTTATGATTTCCGCGATCATAAAATTGGCTGTAATTTTATTAATAGTGGTGCTGACTTTAAGCCTCTTTGCTAGGCCTTACTTCTACTCTCACCTAAGCCTGATTAGTTTTAACCTTAATTTTCTCCTGTTAGTCTCCATTCCTTCTATCTGTACAGTTGCTATACTTTATTAGATTCTTACGCGGTACAGATTGATGTTAGTTGAGGCTTTCTATTTGCAGTACATAAGAAGTTATATAAGTCACGTGGTGGAACATGTGGTAGTAGATATCTAGACTATTTACAACAATTCCATGGTCTTAAATCATCACAGATGGCCCCGGATGTGAGAGGGTTCATATGGAGGGATTTAAGAGAGCGGAATAGGAAGACTGTTATTAAGGAAGTAATTTTTTAAAAATTAATTGAAATGAGTTGGTATATAACATGGGGTTGATGTCTGTATATCCATAAGAGGTAATAAAGCATAAACAACTAATACTAAACATACAAGTAAAACAAAAATAGGAATAAAAGAATTAATAGAGAGCATATAATGATGATAGGTAAAAATATAAATGATTTGATGGGAAAATCATGATCTCTTCGTGATGGGCGTTAGAAAGGGTTGAGGGGTTAGTTATTACTAGGTTGAGGCAATGTCACTTTGACTCAAGTCCCAAACCATTTAATGTGCACGGCGCGGAAAACCTAGGCCATGTTTCACATGTAAATTTAAGGACCTAATAAAGTTACAGTACCACAATCGAATAGTAAGATAAGGGTGATTGTTATGGGTTTTAGTAATTAGTCGTTAAGACGTACGCATGCAGGATAAATGAGGGCGAAGATCAGTGACCAGAAATCAAAGTTTTAATTGGAGTCGTCAGGGGCTTAGCGAGAAAAAGAGTAAAATAAAAAAAAAAGATGTGCCAGCGTGTGGCATGAGAGTGCCCTGGAATATATAAAAAAAATACAATTTGCACGTATCCAAGCCAGAAGTTGGGATAGGTAAATCTGGGGGACGGTGTGTCAATATTGTTAATTACGAAATCAAAGTAGGTCAAGTCTAGCCTGCGAAGGAGTTAAAAGTTCCTGCGGAAAAGGGTTAGTATTTATTAAGAAGTAACCTTTAAAGTGGTTGTTTAAGAGGTTATTGAAGATTGCCCTGTTTTTAGATCATGATTTTTAGTTTGATTATAAAAGAATATATCATTGAGATATGAAATTGCGAAATTAAGGCTTTGCATATAGCGTTAAAGGATTTGAAAAATCGAAAATAGAATTGCGAAGTTAAATGCAAAGTAATCTTTAAAAAAAAGTAAAAATAGTGATGACATAATACAAAGATCAACACACTATAGCAGTATATAAGGGGTAATAGAAAGTGAAAATATTAAATGAAAAAAAAATAAGCAGTAATATACTCGATAGCATTGACATGGTAGCGGAAGATGAAACAATGTAAATAACATCTAATTTATAAAGTGAGAGAAAATATAAAATGACAAATGCAAATTAGTGATATAAACATGAAATATAAACTTGAGATTATTAGATATGAAAGATAAAATATAAAGTTGATTATAGAATAGAGTCATAAAGCAAAAGTAAATAAGTTTTGGTAAAGAAAAATAAAATAAAACGACAATAATCTAAACTGATTGGTTGACGTAAAAAAACTTATAAGAGTTAGATATTGATTAGATAAAGGATATTTTTTAAAAAATGTTCATCGAGAAAGAAGAGCAAGTAAGATTATATATAGAAATTATATATCGGGGAAGAAGGTAAAGTTGTAGGCCAAATGTATGTTCCTGTTTTTTAGGATGGGTGGAGAGAGCTTTAAATTGTCCTCGATCGCGATATCTTTGGTCTTGTTGGCATGAGTTGATCTAACTTATCGAATTTGTTTTATATTTGACGCGATTCGTGGATCACATTGTTTCCAACTGTGAAACTTACTGAGTCCTAATGTTGTCGATTTTTTTGTTCCCTGCGCCACGTTTAGGTGAAAACGTGATTCTTACTAAAGCGGCATTTATTCTGTTAGTGGACTGATTTGTTAGTAAATGTAAACTAACGTGTTAAGCAAGTTATTAGTAGCTAAACGGGATATTGGAGTAGAATAATGGGTTAGGGATTAGAACGATATATAGTAAAAGGTACGCACTAATATTTAATTTAATAGGTAGCGAAAAATCCATTAGAGTGACACCGGGCAATAACGATGGGTCGTAACAAGATGTCGGCTGTTTGTTTGTCCATCTCCAGCGGAAGAGGGGGGAGCGAAGCTATTTTTAATGCGATTCGGGATTTAGGTCAGGGGGTCTCTTTGCGGGGCTGCTTGCTTCTTCCAACTTATTGGATTTGTTAATTCGAACTACGTTCGGAGATATTATTTCTATAATTGTAAACGCAAAAGCGTTTTGATTTGTCACGTTTGGTGACAAGCGTTATGGGACTGACATAGGGAGATACAGAGGTTGTAATTATCCTGTGTTCAAGCATTTGTTCGATTTGTGTTTGTATTTCGAAAATCCGGATATTATATCTATTGCGGACTAGTTATTGCGGACTTAGTAAAAATGTTATTCGGTGATATCGGGTTAGAATTGAGTGAAATTGCGACTATCGACATAGACACGCTTTGAGATTAAATGTGTCACAGGCGTGATGAAGGCGTCTTTGGCCTGAAAAGTGAAAGAGTTTTGTGGTGTAGCTCTGTGACACGAAGCGAAAAAATTGTAAATGAAAAGGTGTCACGTGAAGTCTTTGTTTGGTACAAAATCTAACCTGTTTTACAAAGAATAACAAATTTACTAAAGTCATGGGTGCTGGTTGTACGCACATATATTGAGAATATTTATTGTTAGTGGATATGGCACGTTTAATGTGATTTTTTGTGTGTGTGTGTTTAGTAGGGCGACGTTATGGAGCTTGTGTGGCTCGAAATTGGATTTGGGTGTGAAGTCGCGCATTGAAAATTTGTTGCCAATTAGAAAAAGTGATGTGAGAGGGTGTTGTTTATTTTGTTGAGAGTGATTTGTCGATATTTAAATATGCATGTAAAAGGAAGGAGTGTAGTTATGTGGGAATTTAACGATTGGAATAGTTTTGGAAGGCTGTTACTTAGGTTATTTCTGTCTAAAGCTATGAAAGAAAAGGACATAGGGGCGTTGAAAATGGGATTAAGAACATTACAATGAGACCAAATAAGAGTGTTGGAGTTCACCACGTGTGAGCAACCCGTTCCAGGAGGGGAAAATTTAGTAAATGGGACAGTTGTATTAACCTGTCTATGGGACACGTGTTGCTTGCACGAGGGGAATTGGTAAAAGGTAGTTGGTAGAAGCACATTATCTTGATACAGGAGTAGCTGAGGACAGTTTATAATTAGTAGAAATATTTTTATAAAGTTAAGGGATAAGATGCCAAAAGGCAAGGGGGTATCTATAATATGGAATTTTAGGTTCTGCGTTATGTTACCTATTTTTACGTTTAAAAAGATATAACCTATGGTGAAAATATTGTTAGCTATGGCGTTAATAGTTAAGTTAAATGGGTGGACAGGTATTTTCTTTTGCAAACTGGTTTCTATTATTTTAAAAGTATTCTGACTAATTATATCGATAGATGCTCCTGTATCAAGTAGTAGAAGTAGGTTTACATTATTGGACAGTTCAGCTCGATCGAGCAATTGCTCAACAAAAATTATAGAAGGAGGAACCTACTGTTGTGCTGTCTTGTGTGTCGGAACAGTCCTGGTCTTGTGCCGGGGTTGGAGGATCTCTGGGACAGTTAGAGTTCACTACTTGCGCTGGGCTCGTGGTTTAGAGATGGTCGGGGGAGCAGGTAACATACGCTCCGTGTTGGTAACTCGGAGGGGCGCTTGCAGGAGGTTTGGTGGCTTTCTCAGTCTTGTAGAGTATTGTAGTTGGGCCCGATCTGCTTGGGCGTCGTAGTTGGTGAAGAAGCTCTGCGCCTCGTACGAACCATCGTAGCGTGGTAGCTCCACATCTCGCGATAGTCCGGTCACGGTAGAAAGCTGCTGTAGCGTCGTCGTCAACCTCCCCAGGACATCTGACACCGGCGGCGGGGGCGTGGCGTCCTCGTGGCTGGGGGGAACTTCCTGCGTCCTACCGAGGGTGGTTTCTTTCTTTGGAAAAGTGGTGTTTTCGCCACTTTCGGAGTCGGGATCGGACTCCATTGGTTCCTTTGGATCCTCCTCTCTTCCCTGTTCCATTTTGCTGTACAGACAGTGGTCTATTTGCTTACTTGTACCTTGGCGTCCACTATCCTGTCGACTCTTCGGACGGGGTAGTCTGTGATATCTTGGGACCTCTGGGACCAGTGTTACCTGATGCTAGACGAACCTCGATGTCAACTCTACTGTGCAGTCGTGGTGGAAGGCGACACAGCTGGGCCAAAGGTGAAATAAACAAACAGAGATTCCACTAAGAAGCGTCTGACGTCAAGAAGGAATGGGATGAGCGGAGAGAGAGATCTTTAGAGCAAGTGTTACCTTGGTGGGATCCAAGCGCAGACTGCCTATTCTAGGTTCTCGATTTAACACCAAGACCTATCTTCTTTCCCATTGGTCGAAAGGTGTCACGTGGCCGTTTTCTATTGGTTGACCTACTTAGGTGTTATTTTCTAATTGGTCCGTGCTGATTTCTTTGTCGGAAAACATGCCCGGCCTTGCCCAGGAAATACTGGTCGTTAAGCTCAACTTTTATGATTTCCGCGATCATAAAATTGGCTGTAATTTTATTAATAGTGGTGCTGACTTTAAGCCTCTTTGCTAGGCCTTACTTCTACTCTCACCTAAGCCTGATTAGTTTTAACCTTAATTTTCTCCTGTTAGTCTCCATTCCTTCTATCTGTACAGTTGCTATACTTTATTAGATTCTTACGCGGTACAGATTGATGTTAGTTGAGGCTTTCTATTTGCAGTACATAAGAAGTTATATACAGTCACGTGGTGGAACATGTGGTAGTAGATATCTAGACTATTTACAACAATTCCATGGTCTTAAATCATCACATATATACATTTATAATATATGAATAGTATAAAAGAGAAACATAAAGGAGTATTAGGAAGTTTATATTTTTATGTTGAGGTGAATATTTTTGTTGAATCACAAATAAATATTTAAAATGTTTTAACAACGGGGCCATGCTTATAAATCGGCTTTTACATGACATGCGCTTGTCCAAAAAATAAAACAACTGGGGTAACAAACTGGGTATTCTTCAATCTGAAGGAATAAAATAAAAGAATAATCTAAAAAATAATCAAAATTTGTAATCATAATTTTTACAATATATAAATATATCTATTTTTATATGTGTTTAATAAATTTCATTATAGTTTTTTTTTGGAATTTTTATATATTTTTGTTTTGGTAAATATTGCTACGTGAAAAATTTAGAAGACCAACTTCGGCATGAGACAACAATTTATTTCAGGCAAAAAAAAAAACTATGAGTGATAAACAAAAGATAAGTAAAAGAGGGAAGTGTACAGAGTATAGCAAAATATAAACATAAAAAATAATATTCTGCTAATAAAATAATAAATACTTTGTTACAATCTAAATATCCTACTTGTAAAAAAATATATATAAACCAAAATACAAGTAGATAAGAAATAAAAGTATATTTAGATAGGAAGAGAATTGCTAAGAAGCAATTTAACGCCTTGCAATTTTGTCATCACTTTGTCAGCAACCAGAATGTCAATATTACATGTTATTTAAGAAGAAAATGATAATCATGAGATTTTTATATAATAGTTTATATATATAAGAGCTCAAGCCCCTACCTCTCTCTCTCTTCCATAAACAGTTTCTTTCTGAGCCTTGAGATGAGGGGAGAGTCTCCTTACATTCTTGAGGAGGACTCTTTGTCGTTGGGGGAGCCTCTTGGACTTTACATAACTGTAAAGAGTTTCCTCTTTTATTTCATCTTTTTACTATTTTTTAATTATCTCTCTTTTTATATAAAGTTTATTTTATCTATGCTACCATTGACTTGTGTATGATATAAATAAAATATTTTTTGAATCTCAAATCTCTCTCTCTTCAAGATTGTATTTCACAAAATTTTCTTGCCGAGTTTGTGTTTCAAAAATTCTAAATCTACGCTTATTCATTGGAGTATTTTAGCATCTACCTAAATTGCCTAATGTTCTTATTAAATTGAATATATGACGCACAAATAATCGTAAATTTATCCATTGCACTTGCATCATGCTAATGCTCTAGTATTGCATCTAAACCCAAAATCTAATAAGCATAATAGATTCATTTGCGTGTTTGAAAGTTTTAAAAAATTTGACATATTTTTCCATTAGTAACAAAACTTTTGTATAATATCTAAATCGCAGTTTTAAAATTTTCAATTCAAATTATAATTTCAGATATTACATTACTCTTCGTGCGACTTTAAATATCCATTACCGAGTGTCAATCATTTTTTGTTGTTGTCAATTTTTTTAAAAAATACTTGAGAGGCACCTTCAGTCACACAGTTAAATTTTTAAAATCCTATTGTTGCTGAACATGCCTTCAGCGTATTGCTTGGAACGTCTTTCTAGACAAATAATAAGTTTCCTTCATAAGATTCTGCTTCTTCTTGCTGGAAGCGAATCTACTTCAAGAAAGAAGATTTATTTCTGGTGTATAATAGCTTTTTCCCCAAAAATGGGTTTTGGAATTATGGAATACCATTCAAGTTCCCAGTGGACTTTTGAAACCTATTTCCAGTGCGTTTTTCTTACCTATTGCAATATTACAGAGGTCATTGCTATTTTACGAGTCAATGTCCAATTCCGAAAAATCGCTGATATTTTTTACCAGTGTACTACCAATTTATCCGGTAATTTTTTATTCTTTTATATTTTGATTCTCAGCAATATTTCCATCATATTATATTATATATTAGAATTCTTTAGCGTAATAACGGGTCTTTTTGGCTTACTTCCTATGTGGATAATATTATGGAATTGCATTGAGTTTGCGATTATGTATTTTATGAATTTCTCTAACATGGTTTGCCTAATTAATTATGCTTTGATTTGTTTGAGACTAAAAGCGTCGCTTGAGACTCTCCGTTTGAGCTCTGTAAAACTAAATATTCAGATTTCAGAATTTTTAAAGCTCAACGAATATGCTACTGCGCTTCAGAAAGTCTTTTCTCTGCCTATATTTTGTCTTCTCTTTCAGCTTTATTCAACAACAATTATGTGTTTGGTCTTTAGTATAGGAAAATATGAAAGTTTAAGCTATATTATGGGGATCTGCACGTTTTTTGTTGTTATCAAGTTTATCGTGATATTTTTGGCTGGAGCAATGCTGAATGAAGAGATGCGGCGAATGGCTAGATTTCTTCTGGAAGCTAATGTAAAGAAGATGTCTTGGGAAAGTCCAGTGTGTGAACAGACTTCAAGCAGACTTCTGATCATCCAGTACTTGGAAGAAGACACAAGACTGACTTGCTGGTTCAATGAACTGAGTATTAACTTCACGCTTTCTTCGCTGGGAATGCTGCTCAGCTACTTCGTGGTGGTTTTCCAGAGCTCTGGACGGTTGTAGACTCCGCAGAGGTAGCGTATACTCATCTCTTCTCTAGATACCCATCTGACCATTACACACATTGCTGCCTTGTCTAATTTTAAAAAATACAGAATATTTTAAGAATTCGTTGCTATTGTATTGTTGCATCTTTCATCATGCTTTGATGTTAATATGTCACAATGAGTTCTAATATTATTTTTCATTATATATTTAAAATAAATTGATTTCAATTTCCTATTTATATTTAATAAACATATTCTGCATCATGATGCATTAGCGCGCCATCTATTATGAAAATTCGAAATTATTATAGAAGCGTATGATTATTTTTTTCCATTGCAGTAAGGGCAGTATAAATTGTTTAATTTTTAAAAGAATCATACGCGTTTAT
Source organism: Cordylochernes scorpioides (assembly GCA_030710605.1). Classification (NCBI taxonomy): domain Eukaryota; kingdom Metazoa; phylum Arthropoda; class Arachnida; order Pseudoscorpiones; family Chernetidae; genus Cordylochernes; species Cordylochernes scorpioides. The sequence continues at coordinate 9,420,758 of CP092872.1, forward strand.
AATAGTTTTGAATATTCTTCTGTATATCATTAATTCCTTTGTATATTGCAACATTGTGACTACCTGCCTTCTAATAGATAGACCTGAGAAATAAATATACATATAGCTACATCAACATATTTTATCAGTAAATTTCTGTCACTTCCTCAGGAGAATGATTTTTCTAAATCCTATCTGAAGATGAATATTGAAATACCTGAATCCTATCTGAAGATGTGAATATTGAATCATCTGAATCCTATCTGAAGATGAATATTGAAATACCTGAATCCTATCTGAAGATGTGAATATTGAATCATCTGAATCCTATCTGAAGATGAATATTGAAATATCTGAATCCTATCTGAAGATGAATATTGAAATATCTGAATCCTATCTAAAGATGAATATTGAAATATCTGAATCCTATCTGAAGATGAATATTGAATTATCTGAATCCTATCTGAAGAGGAATATTGAATCATCTGAATCCTGTCTGAAGAGGAATATTGAAATATTTGAATCCTATCTGAGATGAATATTGAAATATCTGAATCCTATCTGAAGATGAATATTGAAATATATGAATCTTATCTGAAGATGAATATTGAAATATCTTAATCTTATCTGATGATGAATATTGAAATATCTGAATCCTATCTGAAGATGAATATTGAATCATCTGAATCCTATCTTCAGATGTGAACATTGAATTATCTGAATCCTATCTGAAGAAGAACATTGAATTATCTGAATCCTATCTGAAGATGTGAATATTGAAATATATGAAGATGAACATTGAATCATCTGAATCCTATCTGAAGATGAATATTGAAATATCTGAATCCTATCTGAAGATGAATATTGAAATATCTGAATCCTATTTGAAGATTAATATTAAAATATCTGAATCCTATCTGAAGATGAATATTGAATCGTCTGAATCCTATCTTAAGATGAATATTGAATCATCTGAATCTTATCTGAAGGTTGAATATTGAAATATCTGAATCCTTTCTGAAGAAGAATATTGAATCATCTGAATCCTATCTGAAGATGAATATTGAATCATCTGAATCCTATCTAAAGATAAATATTGAAATATCTGAATCCTAACTTAAGATGAATATTGAATCATCTGAATCCTATCTGAAGATGAATATTAAAATATCTGAATCCTATCTGAAGATGAATATTGAAATATCTGAATCCTATCTGAAGATGTGAATATTGAATCATCTGAATCCTATCTGAAGATGAATATTAAAATATCTGAATCCTATCTTAAGATGAATATTGAAATATCATAATCCTATCTGAAGATGAATATTGAAATATCTGAATCCTATCTGAAGATGTGACTATTGAAATATCTGAATTCTATTTGAAGATGAATATTGAATCATCTGAATCATATCTGAAAATGAATATTGAAATATCTGAATCCTATCTGAAGATGGATATTGAAATATCTGAATCCTATCTGAAGATGAATATTGTAATATCTGAATACTATCTTAAGATGAATATTGAATCATCTGAATCCTATCTGAAGATGAATATTGAAATATCTGAATCGTGTCTGAAGAATATTGAATCATCTGAATCCTATCTGAAGATGAATATTGAAATATCTGAATCCTATCTGAAGATGGGAATATTGAATCATCTGAATCCTATCTTCAGGTGTAAATATTGAATCATCTGAATCCTATCTTCAGATGTAAATATTGAATCTCTCATCTGAATCCTATCTTCAGATGTAAATATTGAATCATCAGAATCCTATCTAGAAATAATCATTCTCTTAAGAAGAGTGACAGAAAGTTACTGGAACGTCGTGATTAAAATATAAAATTGACTGAAGAAGCTTTATTTTTCTCAAACTTCCAACCAACAAATAATATTCAAAACTATGTGATAAATAAAAATATTCTTTGAACCTATCTAAAAATATAGTTGTCTTTTTTTGTTAAAAATTCGTTCAGAGGAATATTAATGAAACTTATCCCTGAGATAGTTGTCTTATTACTCGCTTATCTAACCTTGTAGGATGATTGAAGCACACGATGGAAAGATGCAGAACATTCCTGAGGGGAAAATCAAGGCAGTAAAGTTTTGTCTGACTTCAACCTAGTGCAACAATATTGTAACATGGTATTTATTAATATTATTTATGTAACAAAGTATTTATTAATTTTATTTTTTTTTATTAACAGAGTGGTCATTTTTATGTTCATATCTGGCGATTCTGTAAATTTCCCTTGTGGCTTATCTTTTGTTTACAATTCATAGTTTGTCCTTGCCTGAAATAAAATTTGTTTCCTCCTGAAGTTTTTGTCTTCCCTAATTTTCCACGTGGCATTTTGGTGGAGATGCTGGGTAAGTTAGGGAAGACAAACTGAAGATCGCCGAGAAGAATTTGAAGCCATGGGTGCTGTAATCCACATTTTTGAGACTGGCTCCAGGATTCCACCGCCGTGTCAAAGCCAAGACTTCCTTCCAAGATGACGATGTCCCTATAGACGACGATACGACGACAAAGCCTCTCTTCACGCCGCAAGAAAATGGACGCAAAGGTAATAGGGACAAAGTTCCAAGACTTCGATCGAATCCTTGGCAGAAGCACGTCAAATTCACGTCAGTATCTACAATAATTGCTAGCTGTGGGTCACAGCTCCCATAGGGAAGAAGCTATGTAACATGATATTTATTAATTTTATTTATATAACATAGTATTTATTATTTTATTATTTTTTTATTAACAGAGTGGTCATTTTTATGTTTATATCTGGCGACTCTGTAAATTTCCCTCGTGGCTTATCTTTTGTTTACAATTCATAGTTTGTCCTTGCCTGAAATAAATTTTGTTTCCTCCTGAAGTTTTTGTCTTCCCTAATTTTCCACGTGGCAATATTTAAATAGAATGTTGAGGAAGATATCCATATAAATTATGAAAGCGACTTTCCATAAGATATAATTACAAATTTGCTTTTCCTTAACAAGATTGTTTATTAAAAGATAGATTAAATCATGACAAAAGACTAGATTTTTTAATACAAAGCTTTTTTTTACATACTAATTTGTTCTTTTTTTTAGAAGAAAAATGAAGTAAATATGTATATATTATATCAGAGAAAAGAAAATTATGTAAATATAGAAGGATAGATATAAGGTGTTGTTGTGTGCTGAAGAGAATTGAATTTGTCAAAATAAAAGCTTATCTTTCATGATGTCTGAGATAGGTAGAAAACACGACATTATGCTAGTTCATTGTTAAAACTAACAAAAAAGATTGTAAAAATAAAATAATAATAATAATAATAAATCTATTTAAGAAATCAAAACTATGGAGGTAGCGATAGGCAGGTGTTTCTTTGGAGGAAATGATCACCCTTATTGCTGATTTAAATAATTATGAGGCTTTATTACACGATGAGCAAATACAAAATGAAATGAACCTTTTCCAGTAAAAGTAATTCTTGCAGTCCTCTAGGCAAGCCCGACTCAGCCCCCCTCTTTCTGCGCACTTTATCTTCTCCTTAGTTCAGGCCTTATCTTCCGCCTTTTGCCTTGTACTCTAGGCCTTATTCTCTGCCTTTTGCTTGAACTCTGGGCCTTGCCTTCTATTCGGCAGGCTCCTCTTCAGCCGACTTCTAATCATCAGAGACTTCTTGTCAGCAGAGACTTCTAGTCAGCAGAGACTTCTAGTCAGCAGAGACTTCTAGTCAGCAGAGACTTCTAGTCAGCAGAGACCTCTAATGGGCAGGGACTTCTATTCGCTGAGACTTCTATTCGCTGAGACTTCTAATCGGCAGAGACTTCTAGTCAGCAGAGACCTCTAATGGGCAGGGACTTCTATTCGCTGAGACTTCTATGCTGAGACTTCTAATCGGCAGAGACTTCTAGTCAGCAGAGACTTCTAGTCAGCAGAGACTTCTAGTCAGCAGAGACTTCTAGTCAGCAGAGACCTCTAATGGGCAGGGACTTCTATTCGCTGAGACTTCTATTCGCTGAGACTTCTAATCGGCAGAGACTTCTCTACACACTCAGACTGACTGCCCCAATCTCTCCGCGCGCCTTCTTCTTATAGGGTCGCCTGCACGTGACTAAACCACAAAAAACAATCAAACTTAAACAAATGAATCTCTTTATCAAAAGAAAAAATATGCAAAAAAACCTATGCAGAAGACCTATGCAAAACTGTTAAAAAAAACCTATGCAAAACCAGTCTCAACATTCTCCCACCTAATTTTGACAAGTATTATTGTCAAAATTAACTTTATACAATGGCCCCAGTATCCAGAGATATATATATATATTTTTTTTTTATGAAGCCTGTCTAAAAATATTGTTCGCCATTTTAGCCTTGGTTCTTTGAATTGATTCTTTCAATCAAAATTTTCCCCAAATATCTCATCAATTAATTCAGTACGTATTTTATAAGCAGAGTTAAATTCTCGCATTTCATTATGGGTCCAAATTAGCTGAGAACCATTCTCGTAAAAAAACATTCGGAATTGGATTATCATTCTTTACGAGTCGAGATATCTCAAAATCTTTCAACTTGGCAATGCAGTTGTTGGTTGGGATTTCATAATTCTCTCCCTCAATGTCGTATTTCAAAACCTTTTGAGAAGTTGGCCGTATCAAGATCTCTCTGGGACTTATATCACTGTGAACCAACCCGATGTTTTGCTCAGCATGACTCACCGAAATACAAATCTGACAAAGAATGCTCATTAATTGTTCTGGCAAAAGTTTTCCATTTTCCAATATTTTCCTTAGAGATTTCCTTCCATATTCAGAACGAAAAACTACAAAATAAGATAAATTCATATAATTAAAATCCAAATTATTATCCTTTTCGCTATCTTACATAATATTTGAAAAATATTTAGATTCCAAATCACGAACAATCCAAAAATCTTTAGGATAACAAAGATTGGCTTGAGCACTACCCTGTAAGGTTCTTAAAACATCAAAAATATTTATTTCCTTTTTAATCGTTCTAGGAGAAATATAAGACCAATTTTTTCTATGATCAATATTAGGGTTCCTATATTCTGAAATCTCTGTTCAATTCTATAAACAGGACATCCGCCATTATCAGTAACATCCCTCAAAAAACATTTTGGCCATGTGCCTTTTCCAACAGGAACCAACTTTCTACCCCAGAAGAGCTCATCAAATCTCATTATGCTTCTGCTCTCAGATTTTGAAAGAATTTCACCAAGTAGCTTTCCATTTGAGATTCTCGACACTGCCATCTGCTCTAACTTTAATTCCCTTGACTCGGTTTCTCACGAAAACCCGCCATTCAATTTATCTCTCTATCCAGTTTGTCCTGAGCCACCATCTTGCCCTCTCTCTCAAAAGAGGCTGTCCAGCTCTGTTACTGAAAGACTGTACACCATGGCCTCAACATCCAGGTCCATGGATTTCATCCTTGACTTCTTGTTTTGGGAGGAAGTGGCAGAGGCCTTCTTGGAATCAGCGTTGGAAGCATCGAAAACAGGACGAAGTGGCGTCGTCTTACCTCTGTAGACACCTTTTGACTTTTCTTCCGGATTTTGAGGTACGGGGCACTTAACTAAAATCGTCACTACAACTATTTCCCTCCCAAAAACCATCAGTTGTCCATTTTCTTCTTCCAAAGAAATCGGAGGTAGTCCCAATCATTTTCCTTGATGGCCATCACCTGGAAATATCTCCTCATGTCGGCCAAAACTCCGAACTTATTCTCCCGAAGTTTTATCCCTATTTCCGGGATTCTCCTCAGTAGATTGGGTATCTTTTTTAAATATCGTCTCAAGGAGAGTCCGTTGTGTCTTCGACTGGAAGCGTCGTCAAATACTGGCCGTATAGGCGTCGTTTTGGACTCACTCTTTAACAAAAGGTGACGGGGCAAATAGTGTCCTTTTAGTTCAGGTGGATTTTCATTAACTCTATCGACGAGCCCTTCCTTCAACCAATCTTTTGGATCAATAATTTTTTCTTCCACCTTTGCATCAGTACCTTTTTCTACATCTATATCCTTTTCCGCCACCTTTGAATCAATACCTTGTTCTACATCTATCTTTTCTTCCTCCTTTAAATCAGTACCTTGTTCTACATCTAGCTTTACTCCCACCGTTGAATCAGTACCCTGTTCTACATCTAGCTGCTTTACTTCTTCCAAGTTCTTTGACTCTGTACAATGTTCTTCATTTATATTTTTCGCTTCATTTCCATCATGATCTTTTCCCTTGTTGTATTTATCGTCCTTATTCTCTGCATAATCAGATCTATTTATGGTTTTCAAATCTTGGGCTTCTGTTTCCCTATAATTACCCTTTATTTTAGATTCCGTATCTCCAGTTGGTCTTGCTTCCACCAATTTCCTCGACGCTTGAACTTCAGACTCAGCTTCCTTCACACCTATAAAGCTATCAACTGCGGTTTCAGAATCCTTCACTTCATTGCATTTAACTGCCGCTTCTGAATCCTTTACTCCGCCTTTGAGCTCAGCTTCAGAATCCTTTTTTCCGTCGCCTTCATCTCCTGCTTTCTGACCTTCAGATTCTTTTACTTCATCTCCGTCTTTAGAATTCACTTTATCAGAATCCTTTCTTCCGTCGCCCTTAGGCTGATCTTCAGAATCTTTCATTCCTTTGTCCTTAGGCTTCGCTTCAGAATCCTTTACGCCTTCGCCCTTAGGCTCTGCTTCCGAATCCCTTATTCTATCGCCTTTGGACTCAGCTTCAGAATCTTCCTTATTCTTTAAATCTACATCTTCATATTTTCCATTAGCATTATTTTTATCAAATTGCCCCCACCTTGAGATCCAATCCCTTGGGTTGCCCTTAAAGTTTTGTAGATCTCCCTTATTCTTTAAATCTGCCTCTCTATTTCCACCACCAATAGAAAGAACATCTTTCCCCTGCTCACGCAAAGCCCTAACTCTTCGCTCCTTAATAAATCTCTCCCAGATGTATTTTCACATTCCTGAAATTCCCTATCGACTTCTTCGTCACTAGCCTCATCTTTGGCTAATAGGACTGACTGGCATAGCACGTTTAGATTCACAAGTTCTACATAGAGAACCTCTATCCTATTGAATTTTACATCCACCCTTCTACTATCAATTGAAGTCTCTTTCAGTTCGATATTTAAATCATTAATTAATCTTGTAAAGTTACTTCTCACCGCCCTACGACGTCTCTTGTTCACCTCCTCCATTTCACCACCAAGCCTATCGCGTCCGGCTCACCAGAAATGTTAAAACTAACAAAAAAGATTGTAAAAATAAAATAATAATAATAAATCTATTTAAGAAATCAAAACTATGGAGGTAGCGATAGGCAGGTGTTTCTTTGGAGGAAATGATCACCCTTATTGCTGATTTAAATAATTATGAGGCTTTATTACACGATGAGCAAATACAAAATGAAATGAACCTTTTCCAGTAAAAGTAATTCTTGCAGCCCTCTGGGCAAGCCCGACTCAGCCCCCCTCTTTCTACGCACTTTATCTTCTCCTTAGTTCAGGCCTTATCTTCCGCCTTTTGCCTTGTACTCTAGGCCTTATTCTCTGCTTTTGCTTGAACTCTGGGCCTTGCCTTCTATTCGGCAGGCTCCTCTTCAGCCGACTTCTAATCAGCAGAGACTTCTTGTCAGCAGAGACTTCTAGTCAGCAGAGACTTCTAGTCAGCAGAGACCTCTAATGGGCAGGGACTTCTATTCGCTGAGACTTCTATTCGCTGAGACTTCTAATCGGCAGAGACTTCTAGTCAGCAGAGACTTCTAGTCAGCAGAGACTTCTAGTCAGCAGAGACTTCTAGTCAGCAGAGACCTCTAATGGGCAGGGACTTCTATTCGCTGAGACTTCTAATCGGCAGAGACTTCTAGTCAGCAGAGACTTCTAGTCAGCAGAGACTTCTAGTCAGCAGAGACTTCTAGTCAGCAGAGACTTCTAGTCAGCAGAGACCTCTAATGGGCAGGGACTTCTATTCGCTGAGACTTCTATGCTGAGACTTCTAATCGGCAGAGACTTCTAGTCAGCAGAGACTTCTAGTCAGCAGAGACTTCTAGTCAGCAGAGACTTCTAGTCAGCAGAGACCTCTAATGGGCAGGGACTTCTATTCGCTGAGACTTCTATTCGCTGAGACTTCTAATCGGCAGAGACTTCTCTACACACTCAGACTGACTGCCCCAATCTGTCCGCGCGCCTTCTTCTTATAGGGTCGCCTGCACGTGACTAAACCACAAAAAACAATCAAACTTAAACAAATGAATCTCTTTATCAAAAGAAAAAATATGCAAAAAAACCTATGCAGAAGACCTATGCAAAACTGTTCAAAAAAACCTATGCAAAACCAGTCTCAACATTCATATTCTTTTAAACCTTCTTACAAGATACAGAAGGCAATAAAATACCAAATCTAAATAAATATTCTACCTATAAATATATTACCTTGTATTTCTATTCTATAATATAAATTTTACCTCATCCTTCCTGCAAAATAGAGATTTTAAATCGTCACTGTTATTAAAAAATGGTAATTTTTGATGATTATATGTACAAAATAATGACACCTGATTACTAAATATTACTAGAGTCAATCTCCTCACAATTACGTAACCTTAATCTACAAACCAAAAAAAGCGGAATGAATAAAGCGGCCACATTGTATTCATATATGTCGTAAACCCGGATAAGCTAACAAGTGAGTTGGAAGCATTCGGGGTTGAGTGGCAAAGCGTGCAGAGTGGGAAGTCCGCACGGGACAGTAAGGACAAAGTTTGGGATCAAAAGGCGCTCTTCCAGAACGTCTCAAGTCGCACCAGGACCAGGGGAAAGTTGAGGATTAACAGAGGATAGCTCGGCGTCCAGCCTGAAGCCGCGGGGGCCGTCGTGAGATGATAATGTACCTAGTACTGAGCGGGCCTGTCAGAAATCCCAGCCGAACCTAACTAACTGTCAACAGCCAGGCAAACGCCCCCTTTTCTCCCTCTCTGGATCCCCGGATATTGATTCTCATTGGTCAGTCTAATGTGGGTCATCCTCCTCTCCCCTGGGGTCCGGTGGCAAACTTGAGATGACTGGAAGGCGCCATACTTTATTATTTTCATAGCTTTGTTTGAATTATGATATAAATATATGTCATAATATATACTCTTCCTGGAATAATAAAACGGACCTACAGTCGACCCAGAGAGGGATGGGCAGCTGAAGGGTGTCACTTTAGACATCAGGACATTCCAAGGGGCTCCTGGGGGCCGTCACTTGGCACCTCGGGACCTTGGAGACAGTTGGGTGATTGTGTTCGATGCGAGCGGACGCCCGGCGGTTGCCGGGCCCGTCTATCTCTCTCTGGTTGGCTTCCAAATTCCTCTACCAAATCGTGGTGTGATTATTTCCCTTTCCCCACATTTTTATTATATTATCACATTAAAAAGTCAACAGGATCTTATAACATATATATATTAAAAACAAAAGAGGCATGTCCTGACCAGGCTCACATGAGCTTTTCTAGATGGAATGTGTCAGGTGAGCCTGATCAGGATATGCCTCTTTTGTTTTTAATATCAACACCTGACCTATTTATATTTTTGATTGTTTTTTTTTCACATATATATGTAAAATTATTGCAAATGATCCTGTCGACGTATGGATAAACTGGCAGTCGTATACATGAGATGAGTGTTGATGTTCTTCCCACACGCGGACAACAAGAAGCAGAAGCAGGGCTAGATGTTAGCACAGAGAGGGATGGGAACAGCCGACGGGACAGAGGTAGAGGACATGACACAAACTTGGATGCCTATCACCGAGACATGGAGAAACAGACTGAGCGAGACAGAAGCGGTCTGCCGATGGACACCCTCTAGAACATACTGCCGCTGACCCCCTGCAAAAACCTCTCCTGTTTACCGGGTTCGTTTATATAAAGCCCCTGGAGGGGTCCCAATCTGGGCTGGGCGTTGCCTTTTTCCTCCCTCTCTCTCTCTGCCCCCAGCTGACAGACCACTCATTGGCTTTTTATTTCGACGTCACCATTTTTAGTTTAAATACAAATAGGGGTGTACAGGTTATATTAATAAAGATATAGCATATATACAAAATATGGAGGTTGTAGCAAATAGAAGCAGTGTACATTTTAATAGAAGGGTAGAATCTTAAAAGGTATCGGCTCTAAATAATTGGAAGATATGTGACATATACTAAAAGTTTCATTATTATACAGTTTAAAATATACTATATATATATAAACGCTAAGGAGTATATTATAGGTAATACACACTCATACAAATTGTGTCTAAAATGTCTTGTGTCTTTAATATTATATACACCCATACCTCGCTTTGCGTCGGGGTTACGTTCCAAAAAAAAAAACACGACGCAAAGTGAAAATATGTGAAGGCGCAATCAAAAACAAAGGTGTTGCCATATTTTAGGGAAAAAAAATAAAAAAATTAAAGACTCGAATCCAAAACAACGCAACTTCGAAAATCTAACGACGCACAGTGAAAATCAGTAAAAATTAAGCAGCGACGCAACTTAGAAAAAAACGCAAAACGAAACGACGCAAAGCGAGGTATTGGTGTATGTGATGAAGTCCTGTAGCCTCTTGTAGAATCCTGTCGACTTAAAATGTGATGAGGTATCCAGTCGACTTAATCTATGGTGTGAGTCCCTGTCAACTCTCGCTATACTGTGTTAACCGAAAGAGGCAAACCTGTAGTAACCGAGTGGGACAGTCAGGGCGTAGAGAGTTTTCCAGCGCCTCTCTACACCTTGGGAGACCTTTAACAGTTCTCACAGAGTACAGGCTGTCGTGGTCGAGGCAGAGTGGAAAGCTTGGGAATGTCCACACAAAAAAACGAAGACACAGTTGCGCTAAGAAAGTTCCGTGAACAGATAAAAGTTGAGCTAGGAGCGAAAGATGGAGATAGAAGAGTTCTTACTGGTCTACATGGTCGATGAGGAGGACCTTGGTGACAACCGACGAGGGCTCGCGCTGATGGTGAAGTGACTGTCAAGTGACTATCAAGTGACTGTATTTTTGGCTAAGACGGAGGCTTTATATACCTTTTCTGAGAAAGGGAGTATTGCATTTCAGCAGATGTGAAGAGCGTGGGTCGTCTGGCGAAATTCTAAACTGGCGCCGTGGCAGTTTCCATCTTTAGACCTTGTTGTGGGAATTCTAAATCTATCTCGATTTTAGACGTTTTTGACCTTTTGCTTTAGCTCAACTCTTAATCTATTTCAACAGAGTTTTATTTATTTATCCTCAGTTTGTACAAATTGCATTAATATGATGATGTAATGACACTTGTCAATCATGCGTATAATCATTTACAGATGTGTTTCTATTATACTACATGAAAATCTTGTTATAAGTTATATACAATATGGGGTTGTTGGTTTAAATTACCATAGATGGGCCCCGGGAGTGAAAGGGTTTATCCGGGTTTAAGCGGTTAAAGTCTCTCTAACAGAGGTAAGTAATTGAATTTATTCTAATTAATTTAAACTGTGAGGGTTAAAAAGGGCTATAACAAGATATTTGTTTGGATATATCTGAAAATAATAAAAATAAAGCTTGTTCAATCAAAAAAAGTTATAATATTGGTTATATAAAAAGATAATTCTTTAGATAAAACCGTTGTTTAAATTAAATACATAATGATATGATTATGTGAAAGAGAATTAAAAATTCTAAGATATAATTGGCGGGCGTTGGAAAGGGTTAGGGGTTAAAGAATATGAAATTGTTAGGAGTGCACATGTAAGCCAAATACTTAGATCAAGGTTCAAAGCGAAGATATAGACTTGAGCGTCTTCCTAGGCAATGTTTCACTTGCGATCCTATATAAGGGTTACAGTGCGTTGACACAATTTTAGAGTTATTGGGTTAAAAAGTTAAAGAAATGTTGCTTATTAATATGATTGAAAGGGGTGGTAGAGCCATGCGATAAGTAGAATTGTAGCGACAGTAGGTGATCTGACTTGACATGAAATCAAAGGTTGATTGTGGTCCGCTAGAGCTGAAAAAAAAGGTGAAAGTTGTGAACGCTTTGTGCATGCGTTGGTGATTGTGCTCTGCGGATGATTGAAATTAACTCTTGAAGCGTGTTCAGGCCAGAATTTGGGATTTTTAAATCTGGGGAACTGTGTTCAAAAAGTTTGTTGAATTACGAAATAAAAAAAAATTGTCAAGCAGTACTGTCGTTTTTCTACGATGTTTTGAAGCAATGGCTGAAATAGATAGTGATGAAAAGTATAGGGAAGTGGTTTGAGAATAAGATTGTTGAAAACGATTGTTGTATACCCGATAGTTGATGATAAACATTGTCATATAATAAAGCTATTTAAACAAATATAAAATATAGTGAATAAAAATATAGAAATTTGATTGCGGGTAAAAAGTGTAAGTGGACAAAATCAAGCATGTAATATATAAAAGATATAATAATTAAGAAACTAAAAATGATTTTTGAAACAATCAAATGTTTTGTAATACTAAAACAATATCATTAAAAATAAAAGTTTTTTTTTTTAATAATGTTGGAATAAAAATTGATTATATAATTGAAAGGTAAAAATAAAAATTATTATTCAAGATTTTATACAAAAATTATAATATAATTAAAGGTCATTAATAATTGGATAAATGTTAAGTAGTGGAAAATTGAACAATATTCTCGTTTATCCAAAAAGGTGATATGTAGATAATTATATCGCTTTTCCGTTATATATATAAAGTCTATATCAGACTTAACCGAGTTGTTTTAATTGGTGATATCAATTACATGTAAAATGTTTAATATTTGTTGTGTTGTGATTAAGGCGTTGGTGAGATTTGTGAGAAAACCTAAATGGCTAGTGTGAAAATGTGTTTAAAATGGCGATCATGAAGATAGCGGTCATGAAGATCTGCCTTGAGCGGAGAGAGAGGACATGTCCAAAGGTACTACAACTTGGGGAAGTGACGTCATAAAGGGCGTCCACTTCCTTTTTTTCACGGGAATTCTATTTCTGGGGTGGTCAATCATGGGGGATGGTTTGTTATATTTGTGATTTACTTGAAACTGACCTTCTCTCTCTTCTTTTGTTAAGGTTGGCATATTTCTGGTCTATTTGAAAGATATGGTTTTCTCGGTGTTCGTAGTTGTTGTGTTTCGATGTTAGTTTAGACTGAGTAAAAATGTTCTTCACGGTGATTAGATTAGATATCTGTGAAAGGTGTGACTTTCGACGTGGACACTCTTTGGGGTGAGATGTGTCACAGGCATGAAGGCGTCTTTGGCCTGATAAGTGAAAAGGTTTTGTGGTGTGGCGCTGTGACACGAAGTGGAAAATTGTGAATGAAAAGGTGTCACGTGAAGTCGTTGTTTGGTACAAAATCTAACCTGTTTCACCATGAATAACAGGTTTACTAGTCATGGGTGGTGGTTGTACGAACATGTATCGAGAATTTTTATATTGATAGTGAATACGGCACGTTTAATGTGAAATTCTTTTTAGTGTTTAGTGGGGCGACGTTATAGAGCTTGTGTGGCTTGAAATTGAATTTGTTTGTGAAGTCGCGCACTGATAATTGTTACCAATTGGAGATAGTGCTGTGAGGGTGTTGTAACGTTTGTTGAGAGATTTGTTGATGATTAAATATGCTTGTAAAAGGAAAGGACGAGGGAGTGTAGCTATGTTGGAATTCAACGATTGTAATAGTTTTGGAAGACTGTGACTCAATTTAGCTACTGGCGTGGTAGTTGACGGGATTTTAATTTTTAACTTGTTTTGGGAAAGAACAGTTATTTTTCCTAGTTGTGATTTTGAAAATATTGTATCTCTTTCGATTTTTTTTTCAATTAAAAAAAATGCGTTTCATCTATGTTAATTTATATTAAAAATTTGAATATATTTTTTAAATCGTTGATTATGGTAGCGTGAAAATGATCCTTGTAAAAGGGCAATGTCGTGATAGTGACAAAAATATTTTGAATTGGGATATTTATATTGTTTATATTGGGGCATCATAAAATATTGAATATGACAATGATTTTTGTAAAATTTTAAGAATTGTTTAAGATATTGTTTTTTTTTTGTATAAAAATAAGATATTATGAAAACAAAAAAAAGTTTAGAATTATGATGAATTCGAAATTTTGTAAAAACAAAAATAAGTTTTGAATTATGATATGATGAGAATTTTTTTTTTTTAATATAAAAATAATGTTTTTTTTTTTTTAATTCTAGATTTGGATAGTACACCATTTTAGGTAAATTTTGGAAAGGCATGTAAAATTAGTAAATTGGTAAAAATGCGTGATGAGCGATTTTTTTAAGTAAAATTGAGAGCAATAACTTGAAATTTATAATCTGATTAAAAATTAAAGTAAATTTGATAAATGAGAGTGTGAAAGTTTTAAAAATTGAATTAAAAAATGATATAAAAAGGTAAAAATTGATTTTAAAATGCTTAAAGTGAAAATATAAATACAAAATTTAAGAGGAATCAAGTTGTGAACTTGAGGATAAAGTTAAGGTAGGTTTTTAAAAATTTACAATTGTGTGATGATTGTTCAGTCAGGAGACTTGGTCTTTGGTGGTCGTCCTGCTGGTTGTAGACGCTTGTAACTTCTGTAAAGTTGATTGCAGCTTGTCGCCTTAAGCATTGTCTCTAGATGGGATACTTGTCATCGGGTTTTCACTACTTCGCTCCTCGATTTCCATGACTTGCGGGCATTTCGACTGTGTCGTTGGGGTGGTCAGACAGCTTGCTCCTGACGTTGGCGAGCTGTTAGCGGGTCTGCGGTCCCTTGGGGCGTCGTGTCCTCCGTAAATAACTATTTTTGGGGAAGAGATTGCTTTGTCTTTTCGTTGGAATGGCCAGTTTGTTCCTCTATCTTCGCTCTTTCTCGCTTCTATCTGGACAGGCTTCTTACCTTCTTCGTTGTCGTGTCATCTCTCGTTTTGGTCATCCTGTCGACTAAATCTGTGATGAAGTCCTGTAGCCTCTTGTAGAATCCTGTCGACTTAAAATGTGATGAGGTATCCAGTCGACTTAATCTATGGTGTGAGTCCCTGTCAACTCTCGCTATACTGTGTTAACCGAAAGAGGCAAACCTGTAGTAACCGAGAGGGACAGTCAGGGCGCGGAGAGTTTTCCAGCACCTCTCTACACCTTGGGAGACCTTTAACAGTTCTCACAGAGTACAGGCAGTCGTGGTCGAGGCAGAGTGGAAAGCTTGGGAATGTCCACACAAAAAACGAAGACACAGTTGCACTAAGAAAGTTCCGTGAACAGATAAAAGTTGAGCTAGGAGCGAAAGATCGAGATAGAAGAGTTCTTACTGGTCTACATGGTCGATGAGGAGGACCTTGGTGACAACCGACGAGGGCTCACGCTGATGGTGAAGTGACTGTCAAGTGGCTATATTTTTGGCTAGGACGGAGGCCTTTTATATCTTTTCCGTGAAAGGAAGTATTGCATTTCAGCAGATGCGAAGAGTGTGGATCGTCTGGCGAAATTATACACTGGCGCCGTCCTGACAGTTTCCTTTCTATCTTTAGACTTTGTTGTGGGAATTCTAAATCTATCTCGATTTTAGACGTTTTGACCTTTAGCTTTAGCTCAACTCTTAATCTATTACAGAGTTTTATTTATTTATCCTCAGTTTGTACAAAGTACATTACATATGATGATGTAATGACACATGTCAATCATGCGTATAATCATTTACAGATGTGTTTCTATTATACAACTTGAAATTCTTGTTATAAGTTATATACAATATGGGGTTGTTAGTTTAAATACCATATGTATATATATTTATTAAAGCAATGATATATCTATAATAAACGAGAGAAAATGGTATAAGAGAAGAAGATTATATAAAGAAAGTTAAAGTAGATAAGAATTATAAGGTATCAAGAAGGTTTTATATTTTTCAACAATTTAAGGCTCTAATAAGTTCACGCTGAAGCATCGGCAATTACACGTCATATAAGTGGAACATAAAGTGATGAAATGAAGATAGTAAAATAATAAAAAATGCTTTAAAAAAAGACAGAACCATGTTAACATTTTATCAAACTATTAAAAGTTAATAAAAGAAAATACAATTTTAAAATTAATTTTTCGAAAATATTTTATATTTTTAAATAATATAACTTATGTTGAAATTGCTAGAACTAATTGAAGTCAATTTTTTTAATATTTTGAACTAAAGGAAACCATAATGGTTCAACAGGGACGGGGAGAGATTGGTACCAGGCCGGGTCTTGTCAAAAGTAAGCCTGGCGGTGGTTTCGATCCTGCTATTTGACAACCGTATATATGAGTTCCAGCTGCTAGCTATTTTCAAGGTTGTATTTCAGAATATTTTACTTGGCGAGTTTTTATTTTCTTTATTTCAAAAAGTTCTAATTGTTTGCGGATTCATTCGCGTATTTTTTATTATAAATACCCATGTTATCTAATGTCCTCACTAAATTGAATATAGGACATACAAATAATCTCTCAAATTTATTCATCGCACTTGCATCATACTAATGCTTTAGTATTGCATCTAAACCCAAAATCTCATAACCATAATAGATTAATTTGCGTGTTTGAAAGTTTTTTTTTTAATTGACATATATTTTCCATTAGTAACAAAACTTTGGTATAATATCTAATTCGCAGTTTTAAATGCTTTAATTAACAAATTATAATTTCAGAGTTATTACATTACTCTTCGTGTGACTCTAAATATCCATTACCGAGTGTCAATCTTTTTTAGTTGTTGTTATTTTAACAAATACTTGAGAAGCACCTGCAATCAAACGGTTTGATTTTTAAAACCCTCTCACTTAACATGCCTTCAACGTATTGCTTGGAACATCTTTCCAGACAAATAATAGTTTTCCTTCAAAGATTTTGCTTCTTCTTGCTGGAAGTGACTCTACTTCAAAAAAGAAGATTTATTTCTGGTGTATATTAGCTTTTTCCCCCAAAATAAGTTTTGGAATTGTGGAATACCATTCAAGTTCACAATGGACATTTGAAACCTATTTCCACTGTGTTTTTCTTACCTATTGTAATATTACAGAGGTCATTGCGATTTTACGAGTCAATGTCCAATTCCGAAAAATCGCTAATATTTTTTACCAGTGTACTACCAATTTATCCGGTAATTTTTTATTCTTTTATATTATGATTCTCAGCAATATTTCCGTCGTATTATATTATATTTTAGAATTCTTTAGTTTAATAAGTAGTCTTTTTGACTTACTCCCTATGTGGATAATATTATGGAATGGCGTTGAGTTGGCGATATATTATTTAATGAATTTCTCTAACATGGTTTGCATGATTAATTATGCTTTGATTTGTTTGCGACTTAAAGCATCACTCAAGACTCTACCTTTGAGCTCTCTGAAACTTAATGTTCAGATTTCAGAATTTTTAAAGCTCAACGAATATTCTACTGCGCTTCAGAATGTTTTTTCTTTACCTATATTTTGTCTTCTCTTTCAGCTTTATTCAACAACAATTATGTGTTTGGTCTTTAGTATAGGAAAATATGAAAGTTTAAGCTATGTTATGGGGATCTGCACGTTTTTTGTTGTTATCAAGTTTATCGTGATATTTTTGGCTGGAGCAATGCTGAATGAAGAGATGCTGCGAATGGCTAGATTCCTTCTGGAAGCGAATGCAGAGATGTCTTGGGAAAGTCCAGTGTGTGAACAGACTTCAAGCAGACTTCTGATCATCCAGTACTTGGAAGAAGACACAAGACTGACTTGCTGGTTCAAGGAACTGAGTGTTAACTTCACGCTTTCTTCGCTGGGCATGCTGCTCAGCTACTTCGTGGTGGTTTTCCAGAGCTCTGGACGGTTGTAGACTCCGCAAAGGTAGCGTATACTCATCTCTTCTGTAGATTTCCATCTGACCATTACACACATTGCTGCCTTGTCTAATTTTAAAATATACAGAATATTTTAAGAATTCGTTGCTATTGTATTGTTGCCTCTTTCATCATGCTTCGATGTTAATATGTCACAATGAGTTCTAATATTATTTTTCATTATATATTTAAAATAAATTGATTTCAATTTCCTATTTATATTTAATAAACATATTCTGCATCATGATGCATTAGCGCGCCATCTATTATGAAAATTCGAAATTATTATAGAAGCGTATGATTATTTTTTTCCATTGCAGTAAGGGCAGTATAAATTGTTTAATTTTTAAAAGAATCATACGCGTTTATAAAAGTTTTGAATATTCTTCTGTATATCATTAATTCCTTTGTATATTGCAACATTGTGACTACATGCCTTCTAAAAGATAGACCTGAGAAATAAATATACATATAGCTACATCAACAAATTTTATTTTATTTTGAACGTTTCTCAGTAAATTTCTGTCACTTCCTCAGGAGAATGATTTTTTCTAAATCCTATCTGAAGATGAATATTGAAATACCTGAATCCTATCTGAAGATGAATATTGAAATATCTGAATCCTTTCTTAAGATGAATATTTAATCATCTGAATCCTATCTGAAGATGAATATTGAATCATCTGAATCCTATCTGAAGAGGAATATTGAATCATCTGAATCCTATCTGAAGATGAATATTGAAATAATAAAATCCTATCTGAAGATGAATATTAAATCATCTGAATCCTATCTGAAGATGTGAATATTGAATCAGCTGAATCCTATCTGAAGATGAATATTGAATCATCTGAATCCTATCTGAAGATGAATATTGAATCATCTGAATCCTATCTGAAGATGAATATTGAATCATCTGAATCCTATCTGAAGATGAATATTGAATCATCTGAATCCTATCTGAAGAATATTGAATCATCTGAATCCTATCTGAAGATGAATATTGAAATATCTGAATCCTATCTGAAGATGAATATTGAAATATTTGAATCCTATTATAAGATGAATATTGAAATATCTGAATCCTATCTGAAGATGAATATTGAAATATTTGAATCCTATTATAAGATGAATATTGAATCATCTGAATCCTATCTATAAATTATCATTTTCCCGAGAAGAGTGACAGAAATTCACTGAAACGTCTGGAATAAAATATAAAATTGATTGATGAAGCTGTATTTTCCTCAAACTTCCAAAAAACAAATAATATTCTAAACTGTGTGATAAATAAAATATTCTTGGAGTCTCTCTACCTAAAAATATAGTTGTCTTATTATTTGTCAAAAATTTGTTCTGTGGAATAATAATGAAACTTATACATGAGAACGATTTTTGATCAAATAATATAACGCAAAGGATTCTAATATTCTATTAGTTGTCTTATTGCTCGCTTATCTAACCTTGTAGGATGATTGAAGCAAGATGCAGAACATTCCTGAGGGGAAAAACAAGGCTGAAATGTTCTGCCAGACTTCAACCTAGTGCAACAATATTTTAATAGAGTAGGTTGAGGAAGATACTCATATTGTTACATCAATTTTAATGCGTCTTACATTTATTAAAAATATTCTATGATATTTAATATTTATTTACAAACAGAATATTTAGATTATCATCATTCCTTTTATAATATTTATTGTACATATATCTTGATTGGTTATTGGAGCGAGAGAGGACCTAGACGAAGACGGCGGATCACGACCTACGAGGAAGACCACGAATAAATAAACACAATAACGTTGGAAGGTAATTTATTTTTATTTACTTTTATTTATTTACTTTTACTTCTATTTGTTTGCTTTGAATATGGAAGCCCGCTCGGGAAACGTGTATAACACCAAGAAGGAAGAAACCAAGGTCGACGACCCTGCAACTTGGTGCAACAATATAAATTATGAAAGCGACTTTCCATAAGATATAATTACTAAATTTGCTATTCTTTAACAAGATTGTTTATTAAAGGATGGATTAAATCATCACAAAAGACGAGATTTTTTAATACAAAGCTTTATTTTTTACATGCTAATTTGTTCTTTTTTTTTAAGAAGTAAAATGAAGTAAATATGTATATATTGTTCATCAAAGAAACGTTTTTCTCCTTATTTTTCATCTATTATAACCAATTCAGGAGAAATTTCTTATAAGTCTTTTCAATGTATATATTGTATCAAAGAAAATAAAATTATGTAAATATAGAATGATAGATAAAAGGTGTGTGCTGAAGAGAGTTGAATTTGTCAAAATAAAATCTTATATTTTATAGTGTCTGAGATTTAAAAAAGGCATACAATAGATATAAAACACAACACTATACAAGTTCATTTTCTTTTAAACCTTCTTACATGATACACAAGGCAATAAAAGACCAAATCTAAATAAATATTCTTCCTATAAATATATTACCTTGTATTTCTATTCTATTATCTAAATTTTACCTCATCCCCTTCTTGCAAGATAGAGATTTTAAATCGTCACTGTTATTTAAAGAATAAAATATTTATATGTACACAAAAATGATACCTGATTACTAAATATTACTAGAGTCAATCCCCTCACAATCACGTAACCTTAATCTACAAACCAGATCAACGGGAATAAAGCGGACACATTGTATATATATATATATATATATATTAAAAACAAAAGAGGCATGTCCTGACCAGGCTCACATGAGCTTTTCTAGATGGCATGTGCCAGGTGAGGCTGGGCAGTATATGCCTCTTTTGTTTTTAATATCAACACCTGACCTATTTTTAATTGTTTTTTCACATATATATGTAATATTGTTGAAAATGATCCTGTCGACGTATGGATAAACTGGCAGTCGTGTACGTGAGGCGAGTGTTGATGTTCTTCCCACGCGCGGACAACAAGAAGCAGAAGCAGGGCTATATGTTAGACCGAGAGTGATGGGGACAGCCCACGGGACAGAGGTAGAGGCCATGACACAAACTTGGATGCCTATCACCGAGACATGGAGGGAGAGACCGAGGGAGACAGAAACGGTCTGCCGATGGACACCCTCTAGAACATACTGCCGCTGATCTCTGCTAAAACCTGTCCTGTTTACCGGGGTCGTTTATATAAAGCCCCTGGAGGGGTCCCAATCTGGACTGGGCGTTGCCTTTTTCCTCCCTCTCTCTCTGCCCCCAGCTGCCCCCAGCTGACAGACCACTCATTGGCTTTTTATTTCGACGTCACCATTTTTATTTTAAATACAAATAGGGGTGTACAGGTTATATTAATAAAGATGTAGCATATATACAAAATATGGGGGTGGTAGCAAATAGAAACAGTGTACATTTTAATAGAAGGGTAGGATCTTATAAGGTATTGGCTCTAAATAATTGGAAGATGTGTGAAATATACTAAAAGTGTCATTAGTATCCAGTTAAAAATATACTATATATATGGTAATTTAAGCCAACAACCCCATATTGTATATAACTTATAACAAGATTTTAATATTGTATAATAGAAACACATCTGTAAATGATTATACGCATTATTGATATGTGTCATTACATCATCATATGTAATGTACTTTGTGTAAACTGAGGATAAATAAATAAAACTCTGTAATAGATTAAGAGTTGATCTAAAGATATAGAAGTCAAAAACGTCTAAATTCGAGATAGATGGAAGTCACAAAACAACATCTAAAGATAGATTGGAAACTGTCAGGACGGCGCCAGTTAGAATTTCGCCAGACGATCCACGCTCTTCACATCTGGTGAAATGCAATACTCCCTTTCTCAGAAAAGGTATATAAAGCCTCCGTCCTAGACAAAAATACAGTTACTTCACCATCTGCGTGAGCCCTTGTCGGTTGTCACCCAGGTCCTCCTCATCCACCATGTAGACCAGTAAGAACTCTTCTATATCTCCATCTTTCGCTCCTAGCTCAACTTTTATCTGTTCACGGAACTTTATTAGTGCAATTGTGTCTTCGTTTTTTGTGTGGACATTCCCAAGCATTCCACTCTGCCTCGACCACGACTGCCTGTACTTTGTGAGAACTGTTAAAGGTCTTCCAAGGTGCAGAGAGGTACTGGAAAACTCCCCATCCTGACTGTTCCTTTCGGTCAACACAGTATAGCGAGAGTAGACAGGGACTCACACCATAGTTTAAGTCGACTGGATACCTCATCACATATTTAGTCGACAGGATTCTACAAGAGGCCACCAGACCTCACCACATATACTAGCCGACAGGATGACCAAAACGAAGAATGACACAACGAATAAGGTAAGAAGCCTGTCCAGATAGAAACGAGAAAGAGCGAAGATGGAGGAGCAAAACCGACCATTCCAACGAAACGACCAAGTAATCTCTCTCCTACAAGAGATATTTACGGAAGACACGACGCCCCAAGGGACCTCCGCAGACCCGCTAACAGCTCGCCAGCGCCAGGAGCAAGCTGACCATCCCCAACGACACAGTCGGAATTCCAGCAAGTCCTGGAAATCGAGGAGCAGAATGACGCAAACCCTGTGAGAAGTTCACCACCTTCGGTCTGACAATGAGACAATGCTCAAGGCGACAAGCTGCAATCAACGCTACAGAAGCTACAAGCTTCTACAAGCCCTACATGGAGCGCTTTCCACGTCAGCAGGAAAACAACCAGAGACCAAGTTTCCTGACTGAACTTTCATCACACAACTGTAAGTTTTTAAAAACCTACCTTAACTTTATCCGCAAGTTCACAACTTGATCCCCATAAATTTTGTATTTATATTTTCACTCTAAGCATTTTAAAATCAATTTTTACCTTTTTTATACAATTTTAATTCAATTTTTAAAACTTTTACATTCTCATTTATCAAATTTACTTTAATTTTAATCTAATATAAAATTTCAATTCATTACTTTCAATTTTACTTTTTAAAAATCTTCAATCACACATTTTTATCAATTTACTAATCTTACATGTCGTTGTTAAATTTATCTAAAATGGCATTATTCATATCTGCAACTTAAAAAAAATCATTATATATTATTATTAACAAAAAAAAAGACACTCATCATATCATAATTCTAAACTTATTTTTGTTTTTCTTAATATATTATTTTTATACCAAAACACCAATTTCTTAATCAAATTCTTAAAATTTTGTAAAAGCATCGTCATATTCAGCATTTTATGTAAACGCCCAAATCCAATTTATTTGTCACTCTCACGACGTTGCCCTTTTACAAGAATCATTTTCACGCTACCATAATCAACGATTTAAAAAATATATTCAATTTTTAAATATAAATTAACATAGGTGAAACGCATTTTTTTAAATTGAAAAATCGAAAGATACAATTTCTTCAAAATCACAACTAGAAAAATAACTGTCCTTCCCCAAAACAACGTTTTATTCTAACATAGATACACTCCCTCGTCCTTTCCTTTTACATAATAATTAATCATCAACAAAAATCTCTCTTAACAAACGTCACAACACCCTCACACATCACTTTCTCCATTTGACAACAATTATTAGCGCGCGACTTAGCAACAAATCAATTTCGAGCCACACGAGCTCCATAACGTCGCCCCACTAAACACTCAAAATATTTCACATTCAACGTGGCACATCCACTAACAATATAAAAATTCTCGATACATGTTTGTACAACCACCACCCATGACTCGTAAATTTGTTATTCATATTGAAACAGGTTAAATTTTGTACCAAACAACGACTTCACGTGACACATTTTCATTCACAATTTTTCACTTCGTGTCACAGCGCCACACCACAAATTTTTCACTTTTCAGGCCAAAGACGCCTTCATGCCTGTGACACATCTCACCTCAAAGCGTGTCCACGTCGAAAGTCGCACTTTCACTCACTTCTAATCTGAAATCACTGAATAACAGTTTTACTAAGTCCGCAACAGCGTCGAAACACAACAACTACGAACATTTAGAAAACCATATCTTTCAATTATAACCGAAAATTACCAATCTCAACAAAAGAAAAGAGAGAAAGTCTGTTTCAAGTAAATGACAAAAATAACAAACACCCCACACGAGTGACCATCCCAGAAATAGGATCCCCGTCCTCCCTCCCCTCACAAAGCTATCATCTTGACCACAATCTTCATGATCGCCATTTTTTTAAAACACATTTTCACACTAACCATTTAGGTTTTCTCACAAATCTCATCAACGCCTTAATCACAACACACACACAACATACATTAAACATTTTACATGTTAATTGATATCACCAATTAAAACAACTTGCTTAAGTCTGATATAGACTTTATAACAGAAAAGAGATATAATTATCTACATATCACCTTTTTGGATAAACGAGAATATTGTTCAATTTTCCACTACCCAACATTTATCCAATCATTAATAATCTTTAATTATATTTTAATTTTTTGTATAAAATCTTGAATAATTAGTTTTATTTTTACTTTTCAATTATATAATCAATTTTTAGTCCAACATTATTTTTAAAAAAATAAAGAAAAACTTTAATCAAATTTACTTTTATTTTTCATATTATTTTAGCATTGCAAAACATTTAATCATTTCAAAAATCATTTTAATTCTTAATTATTATATCTTTTATATATTACATGTTTGATTTTGTCCACTTACACTCTTTTTACCCGCACACACACAATCATATGTCTATCTTTTATTCACTATATTTTATATTTGTTTAAATAGCTTATTATATGAAAATGTTTATCATCAACTATCGGGCATCTACAACAATCGTATTCTTTAACCACTTCTCTATACTTTTAATCACTATCTTTTCAGCTATTGCTTCACTTCATTGTAGAAAAACGACAGCACTGCTTGGCAATTTTTTTTTTATTTCGTAATTTTAACAAACTCTTTGAACACAGTTCCCCAGATTTAAAAATTCCAACTTCTGGCCTGAACACGCTTCATGAGTTAATTTCAGTCATCCGCAGAGCACAATCACCAACGCATGCACAAAGCGTTCACTTTTTTCAACTTTCAATTTTTTTTTCAGCTCTAGCGGACCACAATCAACCTTTGATTTCGAGTCAAGTCAGACCACCTACTGTCGCTACAACAATTCTACTTATCGCATGGCTCTATTTCACTCCTTTTCCAATCATATTAATGAACAACTATTTCTTCAACTTTTTAACCCAATAACCCTAAAATTGTGACAAAGCACTGTAACCCTTATATAGGATCGCAAGTGAAACATTTCCTCGCTTTGCACCTGGATCTAAGTATTTGGTTCACATGTGCACGCCTAACAATCGCATATTCTTTAACCCCTAACCCTTAGCGGACCACAATCAACCTTTGATTTCGAGTCAAGTCAGACCACCTACTGTCGCTACAACAATTCTACTTATCGCATGGCTCTATTTCACTCCTTTTCCAATCATATTAATGAACAACTATTTCTTCAACTTTTTAACCCAATAACCCTAAAATTGTGACAAAGCACTGTAACCCTTATATAGGATCGCTAGTGAAACATTTCCTCGCTTTGCACCTGGATCTAAGTATTTGGTTCACATGTGCACGCCTAACAATCGCATATTCTTTAACCCCTAACCCTTTCTAACGCCCGCCAATAATATCTTAGAATTTTTAATTCTCTTTCACATAATCATATCATTATATATATTTAATTTAAACAACGGTTTTATCTAAAAAATTATCTTTTTATATAACCAATTTTATAACTTTTTAATTGAACAAGCTTTATTTTTATTATTTTCAGATATATCCGAACAAATTATCTTGTTATAGCCCTTTTTAACCCTCAGAGTTTAAATTAATTAAAAGAAATTTTAATTACTTACCTGTGTTAGAGAGGCTTTACCCGTTTAAACCCGGATAAACCCTTTCACTCCCGGGGCCCATCTATGGTAATTTAAGCCAACAACCCCATATTGTATATAACTTATAACATGATTTTAATATTGTATAATAGAAACACATCTATAAATGGTTATACGCATTATTGACATATGTCATTACATCATCATATATAATGTACTTTGTACAAACTGAGGATAAATAAATAAAACTCTGCAATATATTAAGAGTTGAGCTAAAGATATAGAAGTCAAAAACGTCTAAATTCGAGATAGATGGAAGTCACAAAACAACATCTAAAGATTGATTGGAAACTGTCAGGACGGCGCCAGTTTAGAATTTCGCCAGACTATCCACACTCTTCACATCTGGTGAAATGCAGAACTCCCTTTCTCAGAAAAGGTATATAAAGCCTCCGTCCTAGACAAAAATACAGTTACTTCACCATCTGCGTGAGCCCTCGTCGGTTGTCACCCAGGTCCTCCTCATCCACCATGTAGACCAGTAAGAACTCTTCTATATCTCCATCTTTCGCTCCTAGCTCAACTTTTATCTGTTCACGGAACTTTCTTAGTGCAACTGTGTCTTCGTTTTTTGTGTGGTCATTCTCAAGCTTTCCACTCTGCCTCGACCACGACTGCCTGTACTTTGTGAGAACTGTTAAAGGTCTTCCAAGGTGCAGAGAGGTACTGGAAAACTCCCCATCCTGACTGTTCCTCTCGGTCAACACAGTATAGCTAGAGTTGACAGGGACTCACACCATAGTTTAAGTCGACTGGATACCTAATCACACATTTAGTCGACAGGATTCTACAAGAGGCCACCAGACCTCACCACATATATTATATAAACACACATTATATATAAACGCTAAGGAGTATAATATAGATAATACACACGCATACAAATTTTGTCTAAAATGTCTTGTGTTTTTAATATTATATATATACATTTATTAAAGCAGAGATATAACTATAATATATCAAATAAAAATGGTATAAGAGGACTAAATGAAGAGAATTAAAGTGAAAGTGAATAAGGATTATATTTTAAGGTATATCAAGAAGGCTTTGTATTTTTAAACAATTTAGGGCTGTAATAAGTTCACGCTGAAGCATCGGCAATTACGCGTCATATATAAATGGAATATAAGAAGAAAAAGGATGAAATGAATATAGTGAGATAATAAAATATGTTTTAAAAAAGACAGAACCATGTTAACATTTTATCAAACTATTAAAAGTTAATAAAAGAAAAGATAATTTTTAAATTAATTTTTCGAAAATATATCGTATTTTTTATTTAATATAATTTATGTTAAAATTGCTAGTGTAATTTGGAATCAATTTTTTTTTTATGTTTTAAACTAAAGGAAAACCATAATGGTTCAACCAGGATGGGAAGAGATTGGTACCAGGCCGGGTCTTGTCAAAAATAAGCCTGGGGCTGGTTTCAACCCTGCTATTTGACAACCATATACACCGAGTTACAGATTCTAACTATTTTCAAGGTTGTATTTCAGAATATTTTACTTGTCGAGTTTTTATTTTCTTTATTTCAAAAAGTTCTAATTGTTTGCGGATTCATTCGCGTATTTTAACCCATGTTATCTAATGTCCTCACTAAATTGAATATAGGACATACAAATAATCTCAAATTTATTCATCGAACTTGCATCATGTTAATGCTTTAGTATTGCATCTAAACCCAAAATTTCATAAGCATAATAGATTAATTTGCGTGTTTGAAAGTTTTTTTTTTAATTGACATATATTTTCCATTAGTAACAAAATTTTGGTATAATATCTAATTCGCAGTTTTAAATGCTTTAATTAACAAATTATAATTTCAGAGTGATTACATTACTCTTCGTATGACTCTAAATATCCATTACCGAGTGTCAATCATTTTTAGTTGTTGTTATTTTAATAAATACTTGAAAAGTACCTGCAATCAAACGGTTTGATTTTTAAAACCCTCTCACTTAACATGCCTTCAGCGTATTGCTTGGAGCGTCTTTCCAGACAAATAATAATTTTCCTTCATAAGATTCTGCTTCTTCTTGCTGGGAGTGACTCTATTTCAAAAAAGAAGATTTACTTCTGGTGTATAATAGCTTTTTCCCCAAAAATGGGTTTTGGAATTGTGGAATACCATTCAAGTTCACAATGGACATTTGAAACCTATTTCCACTGTGTTTTTCTTACCTATTGTAATATTACAGAGGTCATTGCGATTTTACGAGTCAATGTCCAATTCCGAAAAATCGCTGATATTTTTTACCAGTGTACTACCAATTTATCCGGTAATTTTTTATTCTTTTATATTTTGATTCTCAGCAATATTTCCGTCGTATTATATTATATTTTAGAATTCTTTAGTTTAATAAGTAGTCTTTTTGGCTTACTCCCTATGTGGATAATATTATGGAATGGCGTTGAGTTGGCGATATATTATTTAATGAATTTCTCTAACATGGTTTGCATGATTAATTATGCTTTGATTTGTTTGCGACTTAAAGCGTCACTCAAGACTCTACGTTTGAGCTCTCTGAAACTTAATGTTCAGATTTCAGAATTTTTAAAGCTCAACGAATATTCTACTGCGCTTCAGAATGTTTTTTCTCTACCTATATTTTGTCTTCTCTTTCAGCTTTATTCCACAACAATTATGTGTTTGATCTTCAGTATAGGAAAATATGAAAGTTTAAGCTATGTTATGGGGATCGGCACGTTTTTTGTTGTTATCAAGTTTATCGCGATCTTTTTGGCTGGGGCAATGCTGAATGAAGAGATGCGGCGAATGGCTAGATTCCTTCTGGAATCGAATACCGAAAAGATGTATCGGGAAAGTCCAGTGTGTGAACAGACTTCAAGCAGACTTTTGATCATCCAGTACCTGGAAGAAGACACAAGACTGACTTGCTGGTTCTATGAACTGAGTGTTAACTTCACTCTATCTTCGCTGGGCATGCTGCTCAGCTACTTCGTGGTGGTGTTTCAGAGCTCTGGACGGTTGTAGACTCCGCAGAGGTAGCGTATACTCATCTCTTCTGTAGATATCTATCTGACCATTACACACATCTCTGTCTTGTCTAATTTTAAAATATACAGAATATTTTAAGAATTTGTTGCTATTGTATTGTTTCATAATGCTTTGATGTTATTATAGTTTCACAATAAGTTCTAATATTATTTTTCATATACACGTATACTTGTATTTCATATATTATCTTTAATTTTATAGTTATTTTGTTAAATAAACATTCTGCATCATATCAATATATCCTTTGTATATAGCAACACTGTAATTACAGAACTTCTAAATACCGAGTGAAAGGGTAGTTTTTATCCACAAACGACCCATTCAAATATAAGTTTACTTTACTGTCTGCAGGCACTTTTAACACCTTTTTCTTCAACAGTCGACTACTGTTGATTGTCACAACCATTCTTTTTACTATGCTCTCTTTGGGAAGCCTATTGTATAGATAATTCGGTTTTCAAAGAATTTAGTTTCGGATTGCATTTATAACATGACCCCCATTATATAATTGCTTTAACAGATAAAACTTTTTATCATACAACTGTAGAAATAATCCATTACAAACCTTCTAAAAGATGGACCTGAGAAATAAATACAGCTACAAATTTTATTCTCGACGTTTCAGTGAAATTCTGTCATTTCCTCAGGGGAATGATTTATTCTGAATCCTATCTTTAGATTATTCTTGAATCATCTAAAGATTAAAGATAGCAATAACGTACCATCTATATACAGGAAATGAAAGCATTAAAGCAAGAATGTTTCTATTTCATATAAACAAATCCCCGCGTCATTGCTTTATAATTGATTTATGCTTAATTGACCTTGTTCTTATTATTTAAGGAGGATCACTGCTCAATGTAAATATTTATATGTAATTCTACTGTTCTAGAATCTTATATCCATAGTTTGCCTGAATACCATTTCTAAGATTCCACCCTTCAGTGTATAACATATATAAGCAGAATGATCCAATACAGTATTAGAACTCTAAGAAGCAGTCTGGTAGATTAAATTGGTGAAATTGCTGGGAGGGTTCACCACTATTTAGCCAAGTCCTCCCAATATTTTTTCATCTCAGTTAGGACAATAGACGATTATGAGTAAAAGAGACATTTGCATCTTAATGTTTTCATTTCCTATTCCCTTATATAATCTTGTAGGATGGTCGAAACATACTCTCGAAAGATACAAGGCATGTCTAAAAAGAAAGTTGAGCTAAAGAGTCTGCCAGACTTCAACCTGGTGCAATAATGTTTTAATAGAAGGTTGAAGAAGATATCCATTTAAATTATAAAAGCAACTTTCCATAAGATAAAGACCCATATAGATACATAAGATATAGATAAGTGCAAAAATGGATAAATTATTTCTAAAAACAAATGAAACATTCCAAAGCTTTTCCCCCGTTTGGAATTCGAACATTTTTCCGTTCCAATTTTTATAATACCCAGTTTATAACGAACCATGTAAATTTTAAGGTATTTTTATCAAAAATTGGCGCGGTTGAAGACTCTAGCTGTCATTGTGGCAACGAATTCCAATACTCAAGACACCTACTGCTGGAATGCCCACTCTTCTTCACCGCTAGACACGCTATATCAATTTGTAAATAGCAGAGAGAATTATCATAGATTTAACTATTATTGTAAATATATTTATGATTATCTTTTTAACCTGAAAGGTTCAGGATCCTAATATTGTATATTATTGTTTCTCTTTTTTATTTTCTTACTTTTTCTTGTATAATATGTCTATAACTGTTTCTGTTTTAAAAATTGTAAATCGACGCAATTATCCCTAGCCGGGATATCGCGTTTTGTGTGTTGAAATAAAAAAAAATAAGATATAGATACCAAATTTGTTTTTCTTTGATAAGGTCGTTTATTAAAGGATAGATTAGATCATAAAAAAAGTCCATATTATTTTAGTACAACGCATTTTTTTCAACTTAAAAATAATTTACTTTTTTATGTGTAGTGTAGATTCCACATACTGATTTGCTCTCCCTCTTTTTTTTTTTTTTTTAAGAAGAGCAATGCAGTAAATATGTAACTATGTATATATTGCATGAGAGAAAAGAAATATTATGTAAATATAAAAGGATATACAAGGTGTATTCGGAAGAGTTGTTGAATTTGTCAAAATAAAAGTTTTTCTTGTATGTTATTTCAGTTTTGTGGCAACCTATAGGTAGAAAAAAATGACAGTATAGAGGTTTATTTTCCTTCAAACATTCGTGCAAGATACACAAGGCAATAAAACCAAATCAATATAGAGTTAAACCTGTCTATAGCGTCCCCTCTTGGGACTCACCAAAATAGGGTGCTATAGAGAGAGGGTGCTATAGACAGGTCACTTTTAATGTAAATCACATCGTACTACGTATTTAAAATCGGGTGCTATAGAGAGGAAGGCTCTATTTAGAGGGGGCGCTATAGACAGGTTTAACTGTATATATATTCTACCTATAAATATTGTTACATCAATTTTAATGCGTCTTACATTTATTCAAAATACTCTATGATATTTAATATTTATTTAAAACAGAATATTTAGAGATTATCATCATTCCTTTTTATAGTTTCATTCCTTTTGTAATATTTATTGTACATATATCTTGATTGGTTATTGGAGCGAGAGAGGACCTAGGGAGAGACTGCGGATCACGACCTACGAGGAAGACAACGAATAAATAAACACAATAACTTTGAAAAGTAATTTATTTTTATTTACTTTTATTTATTTACTTTTACTTTTATTTATTTGCTTTGAATATGGAAACCCGCTCGGGAAACGTGTATAACACCAAGAAGGAAGAAACCAAGGTCGACGACCCTGCAAAGCTGCAACTTGGTGCAACAATATTCTACCTATAAATTTATTTTACCTTGTATTTCTATATTCTATAATCTAAATTGTACCTTGTATTTCTTGAAAGATAGAGATTTTAAATCGCCACTGTTATTATAAGAAGATAATTGTTAGATGATTATACAAGGATATATACTTATATTTATCATATATACTTGTATGTACAAAATAATGATACCTGATTACTAGATATTACTATATTATCTGGGTATTACTATATTCGATACTAATCTGATCGTTAAAATTAAAGGTGAACACACACAATATGCAAAATTAATTAGTATGGATGTGTAAATAAATTTGTCCATTTGTTATAAAAAGTTTATACGTGTTTAGAACACAGTGAAAATATATTTATTATAATGTTTTTTATTCAATATTATATATATATACAGTGGAACCTCTAAATATATGAGAGGACACTCTCGCTAGAGGACATATCTACAAAGGACAGTTTAAATTTGCAATATTACCATTTTTACTATTTTGCAACTCTCCGGTAAGAGGACACCTCTCCTTAAAGGACACTTTTGCTCTGCAGCTAGCTGTTATTTACAGAGATGTTCTACTGTATATATATTTAATTAAAAAGACATATATTGGATCAAAATATAATTTATTTTACCTTTTATTTGATCTCATTTATTTTTATATATTATTTATTTGATACAATATATGCCTTTTTAATTAAAGATTTATTTATGAATTTGTCTATCTTCAATATATATATGTAGTAATCCCGAGGTGGAATGTACTGGGCAGTCGTGGTAGTGGGTGCGTGATGGGATTCCCGCACTGGGACAGCAAGAGACAGAGGCAGGTCTAGGTGGTAACTCCAAGGAGGTAGAGGTAGACCACGGACGAAGGTAGTCGGACCATGGACGTCACGGATGCCCTAAGTCTACATCGCGGATTGGGGTGAGAAGTCTGACTGACCGTATAACAGCGTCGCTCTGAAACAACTGAAACACAACTACTGACCTTGTCCCATCTTGGGGGACCTTATATATTGGCCTCTGACGAGTTCTGATTGGATCCCGTAATCACGCCACCTGTCAAGCGCTGGGTTATTAATTATGTCTGGCCACGTGTCGGCCACCTGCTGACGGGGAATGAACTCATTAGCATAAACACCTGTTAGTCTGGGTTGTTTATCATGTCTGGCCTTTGTCGTCTGGACTATGGCGTCGTCTGATCTACCTTTACCTCTTTGCTTTATTTGTCACTTCTATTGTTCGATATATATTTTTATATACAGATATGGGGTTATATAAATATTAGAAGAAGATTGTGCTCTATCTACCTTAAAATATACTACAGAATGTGTCCCCGGTGATGAAGGTTTGGTTGGGGGAATGACATGTAATGAGTGATAACCTAACAAACCTACTATAAAAAATAAAAGAAATAATTTGTATACAAATTAGTTAAAATTATTATGAAGTTACAAGTTAAAAAGAGAAAGATGTTGTAAGGGTGGTGTATCAATAAAAACGTACAAAATGAATGATAAAAGATTAAGAGAAGGTATATAATACAAAATGGTAACTATGATAAAATGAATCGTACAAGGAAAATAATATCTTATTGTATTAAAGATGAGAGAAAAAAATGAAGTTAGTTTATTGACTGAACTTATAATGTGACGCTAAGGTTGAAAAAGGGAAAGGGGGTATCTGAGCATGTTTCTGCAAAAGTAGTATCCCAAACATTCTGCAATGCAATGCGAACTTGTTTAAGTGAGGCATTGTTTTCATTAACAGAAGGCCCAAGATATTCCGTCTGCATCATTAGCTCAGACAGCGGAAAGAGTTGGGAAGATAGATGGAGGTAAAAGGGGAAGGTAGAGGTAAGAGGGATCCCTGTTGCCCATAATGATTATGCCCGGTTGAATGATGAGAGAAAAAAAAGTGAAAAGTTGAAAATATGATGAATTGATATGATGAGTCGGGCGATGAGAAAAAAAATAAAAATATCGCGCTGGATATCCTGAACTCATTATCGGGAATGGTATAACGAGGAAGGATTGTTCCAGACGGATTAATCAATGAAAAAAAACAAAAATGTTCGGCGAACTGGAATCCCTTGGAAGGTAGTTGGAGGTCTGAAGGATGTGGGAAAGGATAGGTGGATGTAAGAGAATTATTGCTGTCAATTTTGATTGTGTCCGGCTTGTGTGGTGAAAAAAAAAGTTGAAAAATGAAAAATTGAAATGATGAGCCGGACGATGAGAGAAAAAAAAATAAAAACCTAACTGGGTCTCCTGAGCTCACTGTTGGGAAATGTACAGCGAGGAAGGGTCTTCTAGTTAGTTAATCAACAAAAAAAAAGAAAATGGCTGACGAACAATAATCTCTTGATGGCTGTAAAAAGTTGGGAGGAAAGGTTCATGGGATAGAGTTAGAGGTTTTAAGGGAAGCGTCAAAAATAACATTTTGAAAATATATTAAGAAAAATAAAATGATAAATGTTTTATCTATTTAAGAAATATTATAAATATTGTTAGGTGTAGGTTTTTTAAGACGGTGCCTAAAATAGTTGAAGTTGTAAAATGCTAAGTCTGGACATGATGAGAAAAAGAGAAAATAAAAATATTAAAGGTAATAATATATAAAGGGTTGATTGGTAATTGAAGGCATTAATGTTGATGGTTAATAAACAAAATGATATTATTGATGAATAGTGAAATGTTTTATCTACATTGGTAAGTTAAAAAACAAAGTGCAACACCACAAAACTAGTAAAAGTGTAAGTCTATTTACAAATAAATGAGAGAAAAGCTAGCAAACCTATTAAATGGGAAATAATTTGGGGCACAAATTAGTTACTAGAATAAAAATAAAGATAAAGGGGAGTAGTGGTGACACATTGATATAATATTATAAAACTACAAAAATTATATAAGAGGAGTGCATAGGAAGGATAAATTTAAAGTAAACACACACAATAGCGAAAGTAAATATTTGGGAAAGTTGGTATACTAGTTACAGTTTTTTGTTACTTAAAGTGCCTTGAATATTTACAACATAGTTTCAGGGATGTAATACAGGAAGGAGGAGAAGTAGAGGTAATAAAAGTGAAATTAAAATATAAAAGAAAATTGACTTAAGCAAAAGGTTTGCGATAGGTAGTGACGCAGTGAGAAATAAAGGAAGAAGGTCTGAATTGGTTTCTGCAAAGGACATCTCAGGAGTCCTGCCCTGCAATACGAGCTTAGAAGCGAAGTATTGTTTTCAGGGTTCAGCAATCTCAAGATGCTCTGTAAGTAGCATTAGATCAGATGGGCAAAAGGCGTGAAGATCGAAGGAGAGGTAGTTATGGGAGAATATGGGGAAGAAATCTTTTCTGAGAGAGGTTAAAAAGAGATGGTGTCTCAAAAGCTGCACTGCTGTCGGTGATTGAGCTCGATAAGATGAAAAATAAAATTAAACGAAAAATGAGTGGGCGCATCGTGCTGTGATGGCCTGGGTCGAGCGTTAGAGAAAAAAAAAATCTTGCTGGTTACCCAAGCTCTCCGTGTGGAGTTAACATGGGGAGGAAGAGTGTACCAGGTCGATGAATCATTAAAAAAAAAATAAAAAAGGTTGACGAGCAGGAGTCTCAGGAACCGTTGAAGAGGTTAGAGGGTGGAGGTAGATTGTGAAAACAGGGCTCGACTGTTGCCATTGATTGATTGAACCTGAGTTTGAGGAAAAAAGAATGAAATAAAGAATGCTGGGACGGTGACCTGGGTGTAAATAAAAAAAATCGGCAAACAGGAACTCTGCGATGGACGAGGGGTGGTTAGAACGAAGGCATAGAAGGCCAATGGAAAATGATCAAGAGACGAGAGAAGTATGGAAGGCCTATAATTGATTGATTGACAGGTAAGAGTGTTGCAGTAAGAAGGACTGTCTCTGCTAATGATGGATGCTAATGATGTAACAAGGGAGGGAGAGATGAAGTAGAAGAAAAAAAAACAATTAGGGGGAGATCAGTGCGACCTTGAATTTGTTGTCGCGTTAAGACGCACAGACAAATCGCTAGATTGGAGATTATAAGCGGTGATTAGGTTTAGAAAATGATAAAATAATGAATTTACGAAATTTTTTAAGAGAAAAGGTTATGGCATGGGTACAAAATTCGGTAGAGTTTCGTAAATGACAATTTAACACAGGTAGGAATGAAATGCAATGGGGTATGGAAATTTTATGGTATGTTATTTAGTTTTCGCATATTACATTTATAATTGTATTTGTAATTGTGGGGGAAAATGGGAGGCACATTTTGAGATGAGATAATTTAAAATTGATATTTATAAAAATACAAATCTAGGACTATTTTTTAAAAACTTTTAAAATATTGAGAAATATCAATTGGAATATCAATAGGTCAAGTTAAATAAAGAGCGTAATAAATTTAATTATTAATACTATGGCCATAAATAAGGTATTAAAAAAACTCACAAATAAGTTTAGAATATATGATTCGAGTAATTAAAATACAATATGATTTTTTTTTTATGAAAAATTGAAATTAATTAATTTAAATTTAAAAGTTGCTTAAAATAAAGTAAAAATTGATAAATGAGGGTGTATAAGATTTAATATTTGAATTTAAATGCTATAAAAATGGTAAAATAATGAACTTGAAGGATTTATAATAATAATGTTATTGCTATTAAAATGGTATCGAATAATTAATTCAGAGCAAACGGAGATAGTGTTACATTAAATAGTTCTGTAGAGAAAATTCTCTTACCAGATGGATGTCTTGAATGGGTCTTGTGGAGTGGGCTGCGATGAGGCTTGGTGATCACTTTTTGCGATGGTTGCCATGGGACATCGTCGATGTTGGTTGACGGGGCAATGTCAGGATTTCTCGATGATTCTTGTCTGCCTGTTCGAGCCGATGGAGGAAGATGTTCGTGGCGCAGTAGATGTCGATGGGAGCGATAATGACCTCCTCGGTGCGAGGTGCAGCTAGTCCTCGCATGGCGTCTTTTAGGTGGCTTACTCGGTCTTCGCAGTGGGGCTGTATGTTGGTGAGGGCATCCGCGACGTACTTGTCTCTGACCTTCGTCATCCTCTGCACGCTGCTGTCCTCAGGCATCCTGTCGACTTTAACGGGTTCTGTAGTAATCCCGAGGTGGAATGTACTGGGCAGTCGTGGTAGTGGGTGCGTGATGGGATTCCCGCACTGGGACAGCAAGAGACAGAGGCAGGTCTAGGTGGTAACTCCAAGGAGGTAGAGGTAGACCACGGACGAAGGTAGTCGGACCATGGACGTCACGGATGCCCTAAGTCTACATCGCGGATTGGGGTGAGAAGTCTGACTGACCGTATAACAGCGTCGCTCTGAAACAACTGAAACACAACTACTGACCTTGTCCCATCTTGGGGGACCTTATATATTGGCCTCTGACGAGTTCTGATTGGATCCCGTAATCACGCCACCTGTCAAGCGCTGGGTTATTAATTATGTCTGGCCACGTGTCGGCCACCTGCTGACGGGGAATGAACTCATTAGCATAAACACCTGTTAGTCTGGGTTGTTTATCATGTCTGGCCTTTGTCGTCTGGACTATGGCGTCGTCTGATCTACCTTTACCTCTTTGCTTTATTTGTCACTTCTATTGTTCGATACATATTTTTATATACAGATATGGGGTTATATAAATATTAGAAGAAGATTGTGCTCTATCTACCTTAAAATATACTACATATATATATATATTCAATATAATTTTTTATATAAGATTTAAAATAGTTTAATTTTTTATATATTACACTCATGGAAAAAACATTAAGAAGTCTTTGATGTCACCTGTTGTCTGTTTTGTTTAATCAAGTAATTTGTTTAAACAGAGTATGGATATAAGATCATAGGAAAATAGGCGCTAACTGAAAAAGGAATAATTTTGTAAATTATTTTCTGTTGATATAGGTTATTCTTTGTTCTATTTCTTGTAACTTAATAAAATAATGTTTAATCTATCTTCTAAGAATCAGTTTTATTTAAAATAAAAATATTAAGCAAAACAATGGTTGCCTGTAAAGTCGGTTTTACGGGCGAAGATTTTACGTGACAACGGTAGAATATTTATTGATATGAATATAATTAAATTGCACAATAGGAACAAGGAATTGAATGAAAATAAGAATTGCACAAATTTTAACTATAGAAATATATTTTGTTTACTAAAACATTGTACATGTAAACTTAAACTTAACTAATTCCTATTTGAGTGATTTTGTTGAGGATAGGACGATGATAGGAGAAATATGAAATGAAAGGAAGTGTTTCTGCTGTAATGTGTCTTGCGAAAGTCAAGTCGATAGTTGTTCCTTTTAACGTAGTTGACTTAGAAACGTTTGATACGCAATCAAGATTATACGTATTTTTCATGAATTTAAGAAACGAGTTGTCAGGCTTTACGTTTTTGTTAAAATCACCACACAGAAGAATCGGTATACTAGAATCAACTTGCACGAACGGTGGCACGTACTGGCTGTTGTGAATGTACGGACCGAGTCCTTGCCATAGTAACATTCCAATATCCTGCATACTAGCTCCTGGATGAATATATACAGCACCGAGTATAAACTTGAAGCTAGTATTAGCGGCGAAGCAAGTAACTTCAGTCATGCACATGTCACCCTTGGTTTTAATGACACGAGTTACGTCTGTAATCGCAACTTGGAACACTTCCGCCGTAGATGTCGATGATAATTTACGATGATCGCCACTCCACCAGCCGCGTTGGTATTTGAAAATCAAAACACTTATTCAGATCGAAGGTTCAAATTTTTGCTAAATAAATTTGAAATTAAATAAAATTTGTAATTGTAAATGATGAAGTTGAAAATTAAAACATTTACTTAAATTAGATATTAAAATTCTTGCTCAACACAGTTTAAATAAAGTTTTCTTATATCTGCCACTTTTTCTTAATATTTGTAATTTTAAAGAATCAATTCGAAAATCAAAACATTTATTCAGATCGAAGGTTCAAATTTTTGCCAAATGAATTTGAAACTATTTAAAATTTGTAAAATAATAATTAATTAATTAATTAATTTTAAACTAATAATTTACTTAACACTATCAACATTTATCAATAGTATGACATAACCTATAAACTCAGTTTCTCAACTTTTGTGTCAATCTAACAATTAATCAATCAATCATAGTTTACGATAATGAAATATCAGTGTACAATTATTTACCTTTATTGTTGTAGTTGTTGTAAATGACGAATCTAAGCACTCCACATTTTCACTACAGACACAGCTGACGATACTTTAACCACACGTGTGAACTTGTATTATGACGCTTTCTTGTTTTTCCAACGCCAAGAACGTTCGAGAAAGACAAAGACAGAGACAAGCATGCGCCGATTCAATGCGCCTAATTCTCTAGCGCTGCGCGCGCAGCTGCGCGCGCAGCACTCTCGTTCGATGACTCATCGTAACGTTACCGGGCGTTACACTTTTTCATAAGTGACTCCCAGCCGCAACCTAATTTAAGACGTTGTCACGTCAAAAAATGTTCTGATTTGATTTTTAAAATAACAAAGAGGATTATTCTCAGCAGCAGCAACGACTAAGTTCCTTCTATGGAGAAATTGCTGTGAGAAGGGAAGGGAAGACTTAACATCTCTATTGTGTTTAAACAAAAGAGGATGGGAACCTCCCAAAGAATTTCGTTATGGAAACGTATGTGTTGAAAGAAACTCAGCATGCTTCTGGGATGAGTGTGAGGATTCATAATGAGGTGTTGGTCGCCCATTAGCATGACCTCCGAAAAGAGGATTATTCTTGCTTCTTGTCCTTTCTAAACAGTCGAAATAGCCATGTATACCTCTTTTAACATGTTTTCATATGACATTTACATTAAATACAACTTCATTAAATCTCACCATCAATCAAATGGCATTGAAGTAAGTACAGTCAAACTTGGATAATTCAAAACCCAAGGGACCAAAAAAAATCGAATTAATCAAAAAATCGATTTAAAAACGGATATTCTATTTATAGGAAATTCTAGGAACCAAGATAAATATTTGAATTAAAGATGTTTTTGAATTAAATATGTTTGCATTATCCAAGTTCTACTTTAGTAAACATTCCACAATATTTTGAATCAAAAGGTTGTTTTTCATGTGATCTACAAGAATTTGTGTTTTAAGTTTACTGTGCAATAAATTGATAAAGATGGAGTAATCTCTCGAAATATTTTGAAAAAAAAAATGTTTTCTTTTTCTTTACAGATCTAAATACGCCCTTTTATATTCCACAATATGTTCTCTCAAAATATTTTTATTACATAATTTGAAAAATCAGACGAATATAATCGACAGCCAATTGTGTGTAAAAGAACAAGTTTACGCAGGAAGTTTAGCGTACCGCCGATTATAAAAACTGGAAATCAATTTGAGTCGCGTTATAACAACCCACTTTCCTTGTTAAGGTCGTTTGGTTGAGAAAAAAAAAACATCATAAGGTGATGTTGACGTCATCTGACCAATCACAGTGGAGCAGACAAACATGATTGGCATTCCTCCAGGATATCAGGAATGTTAAACTTTTGTTTTTCTGGACATTACGTTTGGCCATGAGGATGGTTCAAAACAAGCCATTGTGTTATAACGTGTGGTTTTTCTTTATTGTAAGATGAATTTGAACTATTTTTGCCGCGTATAATTCCTTTCAAAATAAATCAATTATCTATACTGCCCTTACTGCAATGATAAAATAATGGGATGGCCCTGGTTCATTAGTGATCTTCTTCTTCTTTCTTATCTCCACACTGGGTGAAGTAGAATACGTTCGCCTTTGTCATTAAGACTGGGAGCACTACTCAGTGGCAGGCCAACTTAGCTCCAAAAGAAATGGCCACCTCTGACATGAGGAACAGACGCCATGTGCAGCCACTCCTAACATGGAGTACAAACACTGCCCCTTGGCAGAGCTGACTGCTATAGGGCGCGTCCCCAGGTGGCGGATAGGGGAACGACCTTCAGATATGAAGGCCAGCTGCGAAACAAGCAGAATAACTGACGAATAAGCAGTCGCGGACCAACAGCAGCATTGTTAGAAGAGGAGTAGACCTCTTTAAAAATCCTGACTTCAACTGACCCAGTTGATAGACCTCAGCAAGGGTCCCACTCCAGGGATACGGAGGAGCTGCGTCTGTACTCATGTTAGAGTCGGCAGCAAAGGCGTCTGCTTCCATGTTAGGAACGGCCCCAAACTACAGGCAAAGTCAGACTTTCACCAAAGTGTGCCTGGATCATGGTGCCATGATCAACGAAAGCTGCACCCCTACACCCCATTCCATGAGATCAGATGTTGATTTGCATGCTGCATCGCCCGTCGCGCAGAATAAACAGGGGCGCGTTCAGGACTTAGGTAGAGGGTTCTGTCCGATAAGTATAATACAGTCTCCACAAACTTCTAACTTTGCAGCTTCCAAGCAATTGAGAATTTTGCAGTGCAACATAAATGGATTGTGCTCAACAGCAACAAAAATAAAATTAGAAGAAATAATGGAAATAGCCGAAAAACAAAAGATACAAATTATAGCCCTACAGGAAACCAAATTAAATGAAAAATACAATCTCAAATACAAAAACTACAATATCCTCAGAAAAGACAGAAATAAAGAAGGGGGTGGCCTTGCATTTTTAATCAAGAATTTGTACTATGAAGACATAGCCATTAATATTCCAAATACATCAGACCTCGAAGCCCAAGGTATCAAAGTCTACCTCAGTCAAAACAAAACCATCAACATATTCAATATGTATCACCCACCAAACAATAAACTTATTGACGATGGAACAATGGCTCAATTTCTTACAGACAACACTATTATTGTAGGTGACCTTAATGCCAAACATCAACTATGGGGATGTTCCATGCCAAACCCAAGAGGCAAAATACTTTCAAACTTATTTGACGACAATGCCTTCATGTGCTTAAATGATGGGAATCCTACCCACCATTCCTACAGCTATAATACTGCACAAGCACTTGATATAAGTTTCTCCAGTCCTGACATTTTCCACAAATGCAAATGGCAAATATTAAAAAGTATTGGAAGTGATCATTTGCCTATTTTGATAGAAATTAGCACCAAGACCAAAACAAGCTCAATTAAAGAAAAATTCTGGAACTTCAAAAAGGCTAATTGGAATCTTTACCAGCAAAACACCAATGAAGACTTTAGAAAAGCACCCACTAGCATAAAAGATCTGGAACAAAATTGGATATCTTTCAAAAACACCATTATTAAAGCAGCCAAAGTTTCAATACCAAGAGGTAATATTAAGAAATGGATTCCAAATTATACACACCAGGCAAAAGATATTCAAACACTTATAACTAAAAGAAATGAACTACAAAAAAAGTGCACCCAAAACCAAACAAATTGTAGAACTGAACTGAACATTGTGAATGCAAAAATAAAAAGGTTATATGTAAATATGAAAAGGGAAAAATGGAAACAAACTTGTGAAAACCTGAACCCAAGAAACCCAAATACAAAACTTTGGCATTTGGCAAAACAAATTGACAGATCCCAGTCACAAACTGAAAACACAAATATGATTAAGAATACAGATGGTACCCCAGCAACTAATGACAAAAATGCTGCTAATCTTTTAGGTAATTCATATCAAATAAGTAGTAAAATCAAATTTGAAATAAAAGATAAGAAAGTTGAAAAAAAGGCCCGAAAGATTATTCATGACTGTAAAAATATCACCAGCACTCATAATATTTTCCATGAAAAAATCAATATGAAAGAGCTAGATTATGCATTAGAAAACACTGACCTAAACAAGACTCCTGGGCCAGATGGAATCCATGGCCAAATGATATCAAACTTGGGCAAAAATGGCAAAGAAAGACTTCTTGATATTTTCAATAACTCCTGGAAAACTGGAAAATTGCCTCAAGACTGGAAAACTGCAACAATAATTCCTATTAAAAAACTTGACAAATCTGCTGATGACCCAAAAAACTACCGACCTATCTCCCTCACAAGTATTTGCTGTAAATTAATGGAAAAAATTATACTCAGACGACTTACCTACCACCTTGACACAAGAAATCTCTTACCAGAAGAACAATATGGATTTAGGAAAGGACATGGGACAATAGACCAACTCTTATTTTTCATACAAAAGGTAAAAGATGCACAAAACAGAAAACCAACTAACCACACCATAGCTGCTTTTTTAGACCTTACACAAGCTTTTGATAAAGTATGGAAAAACAAGTTAATTACAAAATTATACAAGCATTTCAAAATTGATGGAAAAGCTATCACTT
This sequence comes from Cordylochernes scorpioides, assembly GCA_030710605.1. Classification (NCBI taxonomy): domain Eukaryota; kingdom Metazoa; phylum Arthropoda; class Arachnida; order Pseudoscorpiones; family Chernetidae; genus Cordylochernes; species Cordylochernes scorpioides. Next base: position 9,463,742 of record CP092872.1, read on the forward strand.
GGATAAATGATTTCCTTAAAAATAGATACATCAGGGTCAAATATAATGGAACTCTATCTAAAACCTTCAAATTGTACCAAGGATTACCACAAGGATCAGTCCTTAGCCCAACTCTCTTCACCCTATTTATTGCAGGAATAGAAGAAAAAATTTCACATAAAACCAATATTGGACTTTTCGCTGATGACATTATTCTATGGAGCAGTAACACTAACTGGAAAAAAGCTGAAAGGGATTTGAACAAGACTCTTCTCCACCTAGAAAAATTTGCTAATAAACATAAATTAGAATTTAACCCCCAAAAATCTGAAACCTGTCTTTTTACTACCGATAAGAAACTATACAAAATAAGGCCAAAAATTATTCTGAAAGAACAACAATTACAATATAATAAACATCCTAAATATCTTGGCTACACCCTGGATCCAGAAATTAACTCCAGTAAACATATTGAAGAAGTTATTAGAAAAGGAAGAGACCGACTAAAAATCCTGAAATATATTTCAGGAAGAGAGTGGGGAGCCGATGCAACCACACTAAAATTAACTTACACATCCCTAATTAGACCTATCCTGGAATATGGTTATCAAATCTATGGTACAGCATCTGAAACAAATCTAAAATCACTGGAAAGGATACAACTAAGTGCAGCTAGAATTATTACAGGTCTTCGAAATACCTGCCCTAACGATATTGTACTTTACGAGGCAGACATTATGCCCTTAAAGGATAGAAGAAGCTACAATCTGCCAAAATATATAAACAAAATCAAGAGTTATGGAAACAAACACAGAACTTCCAATTACATACTTAATTGGGAATCCAATCTAAGACTCAAAAAAGAAGGCCCTCTCCACCTGGCCAAAAGAAATGGATTTTTAAAATATAAAGTTGAAAAAAATTATTTAGCAGAAAAAATTTCTCCATGCGAACCACTACAAAATGTTATTTTTAATGCCTCTTTAAATGATCCCACCAACAAACAATGCCAAAATCCAGAATACTTAAAACAATTATCATTAGAAATAATTAATAACATTCCTAAAAATGCAATAACTATTTATACCGATGGTAGCAGAGACGAGCTAGGACACACTGGCAGTGGCTGTCTCATCAAAACCACAAATGGCATTGAGAAAATGAACAGAAGAAACCCAGATTTTTGCTCAGTCTTCAGATCAGAACTTATAGCCATCTATGAAGCCTTAAAATCCATCAGAAATACTAATTATCAAGATATCTGGATTCTTACTGATAGTAGAAGTGCCATACAACACTTGAGTCACACAGGGGAACTCAGAGACAAAGTAAGCAGGAACATAATTGGCTATCTCCAAAAACTCTCAAAAACCTCAAAAATTCACCTTCAATGGATACCCTCACATGTTGGAATTGAAGGCAATGAAGCTGCTGATGTGCTAGCGAAAAAAGGCACAAAAGAACCCTTGCCACAGAAAAATAAACTTACTTTTAAAGAAATAGAGACAGTAGCCAAAACAAAAATAAACAAGAACTGGAGGATCCCACCTAAGCACAGTTGGTACAGTGGAGTGAACCCAGGAGGAGCTCTGAACATCAGAAATAGACAGCATCAAACAACACTAACAAGATTTAGAACAGGCCATCTCAAGCCATTGAAGATAGAAAATAATAACAAAATCTACCCCACTTGCCCAAAATGTAGCTTGGCACCTGCAGCTCCAGAACACATTTTAGCTTGCATTAAATGCACTAAACAGGACCTTTGGGAGAGGCCGCTGCTCATCATAAAACAGCTCGAGGAGCATGAACTCATGGAATTCGTGTAATCTTTACACAAGGGGATAAGAAACAACAACAACAACAAACACTGCTCATCCTGTATCCCTGGATTAGGAGCCCTTACAGGGTACTATCAGCCGGGCCAGCTGAGCCTAGGTTTTTTAGTGAGCGTGTTACTGCTCCCCTCCTCCTTTTTCATCCGAGCTTGAGACCGGCAAAGGCGGAGTTTTCATTAGTGGTAAACCCTCCCAGCGGTTTTGCCATTTTTTTCTACCATACCGCTGTAATATTGCATTTTTAAGTTTTCCTTTTATACTGATACTGAAGATAGACTCTTGGAGAAAGGATATTTAAAATGAACTATGGACATAAGCTTTGAGGATAGTAAAAATACATATAATAATAAATATATACAGTTAAACCTGTCTATAGCGCCCCCTCTAAATAGCGCCTTCCTCTCAATAGCGCCCGATTTTAAACATTAAAGTGAAAACATTTTACATTAAAAGTGACCTGTCTATAGCACCCCCTCTCTATAGCAGCTTTTGGTGAGTCCCAAGAGGAGGCGCTATAGTAAGGTTTAACTGTAATATGTTTCGAGCGTTACTCTTCCGCGAATTGCAAGTATTTTTAAAACATAATATTGTGGCGAAGAAATAATTAATATTTTAATTTAATTATCAATGAAAATATTCAACAGATTATTTAATTATATATTACTCTGTTTATGTAAAATAATCATCAAAATATTTCTTAGCTTGCTTGTTCAAGATTCTCTAGCTGTAGATAGTTTTGTTGATAATTGTCGACTTGTACTGACGTCATCAATAAATACGCTTACATCTTAAGATATACAAATACACCTATCCCCCGATTTACACGGTACTTGTTTTACACGTTTTCGCTTTTACACGGTTTTCCAAATAAGTTTTTTTTTTATCTCACTATACTAAATGCTATTGTGATTGAACACATGCGCTGTGTACACATCTCACGAGGAATCCCGAGCTTATGTGCTGACTACATATTTTAACCTGTCAATGCATTTTATTTTTATTTCTGTGTACACCTATTCCCCGATTTACACGTTTTTCTCATGAACGTATCTACCGTGTAAATCGGGGGATAGGTGTATTTGATTTCTACGCTACAACTTCTACGCTACAATATTTATACGATGCATTAGCATAAAAAAATTGATTTATTTTTTAAAAGAAGAATACGCGTCAAAAATGGTTCAAATTTCTTATAACATATGGAGTTTTAATACATCGTATGAATATTTCTTTATTGTATAGGTTCGGATTAAAAAATAGATAGCTTTTTTATGCGCAAAGACTTTTTTCTTTTAAAATAAATATTATTTCTCTCTATATACTGTTCTTAATGCAATGATATTATACTGAAAGAAGCCTGGCTCATCAGTAGTGAACCTGCCAGCGGTTTCAACATTTTAATTTACCATCCTGTTCTAATTGCGAGCTTATAGTATGTAATTAATAAACCCTTAAACTCATGAACTTGCACTCATGGACAAAACTTAAGGAAGTTGTACCTTTTAGCATGTATATCGGGATTCAGATAATAACTCTGAAAGATACACTCATGGACAAAACTTAAGGAAGTTGTACCTTTTAGCATGTATATCGGGATTCAGATAATAACTCTGAAAGATACACTCATGGACAAAACTTAAGGAAGTTGTACCTTTTAGCATGTATATCGGGATTCAGATAATAACTCTGAAAGATACACTCATGGACAAAACTTAAGGAAGTTGTACCTTTTAGCATGTATATCGGGATTCAGATAATAACTCTGAAAGATACACTCATGGACAAAACTTAAGGAAGTTGTACCTTTTAGCATGTATATCGGGATTCAGATAATAACTCTGAAAGATACACTCATGGACAAAACTTAAGGAAGTTGTATCTTTTAGCATGTATATCGGGATTCAGATAATAACTCTGAAAGATACACTCATGGACAAAACTTAAGGAAGTTGTACCTTTTAGCATGTATATCGGGATTCAGACAATAACTCTGAAAGATACACTCATGGACATAACTTAAGGAAGTTGTACCTTTCAGCATGTATATCGAGATTCAGATAATAACTCTGAAAGATACACTCATAGACAACACTTAAGGAAGTTGTACCTTTCAGCATGTATATCGGGATTCAGATAATAACTCTGAAAGATACACTCATAGACAACACTTAAGGAAGTTGTACCTTTCAGCATGTATATCGGGATTCAGATAATAACTCTGAAAGATATTACAGTGACCTTTATTGAAGACATACAAGATAACCAAGTGTGTATACACTCATGGACAAAACTTAAGGAAGTTGTACCGTTCAACATGTATATCGGGATTCGGATTATAACTCTGAAAGATATTACAGTGACCTTTATTGAAAACACACAAGATAACCAAGTGTGAATACACTCATGGACAAAACTTAAGGAAGTTGTATCTTTCAGCATGTATATCGGGATTCGGATAATAACTCTGAAAGATGTTACAGTGACCTTTATTGAAGACATACAAGATAAACAAGTGTGAATACACTCATGAACAAAACTTAAGAAAGTTGTACCTTTTAGCATGTATATCTGGATTCATACAATAACTCTGAAAGATATTACAGTGACCTTTACTGAAGACACACAAGATAACCAAGTTTGTATACACTCATGGACAAAACTTAAGGAAGTTGTACCATTTAGCATGTATATCGGGATTCAGATTATAACTCTGAAAGATATTACAGTGCCCTTTATTGAAAACACACAAGATAACCAAGTGTGTATGCACTTATGGGCAAAACTTAAGGAAGTTGTACCTTTTAGCATGTATATCTGGATTCATACAATAACTCTGAAAGATATTTGATACACAGTGACCTTTACTGAAGACACACAAGATAACCAAGTGTGAATACACTCATGAACAAAACTTAAGGAAGTTGTACCTTTTAGCATGTATATCTGGATTCATACAATAACTCTGAAATATATTACAGTGACCTTTACTGAAGACACACAAGATAACCAAGTTTGTATACACTCATGGACAAAACTTAAGGAAGTTGTACCTTTTAGCATGTATATCTGGATTCATACAATAACTCTGAAAGATATTTGATACCCAGTGACCTTTATTGGAGACACGTGAGATAACCAAGTGTGAACAAAATTGCTTCTGTCTCCTTCAAAAAACAGGTGACTTTAAAGACCTCTGACTTCTCAAGTTTTGTCCATGAGCGGATATGTGTCCACACACACGAATAGGATAACTCTCCTATTTATAAGGGCATCAGAAAAATTCAAAACACGTAGAATGTAATGAAATTAAAGCAATCTTCTTTGGACATTTCTTCCGCAAAATATACAATATTACAAGGTTGTCCCAAAAGTTCGTAAACACTTGCAAAAAATTGAAATACCAATATTATTCACCGTTATGTATAATGTCTTTGTATTATGTATAAAGTAATTGTATTATGTATTATTTTGTATTCGCCGTAATAATATTATTCGCAGTTATGTATAATGTATTTGTATTATGTATAAAGTAATTGTATTACGTATTATTATTAATTAAAAAGTTATATATTGGATCAAAATATCATTTATTTTACCAATATTTCAGTTGGCGTAACGCCAACATAATGTAACGCCAACTGAAATATTGGTAAAATAAATGATATTTTGATCCAATATATGCCTTTTTAATTAAAGATTTATTTATGGATTTCTCTATTTTCAAAATGTATTATTATGTATTCGCCGTAATAATATTATTCGCCAAGTAATAAGGAAAAAAACGTTTTAAGAAAAACACGAACTTTTGGGACAACCATATATTTTTATAGGTATAAAATACAATGAAGAAACACTTTGTGTAGACGGTTTAAGCCTAGCTTTTCTAATCGATTTTTCTCTGTACATCAATGGAAAATATAATAATATCGTATATTTACACTCATGGACAAAACTTGAGGATGTGGAAAGTCCTTTATGTCACAAGTTGTCTGTTTCTTATTTGAAGGAGATAGAGACAAATTTGTTCACACTTGGTTATCTCGTATGTCTTCATTAAAGGTCACTGTGTATTAAATAACTTTCAGAGTTATTGTATGAATCCCGATATGCATGCTAAAAGGTACAACTCCCATAAGTTTTGACCATGAGTTCAATTCATTGGCACACAATAAAACGCTTTCAAATAATTAAATTTTAAATTGCACGTTTTTGCACTTTAAGTTTCTTGCATTTTTTCAGTACCTTTTTCTAAGAAGCTTTTCCGTCCGAAAGGCTCACTTTAGACAAGAGAAAGGTCTTTTTTATTATTTTAAGTGTTTATGGGAGCACGATATTCTTCATTTCAAAATGTTTGAAGAATTTCGCCAAGTGAACTTTGTTTGAAATAAACGTCCGAAATTATCACCATTTAGATTCCGCCATAGAGGAATTAAAGAATATTAAAATTAATATTTAGGAAGTTTTTTTAAGACTGAATTTTAAAAAAAAAGTTGAGAGAGAGATTAGATATCCATTATTTGCGTGCGTGAGTGTATATACCTGTGTGTGTATGTGTGTTTGTATATATGTGCATGTTTGTATGCGTGTGTGTACGAGCGTGTGTGTGTTTTTGTATATATGTGTGCGCGCGTTCGTGTGTGCGTACGTGCGTATGTGCGTGCGTACCTGCGTGTTTGTATATATATGATATGTGTGTGTGCGAGTGAGTGAGCGCACGTGCGTGTGTGTGTATGTGTACGTGCGTGTGCATGAGTGTTTGCATATATGTGTGCGCCTGTGAGTGTGTATTACCTACCTGAATCATTTTGAAAGTCATTATCAGCAAATAGGTTCTGATGCATTCCGATTTCCCTGATGTAAACAGGTCATAGATGCCATGTACCAGAGCTTGGATATGATCAGGTTCAGACACCACACCTCGAGTGGAAAGTTGCAAGAATCCTTCAGTTGGAGTTTTACGTTGAACGTCCTCTTTCCGTTCAAGCGGCAGAAATTGATACATCAGTGCAGCATCAAAACTCGCACTCTGCTATTTTGTCGATGGTTGAAGCAAGTTTCCGTGAGCATGAGCAGTGTACTTTGTTGGAAAAGAGGATCGCTGAAGTCTCGCCAAGGCGCTCCGGCACCTCAGGCCCAAGAGAGTTCGGCCAAGGAAGAAAGAAGACATCAAGGTGGCTAGCTGGACTCTCCATCACGCCATTAAGGCCTCCTTGGACTCTGGAACATATAACGGGATGTTAAGATTTGGTTGTGCTATATAGTTATTAACCTAGAGGTACGTTTCTGAAAACACGACCATAGAGGCACATAGTTCAAAGCCGTATGGCCAAGAGTGTATATTGGCAACTTCCCAATGCCAATAGGCAATGTAATTCTCTAATCCTTGAAGGCGAAAATTAAAAGGCACTACCACCCCATCGACTGCCAAAATCTCTATGATTGTTTTGACTGATCATTAAAGCAACAATGGACCTCTCAACTAAGAACCAATTTGAATGTCCCAATTGGACTATCAAAAAAAAAACTAGTTACATTACACACAAAGTACTCCTTCAGTTAGAAAAGAGAAGAAGGATGTATAGCCTAATGATAGAAATACCCTTTCGACAATTCGAACCTGAAATCGAATCGCTCTTTGAAATTCATTTTTTATCTGAAAAAAAAAATGCGTCGATGCATGAACGATATTGTACGAACCCAACATTATCAGTGAAATAGAAATGAACAAACACAGGATAACTTTGTAAGTTTCAAAAAGTCGAACTGATTACAGATTACATTGAATGTAGTCTTGAACTACAAAGGTTATCATAGTCTTTAACATGTTTACATTGCATAATTTCTGAAAATCTTCTATTCTGAGATAATCTGCGAATGGGCGTTGGTAATATGAATAAACCCCAATATTGTTATTTTGTCTGCTTTTCTGAGGAAATTTCTATTCTCTATATAAAACTTAAATGGAAATAAAAAAATATCTTCATGTTAAAGGATATTAAAACTGAAAAATATTGAATATAAAATTGTGTCGAAGTAATAGAATTTAAATATTTTTACACGCTAAAATTTACCACCTAAGGAATAAGAAGATAAAATTTCGAATCCCCATAAAATACAAAGAAAAATAATATCAAATAATTCATAAATATAACTCTGAAATAAATTGGCTTTTTCAAAATGTACACACACAGAATAACAAAAAATATTTTTGATAGAAAAAGAAGCGTGAAGACAGTTGCAACCCGCACCGCTAGATGGCGATACAACGAGAACTGACCAATGGGCGTTGCCCGTTAATTTTTCTCTTCGTGTTAACTTCCATTTGTTTACCGGTTGGTGCGAATGTTTTTCTCTTTTCTAATATGTATATTAACATGTAACTTACTAAATAAATATGTATTCACTTACTTTCATCATCATTTCAAACGCCAATCTACAATTTCTAATACACCTATCCCCTGATTTACACGGTAGATACGTTCCTGAGAAAAACGTGTAAATCGAGGGATAGGTGTATATTAAACTGTCAAATCTGAATAGGTGTTCGTCCCCTCATGAATCAGAGCCTCCCAATATTCTTTTCAACATAGGTAGTATAGAGTAGAATATCGCATTTTAGTATAGTGCGATAAAAACAAAAAAAAAACTTATTTGGAAAACCGTGTAAAAGCGAAAACGTGTAAAAAAAGTACCGTGTAAATCGGGGGATAGGTGTATTACAAAAGTTATAATACCCCGCAACTCTTTTTGTTATTTGTATAAAGTAGCTTCCGGGAAAACCCTTCCTCTCAGCAAAAACTAAAAAATTTAAAAATTTAGTTTGTCGAGGAAGGGATTTCCCGAAAATTACTTTATACAAATAACAAAAAGAGTTGCGGGGTCTTATATCTTTTTGTAATTTGTCGAAATTCGAAAACCTGTGATAATGAATTTCTAATATTTCCAAATAAAAAGAGTAAAATTACTTACTGAAGGCAACCATTGAGCTGGAAAAAAAATACTACAAGTTTTCTAATTTTATCTCATCTAGAGCTCATGTGTGTGGTGCTATTAGAATTTAGACGTTGATGGATCGTTATCTGAGCCTTCCCATGCCTCAAAACTTACCAATGATAGAAAATCTCAGCCCTAAATTTGGCATAAAAATGCTGTTGGAAGTCTCCTTCCACCCTCTTGTATGCCTAAGACAGCGGACAATGTTTTTTTTTTTTTTTTTCAATTGAAACAGGCAGAGAAACTAGATGTAGACCTATTTATAAACATCATTCTTTCTCTACCATGAAAATTTACCTATCCCATAGTGAGCGAAAAGATTCATGAACTATCGATATTGCTTATATACATTTTAGATTTTTTTTTAAAAAAACTTAGGTCCCATAAACCATAAATGAAGATTTTACCAACATCTTGAACCGAAAAGTCGCGAAATTTCTCTATAGAAACTCATACCTTGGTTTTTACAAGTTCTTTGCAGTATAAAAACTATTTTAACTATCATTTTACTAAGAGTTTCCTCAACATATTAGTAGTTATTTGTATATTAAATATTTAAGAACTGCTAAATATAAAATCTCTACCCCTTTTATACTAAAGTATATATATATATGTAGTAATATAGGTCAATATACACTAGATTTTCATATGTACAATAATAATAAAGTGTAACAGCCCAAATATTTAGAAATAATTCAACGCGCTAGCTTACAAACAAAGCAATAAAGTTTTAATGAGAGTCTACCACACCCAAGACAGGACGAAATTCTGAGGGGTCGAATTTCGTCAAAGATAATTTATTTCCTCCCAGGAAACTTCCAATAAGTTTTACGACCGCCATTTTGGACACCGACAATAAGGCGGACAACGACAAATCATCTCTCCCTGGCCTCTCTCTGAGGTGACATCCATCCTACCTTGTCCTTTTGTATTACCCATTGATGCCTGAACTGTGGCCCCATGACTGCATAGTACCTACCTACCACATATATGTGGCAGCACAATGGGATTACTTTTTTATTTAAATAATATTAAATTTAAAATTACACTGTTGTATATAAATCTCTCTCTCTTTCATAGGTATAATAATCTATAATATTATATATAATTTTAGCTGTATATATACTGAATGTAATATTTAAATCAAAGATAAAATTCTTTCATTGGCCTTGTAGAACGAGATTGGTGTACGCGTGCTCGCATGTTTTAGTAAAATACACAAACATCCTCGATAAAGAGAGGTGAATTGCCCCTCGAAATATTGGAACAATAAAATAATTATAAATACAATATAAGCCTCTTTTTTAATACATATATATGTTTAAAATTAATAAAATAATTGGATAATCGCCTGGAACAGTATATTATCAAACCATAAAGGCGAGGGGGGCAGAAATGCTCGAAAAAGCTGGGGTATATGAAGAACTTTACAAGAAATTCTCTTCGCAACTATTTTATGCTTTTAATAAAATTAATACATTCTCGGACATATAAATTTCCCTATATATATATACTATAAATGAGAGGCTCAATTTCAAGATGAATACTCATCTAAACAAAGTAGAATTTTCAAAAAATTCTCTCTTTAGAAAATATAAATAAAAGGTTTGAGCGCAAATGTTTGTTTCTTTATTTATAAATTTACAAATAAATATATTGTTAATTTTTTTTATATTTTCTGAATTCTTAAAACATTTTAAACTCTCTTCCAATATAAATTATTTGCATAAATATTTAGGCTCATACTTCAAGAACCTAAACCTGTTAATGTGTGAGAGAGGCAAGGACTTCAAGATTTAGTGTCATAATGACACATCATTGGTAGGTCAATAAAAGTGACTACTGTAACCTTTTTTTTTCACTTTTTCATTTAACTAAACCTCTTTATGATGTCAAAAAAATATATATAACAGCTCAATCCCCCTTTAAAAATAAATAATTAGGTCTTAAATTCAACAAATAGAATATATATAAGTGAAAATTCCACTACACAAGCTATACTGGTAAAAATGAAAAATAATTATTCTGATCATTGTCAAATGAACACAGTGTATAGAAGACAACCTGCACTATCATCTCTTCAATTATAAATTTTTAGGCCAATAAGTATGATATGTGTCAAAAATAAATATCTCTAGTACTGTATGATATATAAATAGCAGTTTAACCTAGTTAGTTGATTAATCTAGCAATATTGATAGCTAAAGCTCAATTATGATTTTTAAAAAGGTTAAATTTGATTTATTTACAAGGATTTTCGCAGGAGATGACATGGGGAGGCTAAAGAACCTCTTCTTAAATGACGCTATGTTTCATGTCATGAAATAAAGTGAGATTTATTTGGTTAAACCAGATTCCTGGAGCGTACAGAAATCACCAACTGTTATAAAAATAAAAGCTTTTTTCGTTACTGTTGTTTTTAAATTGTTTCCAAATCTCTACGTGTCCAAAAAAATGAGGGCGTCAGCGGTTGATGAAGAACGAACCACAAATTTCATCTATGGCGCAGGTAAAGACCTAAATCTGTACCAGCTAGCAAAAAAAAGTGTTGAAGGGGGGAATTAACCACTCGTTTTTTTCTGCTTAAAAGATTTTATTTAGAGACTAATAAAAAAAAAAATTCAATGTATCCGAAAATATTTGAAGAACCCCAAAATATTTAACCTAAAAAACATATATAGGGTGGCCCATAAATCCCAACCCTTTTTTAAAATTAAAAATTAAAAGGCAAACTAGAATGAAATAGGTCTAGTTTTTATTCTAGTTTGCCTTTTAATTTTTAATAAAAATAAAAAATTTTGGGACTTATGGGCCACTTTTTATATAAGGTGCTTAAAGGGAGGATTAAAATATATAAACAAAAATAATTAAAGAGGACTATGCCTGTGATATATCAATGAATACTCTGTAAAATGTACTCTATGTTCAGATATATATCATCATCGATGTCTCCCTTGTTATGAATGCTAAAAACTTCTTGTAATTTGGAATGTGAATAAATAATCATTTTATTATTGGATAATTAGAGTTGCCAAATTGTAGAAGATACCACAATGCTCATAACAAATAACAATTTAGTCCGCGAAATCCCCCCTCTAGCCCCACCTACCTCTCTTAATTTTCAGCAACCCCTGTTCAAGATTGGAAAAGAGCGGCCAGAGCCGCAGCCAGGCCTCCGCTGCTTAGCAACTCCTTTTGTTTATTATATCCGCCCTCTCCTCTCAAAAAGGAATCCACAAAATAAAAATTCCGCTTACTTGCCCAGTGTTGTTGAATATACCCCCAAAGCTATCATCACCCTTCTCTATGAAGTAAAAATATATATATATTTTTAATGAACTGAATTAAAAATTAAAATATAATTAAAGAAAACTCACCAACAAAAATAAATATGGATAAAAGTATTCAAAAATAAAAATATTTTAGAAATAAAATGAACACGGTGGACCTGAACATCTTGGGGTTGGCTTAGGAAAGATTCAGGGCTCCTGTTGGAGCTGGTGTTCCGCCTGAAGATGGGGATTTTACCAGCCACCATGGTTCTTTAGCTTGCTCATAGGGAATGACATTCTGGAGTCTGACTTAGTGCTGGTGGGATCGAGTCAGCCACAATAGATCAGGTGGATCAACCACAGGGAAGGGATGTTTGAGTCCATCTCAGACTCTGGCTTGGTGTTGTCAAGGCTGAAGGTTTCAGGCTCCATCTACGCCTCACATAACCAGAGCTTTGTAGCTTAGAGGGGGAAGGGTAGGACCTGATTAGGTTAAGCGGGGTTCTTTGTGAATCGTGGCATACTGTAAACAAACGTTATGAGGAGTCTTAATATAACTACCTTAAAGTGATGGTAATTCCTTCCCAGAAAATTTCAACTGTCTCCCTTTCCCAGTGTTGCCAAAAATATTTCACTGAAAAAAAAAACGATAATACAAAATAAAATGCAATATTCAAAAAAATTATCTATTAACTTGAATATTATTCATTTTTAAAAATTATGAAATAAATAGGTTAAAAAAATTGTAAACTAACTGAAAGAAATATTAATATTAAATAGATATTTGTAAGGCCCACAGGAACAACTAAATTTTCAGCCAATTCTATATTTTAATTTAGGAGAAATGTTAATGAATTGATAAATTTTGTTGCTCCTTAATTTGATTATACCTATTTTTACTTTGAATGGCCAAAAAATTACTTAGGAATATGTAAAACGAAAGTGAGAATGGTGGAGACAATAAAGCACAGTTTCTCAGAGTCTAGTGGGGCTTCTGTAAAATTGTGAACTCCTCTTTCTGATGGTGTTGACTGAATCCGCCTCACCACTGGGCCAAGTGTTTCCAGGAAAACGCTAGCAACATCCCAGGTACATGAGGATGAGCACAAGCACCAATGTGGACTGGCTTCACACTCTCCAGCGATCTCTTTATTCTTTTCTGCATCAAATTGATTAGGGTTTCTCTTGATTTCAGGATTTAGAGAATTTGATGGGATATTAAATACTTGTCTGCAAAGGCTGACAACATTATGTTTATATACATTCATTCAAATAATATGTCTTCTGCTTTAATGAAGCAAACATAATCTAAGTAGGTTTCGTGTGTGTATTTTGTCAGTAAACAATATAGTATAATTTTATAAATTTTATTTATTTTTATATCTGACAATTAACTCAAAAGTAACTAGTCTTTCATAGTTAAAGCTAGTAAAACTAAGATATCAAGATTGTAAGAAAGACGTTTATTTTACATCACCGAATTTCTATATAAAGAGGGTAAATTTTTATTTGATACTTCTTAAAGCTTTATAATACATTATCTATATTTATATAAAACCAAAATTAAAACTATATTTTAAAATTTTAATTTTTTAATCACACAAAAATATCATGTATCTCGAATTACTACTCCTAATTTATATAAAATGATGGCAAATTATTTAAAATATTTAAATATTAGTCAACACATCAAAATTTAGATTGCAGTCAATTCTTTTATTAGTTTAACTTTATTTAACGCCCTCGCATCAAATAATTATTTATTTATTTTTTTAAATGTTATGTTATGTAATAATTTGTTGTGTGTGTCTTGTCGTTTTCTAGTCTCTCCGAGCTCTATCTCCGCTTTCATTTAAAAACCGCACTTCAAAATTTAAAAATTATAATTAATATTATTCAAAATCCATTGAAGGATATAAACCCAAGTTTAATAGTAAGTAGACGATATTAAAATTGTGTTTATTAAGAAATATAGGCTTAAATCTATATCTTGATCTCTTTCCTCATTTTAAAAATACATTATTTAAAATATGTATATTTTAAAACTATTTTAATATATATTTATAGTTTTAAAATTGAAGAATGATTATTTTATTCATATTTTTGTTTGCCGATTTCTTGATGGATAAACGCTGGTACCATAAAATGATTATATAATCATCTAAAACCTATCCCCCCCCGGTTTACGTAACATAGTTTTAGTAGCTCGTTTTTACCATTTAACACGTAATATTTCTTTTACCTTTATATTTATTGTGTTCAAACCTACTTATTTCAAATAACATTGGTTTTGAATTACTCGGCATCATTAATTTTTCGGTTAAAACCAACCAAAGTAAGTGCCTGCGTTTTTCCCCTTACAAAAGTTTCAAAAATATGCGCATAAAAAAAAAAAACTTGTGTACTATTTTATCGCTATTTTAAAAACATTTATAAATTTAAATGAACACTATTTTTCTTTACATTAAGAAAACAAAACGGTTTAGTTTTAAAATGTTGTCACCTGCCACATTTTAAAAATCCATATAGTTAATATATATTTATTTTTAAACATTAAAAAAGTTTAAATCCATTCAATTTTAAACTTTAAAATATATATTATTGAAATGTTATTTAAAATTGATAGTTTTTAATTTTGTTTTTCTAAAATGACATTTTCAAAAATAATTTTGTTGTTATTATAGAGTTAAAAATTAAAGTATATAATAGCTGTTAGACATTTGATATAATTCTATTGAATAATAATTCGTGAAATAAGGAAAATATTAACAAATTTTTCATTTAGTTTGTGTTATGTAATGGTTTTGTTTTATATAATAAGCCAACTGTATATGTAGACATTTTGATATTTATTTGAATTATTGCTTTTAAAATGTCTAAAATATAAATACTATTTACATTTTAAATTCTAAATAGATATAAAGCTTTAAAAATTGTTTACTTTTAATTCAAAGCAGAAGATCAAATTTCTAAACTTTTCTTCTAACCCTTGAAATTGATTCAAATTATACATTTATACAAGTTTAATCTTTTGATATTTATTTTTACAAATAAAATGACTTTTAAATTAGATAATATATATCAAATTTTTGATGAGATATTGATTGCTGTGGTCTATTGATGACAAAATGCTACAAGTATATCAAATATACACTAGGTTAGGTTGAGATAGGTTAAAATACAATATTTGTAAGTTAGGTTGTTTTAGAAACTATTTTTGTTTACTGTAAGTAGGCCTAGAGCAGAATAAATCATACACAGCTGTTCTGTACAAATGAGTATATTACCAAATGTTTTAATATAATTTCGTTTATATATTATCCCTACTACACGTGGAACAGGCCATGATAATCATGGTAGGTAGAAGTTGGCGAGTGCTTTTACTCTAAGTACACCACATGTCTAGAAATGTGAAAAGCAATTCAAACTTTTACACTTATAAATAGTACCAGAGCCCTGTGTTTGGTTACTTGCCGGATTGGATTCGATTTAGTGTTTCGATAAATTTGTCTTCCAATTAAAATTAAATGATATTTGTGTTGATAATAATGTGAATTTCATATTTTTCATATATATAGTATTTGACAGAAATAAAAGATAATGAGACCAAATCTAAATAAATAGTGTGTGATATTTTGGTAACAGCATTGTTACTGAGATATCTCACACTATTAATTTGGATTTGGTCTTATTACCTTCTGTTTCTATTGTATAATCCAAATTGTAACTTATATCGGTGTGTGAAAGATGATATCCAAACAATAGACAGTTTCACCATATCCCATATGGTCAAGGCACCTCAGTTGGCCGGTAGTATGATCAGGGTGCATGGACCGATCTGATTTGTTCCATGGACAAGACACCTCAGTTGGCCGGTATTATGATCAGGGTGCATGGACCGATCTGATCTGCTCCATGGACCGATCTGATCTGCTCCATGGACAAGACACCTCAGTTGGCCGGTATTATGATCAGGGTGCATGGGCCGATCTGATCTGTTCCATGGACCGATCTGATCTGCTCCATGAACAAGACACCTCAGTTGGCCGGTATTATGATCAGGGTGCATGAACCGATCTGATCTGTTCCATGGACAAGACACCTCAGTTGGCCGGTATTGTGATCAGGGTGCATGAACCGATCTGATCTGCTTCATGGACAAGAACCTCAGTTGGCCGGTATTGTGATCAGGGTGCATGGACCGATCTGATCTGCTCTATGGACAATATACCTCAGTTGGCCGGTATTGTGATCAGGGTGCATGAACCGATCTGATCTGCTTCATGGACAAGAACCTCAGTTGGCCGGTATTGTGATCAGGGTGCATGGACCGATCTGATCTGCTTCATGGACAAGAACCTCAGTTGGCCGGTATTGTGATCAGGGTGCATGGACTGATCCGATCTGCTCTATGGACAATATACCTCAGTTGGCCGGTATTGTGGTCAGGGTGCATGGACTGATCCGATCTGCTCTATGGACAATATACCTCAGTTGGCCGGTATTGTGATCAGGGTGCATGGACTGATCCGATCTGCTCTATGGACAATATACCTCAGTTGGCCGGTATTGTGATCAGGGTGCATGAACCGATCTGATCTGCTTCATGGACAAGAACCTCAGTTGGCCGGTATTGTGATCAGGGTGCATGAACCGATCTGATCTGCTTTATGGACAAGAACCTCAGTTGGCCGGTATTGTGATCAGGGTGCATGGACTGATCTGATCTGCTTCATGGACAAGACACCACCACCATATCCCTATTTATTTAGTTTATTTCAGGTGATTCAGCTCTAAAACTGATTTCTATTATCAATCAGTCACCTCTGAAGTAATCAAATTATGTCCATAATCTGGACGTTGTCTTGGTTCAGTTGGTTTATTGAGGAACATTGTGGGGGATCTATTGGTTTCTTTTTGCCTTCTACATCCATATGTCATTGACCTAATGGTAGGTTTAATCACACATATAAAAGCATGTCCAATGTCAAGGATGTGCTCTCTTCCATTTACAGTAGAACCTTGCATACTTGAGAGGACACCTCTCTACAAAGAACAGTTTTCATTGTTAAATTTACCATTTTTTACTGATTAATAACTCTACGTTAAGAGTGAATCTCTCCTTAAAGAACACTTTGGCTCTGCAATGAAGCGTTGGCCTTTACAGAGAGGTATATCTACTGTATTAGAATGGAGTTGGCGACTTATCCCAGTCTCTGCTCAATTCCAGCCTGACTTAACTGTTCTAGGGTGTTGTCTACCTTCTGTCATGTGGAGATGCCAGGTTGGGATGTTCCCTTCCTAGGATATGGGACTTTATAGTGAGGCATTCCCCACACTCTGCCAGTACTTTGGGAGTAATTCTCATATACAGGTTTAGAATAAAAGGCACAGTTTGTTCCTGGTTTTAGATTCTTAAGTGGTGGTGGTTCCCCTCTTGGTCTTTGAACTAGCTCCAAGAAGTTCACTCTCCTTCACTCCGGTGATGGTAGTTGGAAGGTGGATTTAAGACAGGGCTTTTTCTGGTCTTCTCCTAACTTGGTTTTTAAATGAGGAATCTTGAGGGTAAATTACTTTCTGGTGAAGATGCTGGAAATGTACTCTGAGGAAATTGAGAGATTGTCTATTGACCATACTGGAGGGATTGAAGATTGTCTATTGACCATACTGGAGGGATTGGAGATTGTCTATTGACCATACTGGAGGGATTGGAGATTGTCTATTGAACATACTGGAGGGATTGAAGATTGTCTATTGACCATACTGGAGGGATTGGAGATTGTCTATTGACCATACTGGAGGGATTGGAGATTGTCTATTGAACATACTGGAGGGATTAAAGATTGTCTATTGAACATACTGGAGGGATTGAAGATTGTCTATTGAACATTCTGGAGGGATTGGAGATTGTCTATTGACCATACTGGAGGGATTGGAGATTGTCTATTGAACATTCTGGAGGGATTGGAGATTGTCTATTGAACATTCTGGAGGGATTGGAGATTGTCTATTGACCATACTGGAGGGATTGGAGATTGTCTATTGAACATTCTGGAGGGATTGGAGATTGTCTATTGACCATACTGGAGGGATTGGAGATTGTCTATTGACCATACTGGAGGGATTGGAGATTGTCTATTGAACATTCTGGAGGGATTGGAGATTGTCTATTGACCATACTGGAGGGATTGGAGATTGTCTATTGAACATTCTGGAGGGATTGGAGATTGTCTATTGAACATTCTGGAGGGATTGGAGATTGTCTATTGACCATACTGGAGGGATTGGAGATTGTCCATTGACCATACTGGAGGGATTGGAGATTGTCTATTGACCATACTGGAGGGATTGAAGATTGTCCATTGACCATACTGGAGGTATTGAAGATTGTCTATTGACCATACTGGAGGGATTGGAGATTGTCTATTGACCATACTGGAGGGATTGGAGATTGTCCATTGACCATACTGGAGGGATTGGAGATTGTCTATTGACCATACTGGAGGGATTGGAGATTGTCTATTGAACATTCTGGAGGGATTGGAGATTGTCTATTGAACATACTGGAGGGATTGGAGATTGTCCATTGACCATACTGGAGGGATTGGAGATTGTCCATTGACCATACTGGAGGGATTGGAGATTGTCTATTGAACATACTGGAGGGATTGGAGATTGTCCATTGACCATACTGGAGGGATTGAAGATTGTCTATTGACCATACTGGAGGGATTGGAGATTGTCTATTGAACATACTGGAGGGATTGGAGATTGTCCATTGACCATACTGGAGGGATTGAAGATTGTCTATTGACCATACTGGAGGGATTGGAGATTATCTATTGAACATACTGGAGGGATTGAAGATTGTCTATTGAACATACTGGAGGGATTGAAGATTGTCTATTGAACATACTGGAGGGATTGGAGATTGTCCATTGACCATACTGGAGGGATTGAAGATTGTCTATTGACCATACTGGAGGGATTGGAGATTGTCTATTGAACATTCTGGAGGGATTGAAGATTGTCTATTGAACATACTGGAGGGATTGAAGATTGTCCATTGACCATACTGGAGGGATTGGAGATTGTCTATTGACCATACTGGAGGGATTGGAGATTGTCTATTGACCATACTGGAGGGATTGGAGATTGTCTATTGAACATTCTGGAGGGATTGGAGATTGTCCATTGACCATACTGGAGGGATTGGAGATTGTCCATTGACCATACTGGAGGGATTGGAGATTGTCTATTGAACATACTGGAGGGATTGGAGATTATCTATTGAACATACTGGAGGGATTGAAGATTGTCTATTGAACATACTGGAGGGATTGAAGATTGTCTATTGAACATACTGGAGGGATTGGAGATTGTCCATTGACCATACTGGAGGGATTGAAGATTGTCTATTGACCATACTGGAGGGATTGGAGATTGTCTATTGAACATTCTGGAGGGATTGAAGATTGTCTATTGAACATACTGGAGGGATTGAAGATTGTCCATTGACCATACTGGAGGGATTGGAGATTGTCTATTGACCATACTGGAGGGATTGGAGATTGTCTATTGACCATACTGGAGGGATTGGAGATTGTCTATTGAACATTCTGGAGGGATTGGAGATTGTCCATTGACCATACTGGAGGGATTGGAGATTGTCCATTGACCATACTGGAGGGATTGGAGATTGTCTATTGAACATACTGGAGGGATTGGAGATTATCTATTGAACATACTGGAGGGATTGAAGATTGTCTATTGAACATACTGGAGGGATTGAAGATTGTCTATTGAACATACTGGAGGGATTGGAGATTGTCCATTGACCATACTGGAGGGATTGAAGATTGTCTATTGACCATACTGGAGGGATTGGAGATTGTCTATTGAACATTCTGGAGGGATTGGAGATTGTCTATTGACCATACTGGAGGGATTGGAGATTGTCTATTGACCATACTGGAGGGATTGGAGATTGTCTATTGAACATTCTGGAGGGATTGGAGATTGTCTATTGACCATACTGGAGGGATTGGAGATTGTCTATTGAACATTCTGGAGGGATTGGAGATTGTCTATTGAACATTCTGGAGGGATTGGAGATTGTCTATTGACCATACTGGAGGGATTGGAGATTGTCCATTGACCATACTGGAGGGATTGGAGATTGTCTATTGACCATACTGGAGGGATTGAAGATTGTCCATTGACCATACTGGAGGTATTGAAGATTGTCTATTGACCATACTGGAGGGATTGGAGATTGTCTATTGACCATACTGGAGGGATTGGAGATTGTCCATTGACCATACTGGAGGGATTGGAGATTGTCTATTGACCATACTGGAGGGATTGGAGATTGTCTATTGAACATTCTGGAGGGATTGGAGATTGTCTATTGAACATACTGGAGGGATTGGAGATTGTCCATTGACCATACTGGAGGGATTGGAGATTGTCCATTGACCATACTGGAGGGATTGGAGATTGTCTATTGAACATACTGGAGGGATTGGAGATTATCTATTGAACATACTGGAGGGATTGAAGATTGTCTATTGAACATACTGGAGGGATTGAAGATTGTCTATTGAACATACTGGAGGGATTGGAGATTGTCCATTGACCATACTGGAGGGATTGAAGATTGTCTATTGACCATACTGGAGGGATTGAAGATTGTCTATTGACCATACTGGAGGGATTGGAGATTGTCTATTGAACATACTGGAGGGATTGGAGATTGTCTATTGACCATACTGGAGGGATTGAAGATTGTCTATTGAACATTCTGGAGGGATTGAAGATTGTCTATTGAACATTCTGGAGGGATTGAAGATTGTCTATTGGCCATACTGGAGGGATTGAAGATTGTCTATTGACCATACTGGAGGGATTGAAGATTGTCTATTGACCATACTGGAGGGATTGAAGATTGTCTATTGACCATACTGGAGGGATTGAAGATTGTCTATTGACCATACTGGAGGGATTGAAGATTGTCTATTGAACATACTGGAGGGATTGAAGATTGTCTATTGACCATACTGGAGGGATTGAAGATTGTCTATTGCCCATACTGGAGGGATTGAAGATTGTCTATTGACCATACTGGAGGGATTGAAGATTGTCTATTGAACATACTGGAGGGATTGAAGATTGTCTATTGACCATACTGGAGGGATTGAAGATTGTCTATTGAACATACTGGAGGGATTGAAGATTGTCTATTGAACATACTGGAGGGATTGAAGATTGTCTATTGAACATACTGGAGATCTATTGAACATACTGGAGGGATTGAAGATTGTCTATTGACCATAATGGAGGGATTGAAGATTGTCTATTGAACATACTGGAGGGATTGAAGATTGTCTATTGACCATACTGGAGGGATTGAAGATTGTCTATTGAACATACTGGAGGGATTGAAGATTGTCTATTGAACATACTGGAGGGATTGGAGATTGTCTATTGACCATACTGGAGGGATTGAAGATTGTCTATTGACCATACTGGAGGGATTGGAGATTGTCTATTGAACATACTGGAGGGATTGAAGATTGTCTATTGACCATACTGGAGGGATTGAAGATTGTCTATTGACCATACTGGAGGGATTGAAGATTGTCTATTGAACATACTGGAGGGATTGGAGATTGTCTATTGAACATACTGGAGGGATTGGAGATTGTTTATTGACCATACTGGAGGGATTGGAGATTGTCTATTGACCATACTGGAGGGATTGAAGATTGTCTATTGACCATACTGGAGGGATTGAAGATTGTCTATTGAACATACTGGAGGTCTATTGAACATACTGGAGGGATTGAAGATTGTCCATTGAACATACTGGAGGGATTGAAGATTGTCTATTGAACATACTGGAGGTCTATTGAACATAATGGAGGTCTATTGAACATACTGGAGGTCTATTGAACATACTGGAGGTCTATTGAACATACTGGAGGTCTTTTGAACATACAGGAGGTCTATTGAACATACTGGAGGGATTGAAGATTGTCTATTGAACATACTGGAGGGATTGAAGATTGTCCATTGAACATACTGGAGGGATTGAAGATTGTCTATTGACCATACTGGAGGGATTGAAGATTGTCTATTGACCATACTGGAGGGATTGAAGATTGTCTATTGACCATACTGGAGGGATTGAAGATTGTCTATTGAACATACTGGAGGGATTGAAGATTGTCTATTGACCATACTGGAGGGATTGAAGAATCAAAGGAGTGACAAGGATTGGTAGGATAACCTTATAGAATGATCTGAAATTAGAAGAGATGAAGTGAAATCCACAAAACAGGACCTCTATACTGAATATAACAGTACTACGTGATGACAAAATGCTTTGTCTCCTGAGTAGCCATCTTTGTCAATCCAGCAATGTAACTCAACTTCCAATGATAATTCATTAATAGAAACCAGGAATATTCAAAGCAGTCTCCTCTGGGAGATGTTACTGTGCTCCACAGAGAAAATATTCTTGTTAACTAAAACCATTGATTGGTCTCACTTTCTTGTTGTTTTCCCAGAGAGGGAATATTTTATTGAATTGTGAACTCTTTTGTCTACCTTTTTTTTTAAAAAAGATATTCTGGGTTAAAAAGGGGATGGCACATTGCAGACAACCGCATTAAAAAGTTCTACCTGGGATGACAACAGGGAGATAGGGCTTCAGTCCCCCCTCATTAGCTCCTCCCAATGCTCCAAAGAGGTCACACACACGCCCTCCAAACTCCAGGAGGAAGTGCTCTAGGTCAAGAATTCTCAACTGCTAGTCCGGCGGACTAAGGGGGGAATTTTGAATGGTCCTCAGTTTTTACCTGTCCACCTTAAAAAAATAGGACATCATAAGGTACAATTTGGATTATAGATTAGAATTACAAGTTAATAAGACCTAATCCAAATAAATTGATGGTGTGTGACATTTCGGTAACAGTATTGTGGAGGGGGGGGGGGGTTAATGCTCCCCTCCTCCTTTTTCATCCAGACTTGGGACCAGCAAAGGTGAAGTTTCTAACCCTCCTCAATTTCCAAACTGGTTCTCTATAAATATAAGGATCTTCCAAAAATTTCTCCCTATGTGCCAAATACAATTTACAAATCCCAAACCACCTCATTGACTTCTCCATGAGCTCAACTCACCATTGAAACACTCAAGCAGATCTACAGACTTGATATCTGGAGATGTTCTAACCCATCCTTCCTTCCTCAATGATCAATTATGTTTAAAGCAGTGTTCCTCACCTATCTGCTGGATTGTCACACATTCTGGAGACAGAAAGCTGCTTCTCAACTGACATTGCTAGAAACAATAAGGCACAATTTGGATTATAGATTAAAAACACAAGGTAATAAGACAAAAATAAAATAGTGTGTGGGACATTTCAGTAACACTGTTGTTATTGAAATGTCACACACTATTTATTTATTTGGATTTAGTCTTATTACCTTGTGTTTCTAAAACAGGAATGATGGGCTGTTATGGTTCTTTCACCTTCTTCGCATAACACAAGGTAATAAAACCAAAATAAATAAATAGTGTGTAACATTTTGACAACGGTGAAAAGACACTATAGCTAAACCTATCTATAGTGCCCCCTCTTGGGATTCACCAAAATAGGGTGCTATAGAGAGGAGGTGCTATAGACAGGTCACTTTTAATGTAAAATGTTTAAAATCGGGCGTTATTTAGAGGGGGCGCTATAGACAGGTTTAACTGTATTTATATATTTGGATTTCGTCTTATTATACTTTGTGTTTCAAATCTATAATTAAAGTTTTTTAACCTTAACACCTTCTTGTGTTCTCAGTGTGAGATTGGCTCTTAGCAGACATGAGGAGACGGGCAAAAATGACACCTATAGATTACTAATTATAATTTTTGTATGTTTCACATTATGCATTTTTTGAATCAATAATTTACATCTTGTAAATTATCCCAAGCACATGGTAGATTAAATTGGCGAAAGACTTTAGAATTATAATAAAAGAAAATAAGACCTAATGATTTTTAATAGTGTGTGACGTTTCGGCAACAACATTGTCACCATCATCAGACAAAAGAATAAATGTATAATAATTAAATAAAATAAAAATAAGAATAATTTATTCTTTTGTCTGATGATGATGACAATGTTGTTGCCGAAACGTCACACACTAATAAATTATTTGGATTAGGAATTTATTCTTTTGTCTGATGATGGTGACAATGTTGTTGCCGAAACGTCACACACTAATAAATTATTTGGATTAGGAATTTATTCTTTTGTCTGATGATGGTGACAATGTTGTTGCCGAAACGTCACACACTAATAAATTATTTGGATTAGGAATTTATTCTTTTGTCTGATGATGGTGACAATGTTGTTGCCGAAACGTCACACACTAATAAATTATTTGGATTAGGTATTTATTCTTTTGTCTGATGATGATGACAATGTTGTTGCCGAAACGTCACATGCTAATAAATTATTTGGATTAGGTCTTATTTTCTTTTATTATAATCTATAATCCAAATTGTGCTTTATCATTTTTGACTTTAGAATGACTCGGTGTTAGTTGGTGTTATAATGCTGCTGGTATTACAAGGAGGTATTTATAAGGAAGCCAGACAGTAGCCAGTTGTTAGAGAGGTGGATCAAACTTCCCACACTCCAGGACAATGCTTACAGGGTCAAAGGTCAAATTGCTTCAAGGTTCTCATGGACCCCAATAATCCAAGCTGCTACACCCTTCCTTCCTCTTTTTCTAGATCAATAGTCCGCAATGACTCTTTCACTCAAACATCTATTTTTTTGACAGGATTTGACAACATTAATTTGACAGGAAAGGTTAACTCTGATCTATATACAGTTAAACCTGTCGCCCCCTCTTGGGACTCACCAAAATAGGGTGCTATAGAGATGGGGTGCTATAGACGGGTCACTTTTAATGTAAAAATGTTTACATTTTAATGTTTAAAATCGGGCTCTATAGAGAGGAAGGTGCTATTTAGAGGGGGCGTTATAGACAGGTTTAACTATATATAACATAAAGTTGTTGGAGGATGATAATTCATGTGTACTAAAAATGGTACCTCTCCCTTTAAAACTGCATAAAAATAATGTATTTGGTTTATCGCTCCAATATAAAATGTAATGGTGGCAATAAAGAATGAACCACAACACCAGTTTTGGCAAATTCAGACAAAAAGCCAATCTGTATTATTTATTTTTAATGGATTTTTTAAAGGGAGAGGTGCCATTTTTTGTACATATATTTATGTGGCAATATAATAAGGTGGGGAAAGAGAAATAAGGACACCACAAGTTTGGAAGAGGAATCCCAGACAACCAGAGAGAGAGAGACGGACCCGGCAAAGCCGGGCGGCTGTTCGTGTCGCACACAATCCCCAACTGTCTTAATAGTCCCAAGGTTCCAAGTAATGGGCCCCTGTGGTCGCCCCTTGGAATGTCGCTGATGTCTAAAGTGACCGGACTTTACCCTCCCGTCTCTCTCTGGGTCGACTGTAGGTTTGCTTTATTATTCCTGGAAGAGTATATATTATGACATATATATATACTGTAGAACCTCTCTGTAAAGGGCACTTATTTGCAGCATCAAAGTGTCCTTTAAGGAGAGGTGTGCTCTTACCGGAGAGTTACTAAATTGTAAAAATGGTAATTTTGCAAATGAAAAATGTTCTTTGTAGAGAGGTGTCCTTTAGCACGAGTGTCCTCTCATGGAGGTTCTACTAGTCTACTGTATAAGAGAGAGTGAACCTCCACATGAGAGGACATTCTCACTAAAGGGCACTTCTTTCCATAGACAAGATTGCCATTTTTACTGATTCACAGCTCTCAAGAAAATCCAACCTTTTAAGGTTGTTGACCCTCACCAGCAAGGTGAAATTTAATTGACATTGAAGTTATCAGAAATGTTTTAAAAATGGTTAAGAGCTTTTGATTCTAGCCACAGAACTGATGAATCTCTCTAGGAAGAAGATCTAAAAAAAGATAATAATAATAAGGCAAGTGTTGTTTGTTGAATGGAAGGTTTTGTTAGCTCTCTGAGTTATTCTACCTTCCAGAGTTGTTTATTGTTTTGGCTGCGGGAGGACCTGTAGGAAAAGTTTGAGCAGATTCTGGCCAGGTGGCATCAACAAAAGGTGAATATGCTTCTCCCATCTGCTTCTTACACCAATCAGCTTTTGTTATTCTCTTGTTTATAGCCATCAAAATATTTTTTTCCTTTTTTATTTTT
Source organism: Cordylochernes scorpioides (assembly GCA_030710605.1). Lineage (NCBI taxonomy): Eukaryota > Metazoa > Arthropoda > Arachnida > Pseudoscorpiones > Chernetidae > Cordylochernes > Cordylochernes scorpioides. The sequence goes on from CP092872.1 coordinate 9,490,107, forward strand.
CTCACAAGCAAAACTTCTCTAATATTTATAAGTAGGGACTCTCTCTCTGAAACAGCCATCTTTTAAAGAAAATACAGTAGAACCTCTTTGCAAATGACAATACCTAATTGAAGAGCCAAAGTGTCCTTTAGAAAGAGGTATCCTCTTACTGAGGAGAGTTGCTAAATAGTAAAAATGATAATTTTTACAAATGAAAACTGTCCTTTGTAGAGAGGTGTCCTTTTAATGTGAATGTCCTCATGGAGGTTCTATTGTATATCCCAACTTCTTAAATTCAACACCCACCCACCCCTAGAGATGATAATTTTTCAACTGAATTAAAAGGTCCGTGTTGAATAATAGTCAGTTAAGAGAGAGAGAGATGATTACGACTCATTCACTGCTAGTGGACATTTTGTTATCTACACTCAAAAGGAATAATTTGATTATAGCCAGATAGATTTGAAAAAAAAAGGTTTGAGTTATAGTAAGGATTGAAATGTAGAAATTTAACATTTTTAGATTACTCTCTTTATTATTCTTGATTAAAGAGAATCATATTCGTTACCCCAGTGATTTTTTTTTTTGGACAAGCGCATGACGTGTAAAAGCCGATTTATAAGCTTAGTTGCATTGTTAAATCTTGTCATTAAAATTTTAAATATTTATATATTGATACATTCAGAATTTATATTCAACTCAAAAATAAATAAATAAACTTCCTTCTACTCATTTTGTTTCTCTTTTACTCTTCATTATTTTTTATTTATATATATACTATATGTATATTTTTACAATCGAACCTTGTTAGAATAATATATTGGTTGTTGTAAGCACTGTTTAAACAATTGGAATGTAAAACTTGGGGTCTTGAGAATTGTGATGTGTCTTCTTCTTTCTTATCTCCACTCAATCACAATTAGGGTATCAAGTTGTGATCCTTGACAACTATCATGACTGGGTGAAGTAGAATGCGTCTGCCTTTGTCATTAAGACTGGGAGCACTACTCAGTAGCAGGCCGACTTAGCCCCAAAAGAAATGGCCGCCTCTAACATGAGGAACAGACACCATGTACACAGCAGCTCTTAACAAGGAGTACAAAAGCTGCTCATCCTGTATCCCTGGATTAGAAGCCCTTACAGGGTACTATCAGCCGGGCCAGCTGAGCCCAGGTTTTTTACTGAGCTTGTTACTGCTCCCCCTCCTCCTTTTTCATCCTGGCTTGGGACCGGCAAAGGCGGAGTTATTATGATATGTTTAGAGGCACTGTTATAACAAGTTCCACTGTATTACCTTTAATGGTGATGTGGTAAGCCTAACAGGGACCAAGATGTATTTAGAAAAATATACACTCCACACATTTTTTTACCAGATTGAAACCCTAGAATCCTGCTATATAGGCATCACATGGGTTCATCACAAGATCAGTTTTCACAGATTTTTTTTTAAATCTTTCCAATTTCCTGTTATCTTGTTCCATGACCCTTCAACCTTCAATTTGCAGTTTGCTACATTCTGCAAGCACTCTATTTAACTTTCTTTCTTTTTTTCTTTGGAAGTCCCATTTCGTTTGAGTTATCAATAAAGATGATAAAGCACAATTTGGATTATAGATACACACACAAAAGCCTTTATTAGGGATTTGCCCCATACAGATTCTGCTGTAATTGGGTAAGGTAATAATCATCTTGTGTTATTTACATAGAAATTGAACTGGCTTTACTCTTCGTCTCAAAGTCATTCACTTGTTGACTGGTCCTTACATAATGATGATCTAAAAAATTTATAGTAAGCTATTGCCTTAAATTTGTTTGCTGATATTTTTGAAAGCAATACGTAGGGTGAAGTGTTGGTACATTTAATTTGTTGATATAGGGCCTTCCTCTCTACATCAGGGCTTTACAATTAAGCAGGTAATGGGGGAGTTCTTCAGTAATTTCCTTGTCACACAGTGTACATATTAAGTTTTTGGCTTCAAACGTCAGAACGTGGCCTTTTTTTGAAGTCAGTAACTAGTATTCTCGATTGAGCTATACATCGTTTGACTGGTAAAGGGAAATCTTTGGTTAGGTAGCATTCTATTTCTATTAACATATGGAAATTTTTATAATGTGGATAAAGTTTTGAATTTCTTATTCTATTATAGATACAAGAAAATAAGACCTAATCCAAATAATTTATGCGTTTTGTTGAAAGCTACAATTGCAGATATTTCTACGATAGAATACTCTGGTGATTTACATAGTATTTCAGTATTGTCCATGTTAATTGACATCTCAGTCTATATATCACAGCCATGTTGGATTGTTGGTTGGCTAGTGGTTATTGGATAGGTCAGGCCGGCTGCTGATGTAAATATAATTTGTCCTTCTTTTATTGTTTTATATCTTTAGGTAATAAAAGATCTTTCTCTTCTACGAATCTATATAATTTTTTCCACAATAAAATAGTGTGTGACCTTTCGGTAACAAACGTTTCGGTAACTGATGATGGTAACAATGCTGTTTACCGAAACGTCACACACTATTAAATTATTTGGATTAGGTCTTATTTTCTTGTATTTATCAATAAAGACTTGTTATAACAGTATGGTGATTATGACATGATAATTCTAGGTCCCAAGTTTTAACCATGATTATAACAAAAGCATGGGGGTTTATACCTCTCTATAAAAGACAACACCTAGTTGAAGAGCCCAAAGTGCCCTTTAAAGAAAGATGACCACTTACCAGAGAGCAGCTAATTCGTAAATATGTTAATATGAAAACTGTCCATTCTAGAGAGGTGTTTACTCACAGGAGTATCCACTATACAAATAAAATTAATGAATATATATAACGCTATACAGAGGGAAGCCTTGTTATAATAGCCTTTTTTTAGAACTTGTTATGACATCTTAATTCTAAGCTCTCAAGTTCTAAATAGTTTTAACTGTGGTTATAATAACAACAGAATATTTATATATCTTTGTCCAAAATGATGTTGTTATAATGATGTTTTACTGTTTATATTTTGTATTCTTATGATAAGGCACAATTTGGATTATAGATTATAAACACAAGATAATAAGACCAAATAAATAAATAGTGTGTGACGTTTCGGTAACAGCGTTGTTACCATCTTACCATCTACATTTAGTACTTTTGTTTGAAGATGGTAACAACGCTGAAACGTCACACACTATTTATTTATTTGGATTTGGTCTTATTACCTTGTGAGACATGTAGGCAAGTTAAATACTTTTAATAATAAAGTTTGTTGAATGTCACTGATAATCCCAAACGATTGAAAGAAATATCACTATGTGTCACAATATGTAGAGCAGTTACTGAATTCAACACAATTTTCTGTGAGCGCTAGTAATAATAATGGTAATTGAAGATGGCAGCCGCCTGTAACTCTTACATAACCGTCATCTCCCCCCCCAAACATGTCGTTTATCAGCCGTGACGTATTTTGGCTGTGTGTGATCTATCCGTTATGTAAACTCTTATCTCAGATGGGTTACATGGCGTTCAACCCATGGTAGGTGCTGCTGCTTCAAGCTCTCTTTCTTCTACTGCTGGTTTCTCAGAGCTCTTCACTCCCTGTTTCAGACTTAAGTCATATACGGACAATGACTTTCCAGAATGGTTGCAGGGTTTTCCCACTATGTACTTAGTGTCAACCTGCAACCCCAAGACATATTATTGACTGTATTGACTCATCCATTGATGAGCTCTACTCTTCCCTGGCAGACACCATCAACAAGCTTTACAAGCTTGATACCTTAGTGTGATTGAGTGGAGATAAGAAAGAAGAAGAAGAAGAACTCCCTGTCCCTGCAACACTTTCGCCTCTTTGTAGGAGATTACTACAGGTACCTAGAGTTTCAGGAATCTTGGCAGATTTCAAGATGCATTTTATATTCGAACTCCATTATAACAACGTCACTTGGCATCATTGTTAGTACCATGTCATCATTGTTGTTAAAACAATTACGACTTGATGACACAATTTGGATTCTAGGTAATAACTACAAGGTAATAAGACCAATTCCAAATAAATAAATTGTGTGACATGATAAGGCACAATTTGGATTATTGATTATAAACACGAGGTAATAAGACCAAATCCAAATAAATAAAAAGTGTCTGAAGATGGTAACTATGCTGTTACCGAAACGTCACACACTATTTATTTATTTGGATTTGGTCTTATTACCTCATGTTTTAAATTGTGTGACATTTCTGTAATAGCATTGTTGCTGAAACATCACATTATTTATTTATTTGTATTTGGTCTTATTACCTTGTAGCCGAGACTTTAAAAAAAATTAGGGACTTTAGTATGTTTGAACTAATGCAAAGAAGACTGTTATAACAAGGTTCCATTGTGGAGGTACAGTACAATTTGGATCATTGTAGTATTCAGTACTCTCATCTGAAAATGATGACATAGTTACATCTCTTACAACTTACTTATTTGGATTTGTACTTGTCAATTTATAATTTTCGAGGTACACCTATCCCCCGGTTTACACGGTAGATACATTCCTAGAAAAACGTGTAAATCGGGGGATAGGTTTACACAGAAATAAAAATAAAATGCATTGACAGGTTAAAATATGTAGTCAGCACATAAGCTCGGGATTCCTCGTGAGATGTGTACACAGCGCATGTGTTCAATCACAGTAGCATTTAGTATAGTGCGATAAAAAAAAAAAACTTATTTGGAAAACCTTGTAAAAGCGAAAACGTGTATAAAACAAGTACTGTGTAAATCGGGGGATAGGTGTATATAAAAAAGCTCAATGCAGGATTTGATATGAAGTTCTCTGCCTTTATAAAATAGATGATATTATATAGATTTATAGATGATATATTCCACTAAGTTAGCCAATCCCAACTTTTATACTAATTGTTGGTGCAATGACACGATGGTGGTATTGGGGGAAAGTTCAGTAGGTTTCTAAAAAAGGATGTGCTCTTTTCACCCCTTCTCCCAAGGGTTGCCAGGTTTAGAAACTTGTTGTTTGCTGGTCGTCTGCTTCCTTATTTACCCCCCCACACCTCCCTCTCCGCTTGTCTCACTGCTGTTGTTGTTGTTGTTGTCCCTGCGCAAACACAAACAGCCTGGTTCTCTCTCTGTTTCCTCTCTTCATTCTCTCTATCGGTCTCAGTACCAACATAACTTGGCTAGAACATCACCCTGTAGTACAGCTGTCCATATCTACTTGTTTTCTCCATACTGTTGTATATACTACCATAGAACCTCCCTTTAGCAGACACCTCTCCACAAAGGACAGTTTTCATTTGTAAAATTAACATTTTTTACTATTTAGTAACTCTCCAGTAAGAGGACACCTCTCCACAAAGGACAGTTTTCATTTGTAAAATTACAATTTTTTACTATTTAGTAACTCTCCGGTAAGGGGACACCTCTCCACAAAGGACAGTTTTCATTTGTAAAATTACAATTTTTTACTATTTAGCAACTCTCAGGTAAGAGGACACCTCTCCACGAAGGACAGTTTTCATTTGTAAAATTACAATTTTTTACTATTTAGCAACTCTCCAGTAAGAGGACACCTCTACACAAAGGACAGTTTTCATTTGTAAAATTACCATTTTTTTTTACAATTTAGCAACTCTCCAGTAAGAGGACACCTCTACACAAAGGACAGTTTTCATTTGTAAAATTACCATTTTTTTTTTACAATTTAGCAACTCTCCGGTAAGAGGATACCTCTCCACAAAGGACAGTTTTCATTTGTAAAATTACAATTTTTTACTATTTAGTAACTCTCCAGTAAGAGGATACCTCTCCACAAAGGACAGTTTTCATTTGTAAAATTACAATTTTTTACTATTTAGTAACTCTCCAGTAAGAGGACACCTCTCCACAAAGGACAGTTTTCATTTGTAAAATTACAATTTTTTACTATTTAGTAACTCTCCGGTAAGAGGACACCTCTCCACAAAGGACAGTTTTCATTTGTAAAATTACAATTTTTTACTATTTAGTAACTCTCCAGTAAGAGGACACCTCTCCACAAAGGACAGTTTTCATTTGTAAAATTACAATTTTTTACTATTTAGTAACTCTCCGGTAAGAGGACACCTCTCCACAAAGGACAGTTTTCATTTGTAAAATTACCATTTTTTACTATTTAGTAACTCTCCGGTAAGAGGACACTTCTCCACAAAGGACAGTTTTCATTTGTAAAATTACAATTTTTTACTATTTAGTAACTCTCCGGTAAGAGGACACCTCTCCACAAAGGACAGTTTTCATTTGTAAAATTACAATTTTTTACTATTTAGTAACTCTCCGGTAAGAGGACACCTCTCCACAAAGGACAGTTTTCATTTGTAAAATTACAATTTTTTACTATTTAGTAACTCTCCGGTAAGAGGACACCTCTCCACAAAGGACAGTTTTCATTTGTAAAATTACAATTTTTTACTATTTAGTAACTCTCCAGTAAGAGGACACCTCTCCACAAAGGACAGTTTTCATTTGTAAAATTACCATTTTTTTTACAATTTAGCAACTCTCCAGTAAGAGGACATCTCTCCCTAAACGGACACTTTGGCTTTGCAATTAGGTGTTGTCCTTTACAGGGAGGTAGTTCTACTGTATAGGTCACTTGAGGAGACCAAGATAAAAGCAATTGGGACTTTAAACATGAAATAAAAATGAAGATAAATATGATTATTAAGGTAAAACATCAATAAGGCTTATAGGAAACTGGCTAGATTCATTTGTAGAACAGGTGTTCATCTAATTTTAAAAATAAGAGATTTCTAATAAAACTCTCAGACAAACAAACGGTCAGTATTTACAGTAGAAACTCCTTCTATCTGATGAGTGATCAACTTCCTGAACATTCACTTTTGTACAACTATTCAGCCTCCATTGAGAGACCACAGGGGTATCAATGTTTTTCAGATGTGTTTCATTGGATGTTGTTTTTTTTTTGTGTGTTTTGTCGTTTTACTGCATGCAACTTATACACCTATCCCCCGATTTACATGGTACTTGTTTTACACGTTTTCGCTTTTACACGGTTTTACAAATAATTTTTTTTTTTTTGTTTTTATCACACTATACTAAATGCTACTATGATTGAACACATGCGCTGTGTACACATCTCACGAGGAATCCCGAGCTTATTTGCTGACTTGCTGCACACGCACAGTGTCTGTATTTCTCATTTTTAAAAATATTTAATTTTCGATTTACACGTTTTTCTCAGGAACGTATCTACCGTGTAAATCGGGGGATAGGTGTTTAAGAGAAAGTTTTTTTTATTTACTTCCCTACTTTTCAGTGACTTCCTATCTCTCTCCTCACTGACAGCGAGAAACAACGTATGTAACTAAATGAAAAATTGGTTGATATAGCCATATATTTTTTTACAAACAAACTTCCAATCAACAAATTAATCTTCAAAATTAAGAGAAAGTTGCTATAATAACATTTTTGAACCTCACCTTAATATATGTCTAACTGGCTTCATCCTTATTGTTTGTGGGACACCATTGCACGATGCAAATATTTATATGTAATTCTCTCCCCACTATGCTGCATTGTCCGTCACGCAGTTGTATTGACTCATCCATTGATGAGCTCTACTCATCCCCGGCAGACACCATCAACAAGCTTTACAAGCTTGATACCCTGATATAATTGAGTGGAGATAAGAAAGAAGAAGATGTAGTACAGCAACCACATTATTGACTGTATTGACTCATCCATTAATGAGCTCTACTCATCCCCGGCAGACACCATCAACAAGCTTTACAAGCTTGATACCTTGATATGATTGAGTGGAGATAAAAAAGAAGAATAAGAAGATTATGTAATTCTACTGTCCTATTAGCATATGTCCATAGTTTGCCTAAATACCATTTCTGAGATTCCACCAGTCAGTGTATATAATCAGAGCTCGAAGAAGTGGTCTGGTAGATTAAATTAGTAAAACTGCTGGAAGGGTTCACCACTGATGAGCCAAGCTCTCCCAATATTTTTTCATCGCAGTAAGGACAGTAGAAGTTTGATTTGTATGAAAAAGAATCGGTCGTACTTAAAAAATTTCATCTCTGATATACACAATTTGGATTATAGATTATAAACACAATAATAAATAAATAGTGTGTGAATTTTCGGTAACAGCATTGTTAGCATCTTCAGACAATCACAGACTTCTGTGTTTCTCAGAAAACTATCTTCTTCTTATCTGCTATGTTTAAATTTTACACAAATAAATTTACTGGCAATTAGTTTCTTTTAAATATCATCAAATATTATCTCTACAGACCTTACTGCAATGATATAAGTTATTGAATGAGAGGGCTTGGCTCATCAGTAGTGAACCCTCTCAGCGGTTTGCCAAATTAATCTCTAGACCGCTCTACTATTGTATTGGATTGGTTTGGAGTATACCCTGTATTTTCTATGGAAGGCAGCTTAGGGGTGTTTAGTGAACTACTCTACTCATTCAATAACTCATAACATTGCAGTAAGGTCTGTAGAGATAATATTTGATGATATTTAAAAGAAACTAATTGTCAGTAAATTTATTTGTGTAAATTTTTAACGATAGATGTCAATTAAATTTAATTTACTAATATAATCTGCTATGTTGTTTACACACTTGATAACAGTAACTATTTAAAACATGCTGTGGTAAAATTTCTCATTCAGTACTTTTGTCTGAAGATGGTAACAACTCTGTTACCAAAATGTCACACACTCTTTATTTATTTGGATTTGGTCTTAATACCTTGTGTTTAATTTCATCTCTTAAATAACAACATCATTTGGTAATAAGATTTTTGAAATTGTTATAACTCCATGGTTATAAAAACAGTGATTATAAAAACATGATACCAAGTGAAGAGTATTCTAGTGAGATTTGACTGTAGCGGTAGTTGTGTCCCCAATAATTTTCCGGAAAGCTCACTTTGCCTTTTTTTCCTTCCTCTCCATTCAAGCTGGAAGCAATGGCAGTGACAAAGCTTTTCCTCCCTCCCCTCCCCCATGTTTCTGGTTCACTGGTGCTGGCACGACAGCCTTATCTACAGACATTTCCTCTGATGGAGGCTTTCTCAGGTCTCACCTGACATTGTATCTACCTTAGACTGATGTGTAGATGTGAACGGAATATGAATTTTTCCAAATAACAGCAGTGCTGCATGAGTAAATCTCACAGAGAAATTAACTTTTTTTTTTAAACACATTTTTTTAAATTTGTCTCTCTCTCTCTCTCTTTTATTACATCATTTGGGAACAATATTTTATGTTGTAAAACCCTTGAGACTTAAAACTTGGGATTTTAGAATAATATTTTTATAACCAAGTTGTTGTTATAAAAGTTGTTTTAATGGAGGGGTATATATATTCCTACACTCATGGACAAAACTTAAGGAAGTTGTACCTTTCAGCATGTATATCGGGATTCAAACAATAACTCTGAAAGATATTACAATGACCTTTATTGAAGACACACAAGATAACCAAGTGTGTGTACAACCTCTGTCTCCTTCAAAAAAATAGACTGGCAACATCAAAGACTTTCCATTTCCTTAATTTTTGTCCATGAATATGTATATATTTTCAAAGTTGAATTATTTATAAAAGAAAATCATTTGAAATTCAGGTTTAAAGACCTTTGTTTATCTGGGGCTCATATGCTTGTCATATACTCTTAGTGTTTGTGTCTTCTCCTTCATAAAGTGTTTGTGTCTTCTCCTTCATAAAGTCAAGCACAAGGTAATAAGACCAAATAAATAAATAGTGTGTGACGTTTCGGTAACAGCGTTGTTACCATCTTCAGACAAAAAGTATTGAATGAGAAATTTTACCACAGCATGTTTTTAAATAGTTACTGTTATCAAGTGTTACCGAAACGTTACACACTATTAAATTTATTTGTATTTGGTCTTATTACCCTGTGTTTATAATCTACAATCCAAATTGTGCCTTATCAATCCTTCATAAAGTGTTTGTGTCTTCTACTTCATAAAAAAAGACAAAAATATTTCAATTTTCCATTCTATAGGAAGCTCTCCCATGAATATGAAACCATCTGATATAAGCAACAGCCTTTGTTGTATAACTACACATCAGACTAGATATCAAACATAAGCCAACCTCTAATGAAAGACCACCTCCAAGAGATACCAGCCATATTTTAGGTAGTCTTTCATGGGATATTCTACTGTACCTAATGTTTTTTTTTTTTCCAAGATTGGCAACAATCTACATTGTTGGGAGAGAAGTAGCCCGATGGGAAGACAAATTTGCATAGATTGGGTACAATGATTGCTAGTAGTTGTTTAGTATGTTTAAAAAAAAAAAAGGGAAGAGGACCATTAGAGCTGTGTAGCTTTTTTATTTATTTTTTTCAATCAATGACCTTGCAATCATTAATTTGCATATCAACTACCACCATTTTTCCTTCTTAGTGCCCTTATCTCTTTAATTTAGCCCAGCAAAAACGATAATGGTCACGCACAAGGTTTCATCATGAAACTCTCAATGGTCTTTAGCTCTTTGTTTTATTTGTTGCCAATATGGCTGACCGTTAATGATATAGTCAATCATTTACTTCTTCCTCTTCGCTTCTTTTTTTATTTATAATTTTTGCTCCACTTCCAAGCACTGTATCTTGTAAGTTATCCCATAACAAAGCAATGTAGTACTGTTGGCCATTTGTCTTTTCTATAGAACAAGGTACACCACATAATAAAGTACAATTTGTATTATAGATTATAATAAAAGAAAATAAGACCTAATCCAAATAATTTAATAGTGTGTGACGTTTCGGCAACAACATTGTCACCATAATCAGACAAAAGAATGAATGTTCTTTTTCATTGTCATTTCTTTGTCATTTATTCTTTTGTCTGATGATGGTGACAATGTTGTTGCCGAAACGTCACACACTATTTGGATTAGGTCTTATTTTCTTTTATTAAGGTTCACCACAGTATAGTAGAATTAACTCTCTGTAAAAGACAACACCTAATTGAAGAACCAAAGTGTCATTTAGAAAAAAGTATCCTATTACCATTTTGAAAATTTAAAAAAAAGAAGAAAAAAGAGTCTTCTTCTTTCTTATCTCCACTCAATCATATTAAGGTATCAAGCTTGTAAAGCTTTGACAACCATCATGATTAGATTGGAAGAAAAAAGAGTTCTACTGTAGTTTATTCCTGATTATGAAATTTGCGTTACTTTTTCAGCCAAAGAAGGGCTTTCCTGAAATATACTTTAGGTATTTCAATCCAAATTACCATTTGTTTTTAATCTATAATCCAAATTGTACCTTATCATCATGGAAAGTTGATGTCTTATCCGAGGGCGAAATGATGTTCCAAGATGGCTGACCTCTGTATTGGAGATGGCATTACTTGTTGTTTGAAATTGTCATATCTATACAGAATTGTATTATTCTGTTTCCTATGATATACTCAACTTTGTAAGAAAGGTCCTCTTTCAACAATTTTTTCATCTTTACAAAAAAAAATTGTATTTGTTTGTGTGGGCTGGGCATTTTATCAGAATCCAAACAAAATCTACCCAATCCTCCTCCTATCTGGATGATAAAAAAAAGGGTAAATATACAACAAACACACAATAGCAAACATTGACCTCAGACTTATTTTATAAACACCAACAAATTCCAGATAATTTGAAATAGATAAATTTAAATCACAGTCAAACTTTGTTATAACTTTTATTTTGAAATCTTAGAGCCAAAAGTACATTTTAAAGCGATAAGTCACAATTTGGATTTTAGATTATAAACACAAGGTAATAAGACCAAATCCAAATAAATAGTGTGTGACGTTTCGGTAATAGCGATGATATTATGAAGATGGTAACAACGCTGTTACCGAAACGTTACACACTATTTATTTATTTGGATTTGGTCTTATTACCTTGTGTTTACATTTTAAAGCATTATATAAAAATAATGAATAATAAAAAAAGAAATATAATGAATAAGTTCATATTATTTTTTAGATGAATATAATGAATGTATCAATAAATATTTAAATTGTTTAATGGCAAGATTTAAAAAAGGAACCAAACATTTGAATTGGCTTTGACACGTCATGAGCTTGTCCAAAAAAACAAAATATATATACAATATTGAATTTACTTAACAAATTCTATATTAACTAATATTTGGATCTTCTCATTATAACATCCTCTTTTATAACAACAACTTGGTTATAATTTAGATTATAGATTAGAAACACAAGGTACCACACGATAAATCACAATTTGCATCGTAGAATATAGCTACAAGAAAATAAGACCTAATCCAAATAAATTAATTGTGTGTAACGTTTCGGTAACAGCATTGTTACCAACATCAGACAAAAGAATACAAAATATCTAGCAGACTCAGATTGATGGCAAAGACACTAGATTTGGAAAAACTAAGAATCTCCATTCAAGATGATGTTTTGAAGCTATTGCTTCTAGCCACCAACCTGTGACTGGTATGAGAAATTGAAACAAAGAACACCCCCTGAGGGAGGGTTTGAATAATAACTATTAGGAGAATGGCCAGATAAGAAAGAAGAAGAAGAATGGCTGAATGGTATAAGCAATTCCCCCACCGACCATTCCCAAAATTCAAATCTCAATAGAGTAATCAAGGGGTATACATAGTGTAGTGATGGAAAAGTTTATGGAAATGATATTCTCTGTGTCAAGGTAAAGAGTTCAATGTAATCGTCCGGCACCTAGATGTTTCAAATAGATACTGTAATTGCCAAGGCCTATTTACTCTGTCGATTAATGCAATGAGAGGTGGCTTTGGCCCATTGAATTATTTCTATCTTGTTAATGAACCTTTGTACTCCAACTTTGTAGGAGGGGGTGAGATTATTAGTTTTTAAATGGATTTTTATTTTTTAAACACCCACTTCCTTAGAGGAGGCAGTCATGCATCAATGAAATCTTGGCAAAATAACGCTGCTGCTTGACTCAAGAAGATATTTTAGGAATGGTTCCTTTTACCCCCTGCCCTACAGTAGAACCTCTTTCTAAAGGACACCTACTGGTTGCAGCACCAATGTGTGATTTAGAGAGAGGTGTCCTCTTCTTTCTTATCTCCACTCATATTAGGGTATCAAGCTTGTAAGGTTGAGATTTGACAACCATCATGACTGGGTGAAGTAGAATGTGTCTGCCTTTATCATTAAGACTGGGAGCACTACTCAGTGGCAGGCCGACTTAGCTCCAAAAGAAATGGCCGCCTCTGACATGAGGAACAGACACCATGTGCAGCCGCTCCTAACATGGAGTACAAACGCTGCTCATCCTGTATCCCTGGAATAGGAGCCCTTACAGAGTACTATCAGCCGGGCCAGCTGAGCCCAGGTTTTTTACCAAGCTTGTTACTGCTCCCCCTCCTCCTTTTTCATCCGGGCTTGGGACTGGCAACGGCGAAGAGGTGTCCTTAAACCAAAAAGCTGTTAATTAGTAAAAAATGGTCATTTTAGAGATGAAAACTGTTCTTTGTAGAGTAATGTCTACTCATGGAGTTTACCCTGTATATTCTTTTAGGTTAAGATAAGAGAAAAATTGGTGACAGCATTGTTACCAACATGTCAATATTACTGCAACTGAAACACTATTTATTTATTTAGATTTTGTTCTTATTACCTTGTGTTTCCATTCAGTACTTTTGACTGAAGATGGTAACAACATTGTTGCCAAAATGTCACACACTATTTATTTATTTGGATTTGTTCTATTTACCTTGTGTTTATAATCTATAATCCAAATTGTGCCTTATCACAATTGAAATTAGTAATAATAACACAACGTCCCTTGGTACCAATATAACCTTAGTTAAAATATAATAGGAACTGATAAGGCACAATTTGGATTATAGATTATAAACACAAGGTAATAAGACCAAATCCAAATAAAACTCAATTTGAATTTGGTCTTATTTACCTTGTAGTTCTAATCTATAATCCAAATTGTACCTTATCACAATTGAAATTAGTATTAATAACACAACGCCACTTGGTACCAATATAACCTTAGTTAAAATAGGAACTTAAAACTTGGGAGACCATAGTGCTATGATTTTATAGCCAAGTTCCTGCTTTAAAGGAAGCTTTTATATAGAGGTTCCACTGTAAATTGTTCCTCCTTCAGTGCTTTCCTCTACCTAGTGTGAACCACTCTCAGGTGATTTTTCTCTCACTTGATAAGGCACAATTTGGATTATAGATTATGAACACAAGGTAATAAGACCAAATCCAAATAAATAAATAGTGTGTGATGTTTCGGTAACAGCGTTGTTACCGAAACGTCACACACTATTTATTTGGATTTGGTCTTATTACCTTGTTTTCTCTGACTTGTTAAAAGAACTGAAGTGTGTTGGAAAGTTCGCAGTGATTTTAATATAAAGAAGTGAATATTAAACACAAGGTAATAATACCAAATCCAAATAAATAAATAGTGTGTAACGTTTCGGTAACAGCGTTGTTACCATCTTCAGACAAAAGTACTGAACGAGAAATTTACAACAGTATGGTTTAATAGTTCAAACATTAATAGTTAATGTTTAAACCATGCTGTGGTAAAATTTCTCATTCAGTACTTTTGTCTGAAGATGGTAACAACGCTGAAACGTCACACACTATTTATTTATTTGGATTTGGTCTTATTACTTTGTTGTATAATCTATAATCCAAATTGTGTGCCATATCAGAATTGAATATTATTAAAGGTTTTGATATATATGTTTTAAATAATAATTTTATCTCCATTATGTACTCACGAAGTTGTACCTTTCAGCATGTATATCGGGATTCAGACAATAACTCTTAGAGTTATTACAGTGACCTTTATTGAAGACACACAACATAATCAAGTGTGAACCACACTCATGGACAAATCTTAAGGAATTTGTACCTTTTAGCTTGTATATCGGGATTCAGATAATAACTCTGAAAGATATTACAGTGACCTTTATTGAAGACACACGAGATAATCAAGTGTGAACCACACTCATGGACAAATCTTAAGGAATTTGTACCTTTTAGCTTGTATATCGGGATTCAGATAATAACTCTGAAAGATATTACAGTGACCTTTATTGAAGACACACGAGATAATCAAGTGTGAACCACACTCATGGACAAATCTTAAGGAATTTGTACCTTTTAGCTTGTATATCGGGATTCAGATAATAACTTTGAAAGATATTACAGTGACCTTTATTGAAGACACACGACATAACCAAGTGTGAACCACACTCATGGACAAATCTTAAGGAATTTGTACATTTTAGCTTGTATATCGGGATCCAGATAATAACTCTGAAAGATATTACAGTGACCTTTATTGAAGTCACATGAGATAACCAAGTGTGAACAAAATCGACATGTCTTCTTTAAAAAAAAAAGGCGACTGGCGACATTAAAGACTTTCAGCTTTCTTAAGGTCCATGAAGTGTAGAAGCTGGGACATGGAGAGTCCATTGGTCTGGGCCAAGATTGTAACAGCAGCAGCTGGGGTAAACACTTGGGCAACTCTGGCAGTCTTCCAATGTCAGGTCCTCTACCCCTTAATGAGGCTGTTTGCTATTCTGGGGGGTCCAGGTAGCTCTCTCAGTCCATGTGGTCTGCGGATCTCTTGGACTGTCCGGGGGATGGTAGATCCTGGATACTCTCTTCATGGGACCTTGTTCTTCTATTCAAAGGATAAGGCACAATTTGGATTAGAGATTATAAACACAAGGTAATAAGACCAAATCCAAATAATTGAATAGTGTGTGACATTTCGGTAACAGAGTTGTTACCATCAAACGTCACACACTATTTATTTATTTGGATTTGGTCTTATTACCTTGTGTTTCTATTCAAAGGATGTGATCCTTTTGCCTTCTTCTTCTTCTTTCTTATCTCCACACTGGGTGAAGTAGAATGCGTCTGCCTTTGTCATTAAGACTGGGAGCACTACTCAGTGGCAGGCCGACTTAGCTCCAAAATAAATGGCCGCCTCTGACATGAGGAACAGACGCCATGTGCAGTCACTCCTAACATGGAGTACAAACGCTGCTCATCCTGTATCCCTAGATGAGGAGCCCTAACAGGGTACTATCAGCCAGGCCAGCTGAGCCCAGGTTTTTTAGTGAGCTTGTTACTGCTCCCCCTCCTCCTTTTTCATTCGGGCTTGGAACCGGCAAGGGCGGAGTTTGATCCTTTTGTGATCGCATCGAGCATTGGGCACTTTTTGAAACTTCCAGGAGTCTCAATGGTTTTAGAGAGGTCTTTTATGAGAGACTATCTACTGTTTTAAAAACTTATTTTAAAAAAATTGACAGCACCCAAATAGTTTTACACTTAAAATAAACATAAGGTAACAAGACCAAATAAATAGTGTATATGTTTCGCTAACAAGGCTGTTACCAAACTCTTGCAAAAGTCAAACCCCCCCACCAGCGAGTGCAAATAACCAAACGGGGCTCTGGAACACTTGTAAGTGCAAAGTTGAACTGCTTCTCACACTTGTAGACATGTGGTGCACTTACAGTAAAAGTATTCACTAACTACCCATTATCATGGCCTGTACCACGTGTACTAGGGATAATTAAAAAAAAAAGGATATGATGTTACTATCTTCTATTGAGAGGGTTGATCACTGATGTATCAGGTTTTCATTCATATTTCTTCTTCTTTTTTATCTCCACTCAATCATATTAGGGTATCAAGCTTGTAAAGCTTGAGACTTTTGATGGTGTCTGCCGGGGAAGAGTAGAGCTCATCAATGGATGAGTCAATACAGTCAATAATGTGTTTTGGGGTTGCAGGTTGAGAATTGCACGATATTTCTTCTATTGTATGATGGTAGAAATTACCCAAAAATGTTCATAAATACAACTGAGGAAAGGTCTGATTGAAAGCTTATTGTACTCTTGGCTACAATAACAACATAAATTTTTTGATAAAGCACAATTTGAATTATAGATTATAGCTACAAAAAAAAAAAGACCTAATCTTAATACATTAATAGTGTGTGATGTTCCAGTAACAACGCTGTGAAACGTCACACACTATTAAATTATTTGGATTAGGTCTCATTTTCTTGTGGAGGTTTTACTTTACTTAAGCAGGTAGAAAGTCTTTTAATTCCGCTGGTTTGTATATTTTTTTGAAGGAAGACAGAAAATTTTGTTCACACTTGGTTATCTCGTATGTCTTCAATTAAGGTTGCTGTAATATCTTTCTGAGTTATTGTCTGAATCCCAATATACATGCTAAAAGTTGCAATTTCCTTAAGTTTTGTCTATGAGTGTATCTTTCAGAGTTATTTTCTGAATCCTGATATACATGCTAAAAGGTACAACTTCCTTAAGTTTTGCCTATGAGTGTATTTTCAGAGTTATTGTCTGAATCCTGATATAAATACTAAAAGGTACAACTTCCTTAAGTTTTGTCCATGAGTGTATCTTTCAGAGTTATTGTATGAATCCCAATATAAATGCTAAAAGGTACAACTTCCTTAAGTTTTGTCTATGAGTGTATCTTTCAGAGTTATTGCCTGAATCCCGATATACATATTAAAAGGTACAATTTTCTTAAGTTTTGTCCATGAGTGTATCTTTCAGAGTTATTGTATGAATCCCGATACACATACTAAATGGTACAATTTTCTTAAGTTTTGTCCATGAGTGTATCTTTCAGAGTTATTGTCAAAATCCCGATATACATGCTAAAAGGTACAACTTCCTTAAGTTTTGTCCATGAGTGTATCTTTCAGAGTTAATGTCTGAATCCCGATATACAAGCTAAAAGGTACAACTACCTTAAGTTTTGTCTACGAGTGTATCTTTCAGAATTATTGTCTGAATCCCGATATACATGTTAAAAGGTACAATTTCCTTAAGTTTTGTTCATGAGTGTATCTTTCAGAGTTATTGTCAGAATCCCAATATACATGCTGAAAGTTGAAACTTCTTAAAGTTTTGTCCATGAGTATATCTTTCAGAATTAGTCTGAATCCCGATATACATGTTAAAAGGTACAACTTCCTTAAGTTTTGTCCATAAGTGTATCGTTCAGAGTTATTGTCAAAATCCCGATATACATGCTAAAAGGTACAACTTCCTTAAGTTTTGTCCATGAGTGTATCTTTCAGAGTTATTGTCAAAATCCCGATATACATGCTAAAAGGTACAACTTCCTTAAGTTTTGTCCATGAGTGTATCTTTCAGAGTTAATGTCTGAATCCCGATATACATGCTAAAAGTACAACTTCCTCAAGTTTTGCCCATGAGTGTATAATGGAGATCATTCTCATTTATCCGTCATAAAGTTCCTGTCACCTTCATAAAGTTGTCAAATATTTAAGCATCAGGACAAGAAAGAAGAGGAACAAATAGTTGGAATTGTGTTATGATGGTTTCACAACTCCCTTAATCTCCAAATGGTTCTTTCTTCATAGAAACAATCAAAAGTTTTGTTGAGTGGTTTCACACCCTTTTTGTTTTGTCCGGATAGAGGATAATTGGTGGCAAATAAGACAGCAGTAGCTATGGAAACACCCCAAACAAAGCAGTTTGTCAAAGTCACAAATCAATTCTACCATCATCAAACAGAAATAGAGAAGGGTAATTTGTGTGTATCTAGACACTTTGTAATTGATATCTACTATGGCTTTTACAGACAGGTTTCTTCAACTTCGATAAGCCACCATTTGAATTATTGATTAGAAACACAAGGTAATACAACCAAATCGAATATAAATTAATACTGTGTGACATTTCGGTAACAACGCTGTTATCAACTTGATTAATCAAGAAAGGGTATTTGACCAATTCTGGAATAATTAAAAATCAACGATTAATTCATATTTTTTCCAATAGATGACGCAAGACATCAACAACTTTCATTTGCACGATCAGGAGATGTCCTTTTTTCTTAACTTATTATCTTGTTATGAAAAAGGCATCTCCTTATCGTGTAACTGAAAGTTGCTGATGGCTTGCGCCATCTATCAGAATAAATATCAACTATTCTCGTTGATTTTTAATTATTCCAGAATTGGCCAAATACCCTTTCTTGATTAATCAAGAAAAGCTAACCACGGACGCGTTTCGGGCTGTTGGCCCTCATCAGCGTGGTGTGATCTGTACCTCAACGACCAAAAAACTGGTCATTCAGGCATCCTGAAAAATCATGAAACGGGTAGTTAAGGCCAGAATTGTGTGAGACCGCGACACAATGTGAAAAAATAGTGCAAATGTGATATTGTACTGGGATAAGGTGAATATATTTCACATTATTACCTTGTGGTTATAATCTACTAGACGGGTGACCCGGGCTTCGCCCCGGGATTGACCCGTGTGCATATCTACCGGAGTGATTTATATTTAGATAAGATTTTTTTTTTATAATTGTTTGTTATTAGCATTATCTATTTGTTTGCATCAGCATAATTCAATCTAATCTTTGATAGAGGGCGCTGTTCGTGAGCTAAGTAGAATAATTTGAAAATATGGTTTTAATAATTGATTTATATATTTTTTAAAATAGCCTATCGTCTTCCCCGTATTTTTTTTACCTATGTATGGAAATTTTGGTTTGACTTAGTGAACTACTGCGAATTTGTATACAGGACATACAAACAAACAAACATTGATTTTTATATATATAGATAATCCAAATTGTGCCTTATCATCATTATCTTGTGTTTCTTCAACTTTATAAGGTAACAAGACTAGACCCATTTGTGTAAATTGTATCTCAAAAGTACTGGATGTAGTAACAATGCTGTTATACCAAAACCTTACATATAGGATATGCTGACAGTAAAACCAGTCTTAGAAGTCACCTGTCTTGAGAGTTTTACCTTTTAGTGAAAAGATTTCCGCAGAAATAGGGCTGATTGATGTAAAGGGAGAAACATTTTTTTTCTCTGAGAAATTAAAAAAAAAATTGTGTTATTAAGGTTAGTTAAAAAAAAGAAGGAAATAGTTTTAATTCTCCAAGGTTTTTCCTCTGATTAAACTAATGAAAACTGCGTAATTTGGATTATGCACACTCTTGTTAACAATGCAACTTTCTTCAAACTCTCTCTGTGAAATAAGAGTTTGTAGATTTTTTTTTTTAAATCATCATTATTATCATCTCTATTACATGTAGTACAGGCTAGGAGTAATACAGGGTTGGGTATACAGTAGAAACTACCTCCCTGTAAAGGACAACACCTAAGTGAAGAGCCAAAGTGTCCTTTAGAGAGAGATGTCCTCTTACCGGAGAGTTTCTAAATAGTAAAAATGGTAATTTTGCAAATGAAAAACTGTCCTTTGTGTAATGTAAGTAATTACAGGGTTCTTTCAGATGAAAAGATAATCTTAGAAGATATTGCACCAGAATATATAAGATTAATATATCTTATTTGGACTGTTTCTACCTAAATGAATCACCTAGTAACGTTTCTGAAGATGAAAACTGTTATGTAATTAAAGTAAGTAAGAAGGACGTAACCAATTTAACTTTGCATATTATTTATTATTAATAGTAATTATACAAAACAAATCTTGGTATATGTTTCTACGTGAAAACAACAAAAAAAAAATTATTATATACAAGTTCCTTTTCAAACACGATCTATAGCCATTGTTACTCTGTGTACTATTCTAACACTTTGTAGAGAGGTGTCCTCTAGCGTGAGTGTCCTTTCATGGAGGTTCTACTGTATTGCATCACTATGATGGACGGGGGTCGGTGGAAAGATGGTCTAAACCGTTGGTTTTCGACCACTACGACCCAGGTTCGATTCCTTGCATTGGGCACTTTTTTCTGATTTAAAAAAATGCTCCAATGGCCCCCGATTTCTTGCAAAAGTCCAACCCCACCAGCGAATGCAAGTAACCAAATGGGGCTTTCGCACATTTGTAAGTACAAAGTCAAACTACTTTTCACATGTGTAGATATGTGGTGCACTTACAGTAAAAGCAGTCGCCTACTTCTACCCACCATGATTATCATGGTTTGTACCACGTGTACTAGGGATAAGGAAAAAAAAAAACTATGATGAACTATACCATGTGTACTTGGAATAAGTTTTACTTTAAAAAGTGAAGATTTTTTATGGCTTTAAAAGAAGTTGGGAGATATGGTTGTTATTAGGCAGCTTTAATCGGGAGATAAGAGAGTTGGTGGGAATAAGAGCGATTGGTGGGGAACTCAGGCACAATGGCTGATTATATAACTCCTGCATGATAACTCCACAGCCTGTCCTCCTAAATAATAGGTTGTGAATGTATACATCTCCTTGATAAGGCACAATTTGGATTATTCTATATACAGTTACGAGCGTCATTCCTCATCTCCTAATCAACAATCAGTCATCAGTTTTCATCTCTGTCACCGTTTGCTTTTTTTTTTTGGAATGGCGCCCTCCTATTGGTTGGCTACAGTCACGCCACCTTTGCCCCCCTCCCCCACTCGCTTTTTTGTTTTTGTAACTATTGTGTTGGAGCGGGTCGCTCCTTAAATAAATGCATATATTAATTAATAACTAAATGGAATCCTCTCATTCTTTTTCCCAGTATGAGACGCCTACGGAAGCCAACAGTACATAGACAGATAAAACACATAGGCTATAGTTATTAACTAATATATGCATTTATTTAAGGCGCCAATTTATAATTGTAACAAATAGTATTTGAATAAAAACATTCAATCGGGTAAAACACGGGCGTTGTCCGGGTCATTCGGCTAGTAGATATATAAACACAAGGTAATAAGACCAAATCTAAATAAATAAATAGTGTGAAGTTTCCAGTAAGAGTTCTTACTATCTTCATTCAGTACTTTTTGTCTGAAGATTACGGAATTACAGAAATGTCACACCTTGTGGTATCTCATTATGTTGTTGTTGTTGTTGCTTATTCCTCAAGTCGTTTAAACAATCTCCATTAGGTTCCATTGTCTCAGATTTTCTATTATAGTCCTGTGGTTTTCCCAGAGGTCTTTTTTTTGGAGAATTTGATACAATTCAATAGATGTTCAGGACTGGCTGGTTGGGAATCGCATGGTATCTCATTATAACTGTATTTATATATACAGTAAAACCTCCCATGTAGTTATAAACCAAGTTGTTGTTACAGTAGAACCTCTGAGAGAGGATAATTTTGTTAGAGGACATATTTCTGAAATTGAAAGTTTTTATCTCAGAAATTACCATTTTTGCCAATTAGCAACCCTCAATTAACTATCTAAAGGATACTCTGTAACTAGGTGTTGTCCTTTAATGAGAGGTGGTAGTTCTACTGTATTATAAGGTAAAAATTTGATATGTATAGTTTGAAAATGTTTGATAACACAAAATTTGGATTCTAGATTAGAAACTTAAAGTAAAAAGACCACACATCTGAATTAGAGATTGTTATAGCAAGGTTTTACAAGAGAGCATCACTATTTATATTTCACAAATACAGTAGAACAAACTCCCTGTAAAGGACAAGTAATTGAAGAGCCAAACTGTCCTTTAGGGAGAGGTGTTCTCTTACAGGAGAGTTGCTAAAGAGTAAAAATGGTAATTTTGCAAATGAAAACTGTCCTTTGTAGAGAGGTGTCCTCTCATGGAGGTTCTACTCTATTGTTATAATCCTAAAAAATAAGTTTCAAAGCCCAAATTATTTTAACTGTACTTATAGCAACAGCAACAATGAGAATGACAACATAAAATATAGGTCCCCCATGAGAACAATTACAATTATTTTATTTCCAAAGCGCTATATCCCGCAAGGAATACTTGCTCCAAACAAGGAGAAAAGTTTATTTACATAAGTTATTTACATTATTCAGCACATGAAAACATTAGAGATCCAGATTTTGTAGAAAGTTTAGAATGTATTTACAAAATGAATTGAACTTTAAATATGATTTTTTATCGGATGCTGTTATAGAAATATTTAACTGTATATAGATCTTGTATATCCCCCCCCCCCCCCCAATTAACAATCGTCTATTTAAAATACTCTTCTAACATATTTGCATATAGGAAAATAAACTTCGTTAATTTGTGATTGCAGATAATTGGAATTAGTTTTTTAAAACCTTTCCTAGCAATTTCTTTTAATGTTTGTAGTACAGTAGAACCTCCAAGAGAGGACACTTACGCTAGAGGACACCTCTCTATAAAGGACAGTTTCCATTGTCAAAATTACCATTTATATTATTTAAGTAGCTCTCCAGTAAGAGGACACCTCTCCCTAAAGGACACTTTGGCTCTGTAACTAGGTGTTGTCCAGAGGTAGTTCTACTGTAATAGATGTTGTTGTTGTTGTCGTGTCCAAAGAAGAGTCTTACATGTCTCCATGCATCTCCATCACAGCAGTAATGTCCACTATTTTGGGTGTGTAAAGCTGCTGCTCTGGGTCTATGTCAATTTTCTGCAAGGCTGCGGCCATTGCTGGGCATGAGAATATGTGAGTAGGTGTTAGTTCCACACCAGGACAGTTATTGCATGTCCTATAGGTTCTTGTGCCATCTGGATGTATTGTCATTACTTTATAGTGTTTTGTTCTAAGTCTTGTTATAGTTTTTGTCAGTTTTCTCTCAGAGTTTATTTCACATATTTGATCTTTTCTTATTTTTTGTTTAATTAACTGTAATAAATAGCTCCCCTAAAAGGCAAAACTTTATAGACTTTTAGAATGGTTACAAATGATAAGGTACAATTTGGATTATTAGATTAAAAACACAAGGTAATAAGAGCAAATTCAAATAAATAAATAGTGTGTGATATTTCAGTAATAATGCTATTACTGAAACATCACACACACTATTTAGATTTGGTCTTATTAGCTTGTGTTTCAGAATGGTTACAAGATCGGTAGATTTTTACTCTGCTGTGTTGCGTGAAACCTCCGGCGACTCGAGAGGAAGCAGAAAAAGTTGTTATATAACCCATGTAGAAATTTAGGCCTAGAGGAAACCTACCATTAGACGGCAAGAGTTATATAATCAATAAAGGGAGGACTTTATATGGAAATGTAATTGCATGACACATGCAATGTATTTATAAAATTATATTGTTTTCCTATTTTTATACATACACATACATTTAGATTGGTTATTGTTTTGCTGGTGTTGTGACGTATTATCTTTACAATTATGTTTTGTACTTGGGATGGTAAACAAAATCCATAATTTTAATGTATTTTTTAAAAGGTGAGTTGTCTCCTTTGATTCATATATATAGTAGAACCTCCCTATAAAGGACACCTAATTGAAGAGCCAAAGTGTCCTTTAAGGAGAGGTGTTTTCTTACCGGAGAGTTTCTAAATAGTGAAAATGGTAATTTTACAAATGAAATCTGTCCTTTATAGAGAGGTGTCCTTTAGCACAAATGTGTCCTCTCATGGAGGTTCTACTGTATATATTTATTAATGTCAAAAAAGGCATATTCTTACCACGCTTCTTACCACATAAGCATCATTAATGAACCCTCCCTGCAGTTTTGCTAAAATTATATACAGTGGAACCCTCATTATAATAGCTATTGGTTACAATATCATAATTTTAAGTGCTTTAACATAACAACATTGACTCTTGGGCCCAATAGATTTTGTTATAGCAAGGTTTAATTGTACAGTAGAACTACCTCCCTGTAAAGGACAACACCTAATTGTAGAGTTAAAGTGTCCTTTAGAGAGAGGTGTCCTTCTACCGAAGAGTTGCTAAATAGTAAAAATGGTAATTTTGAAAATGAAAACTGTCCTTTGTAGAGAGGTGTTCTCTCATGGAGGTTCTACGGTATTGAGATTTTTCCTTAATGTATTTGAATCAAAGCTATATTGAAGGGTTTTTCATTATTACAGTTAGACCTCACTATAGTAACATCATTTTGGGATTCAGGTTTTATGTTCTTACTAGGGAATATACCCGGCTTTGCTCGATTTGTTTTACCCGAATGAAAACAAACATTTCTTAAACAATATTCGCTGGGCTAGTATCCTTTCACTACTGAAACCAATATTGTCAAGATAAATTGAGATTTGTTATTCTTTTCCAACAAAACCATTGAGAAATTTTGCATGTGATTAGCTGATATATAGATTACTGCAGTTTAAAACAACTGTGTGACTTTAAACTTGGGACCTTGGAATTACCATGTTGTAACCAAGTTGCTATTATGAAAGAGTCAGTTATATCGAGATGTCACTATATTATTATTAGGTGTGGAGTACAAGGAATGTCTTTTCGACGCAAAACACACTCCAGAAAAAAAATATGTGAGCCCGAACGAGTTGTCACGTAACCACCTTCCGTTACATAAGCGTTATGTAACTGAAGAGTTATATACCAGCCCTCTTTTTTTTTTTTTGTTCTTTGTCGCTAAAATTATTTCCTGGTTGGCAGGTGCAAGTACAGGAGAGACTGCGATGTGGCTGAGTTTGAATGTTGTATAGTGGTAAAGTCTTCAGTCTCTAGATGGTGGAGGTGGCCCCACGTAGCCTACTGGTGAAGCCTGAAACCACAAGCAATAGGATTGTTACTAGGTGAAGAATGAGCAACGAACAGAATGATTGAAACTGCTGCAGATTTACCTGGGCCGTCTCATCTCTAAGGAACTGCCTAAAAAGCTTATTTGTAAGCTGACTGACTCCCCACTAGCGGACACCTCTCTATAAAGGACAGTTTTCATTTTCAAAATTACCATTTTTACTATATAGTAACTCTCAGGTAAGAGGACACCTCTCCCTAAAGGACACTTTGACTCTGCAATTATGTGTTTTCCTTTACAGGGAGGTTCTACTGTAATTGAAATTTTCTGTGTCATGTGCATGACTGTCTGCCAATGGTATAGTACATTGAAACCTCTTTATAACAACACAACTTGGTTATATCATCATTATTCTGTAGTTCCAAGTTTTTGTAAGTTCTACTTGTCTTAACTGTGGGATTATAACAACACCATGGTTATACCAACATAAAAATCATGGTTTCTAATGCTGTTGTTATTAGAGTAAGGTTTGACTCATGATAATAAGACCAAATCCAAATAAATAGTGTGTGACATTTCTGTAACAGTGTTGTTACCATCATCAGACAAAAGGTACTGATGAATAGTATTCAGTACTTTTGTGTGTGTGTATGTACTAAGTGCAATTCTCAGCCTGCAACCCCAAGACATATTATTGACTGTATTGACTCATCCATTGATGAGCTCTACTCTTCCCCGGCAGACACCATCAAAAATCTCAAGCTTTACAAGCTTGATACCTTAGTGTGATTGAGTGGAGATAAGAAAGAAGAAGAAGTACTTTTGTCTGAAGATGGTAACAACGCTGAAATGTCACACACTATTTATTTGGTCTTATTACCTTGTGTTTATAATCTATAATTCAAATTGTGCTATATCAGTAAGGTTTAACTGTATTTACATAGATAATCTCCAACCATCCCAAAATGTTTTTCTTGAAAATTTTATGTTCCCTCACACAGACCCCTTGGCAGTCTTCCAAACATGATAACATTCACATTCCCTGAAGGTCACATTTATTTATTATCTTCTTCGGCAAGATCAGTCAGTCCCTTGACTTCTCTTGGATCTATCTTCTTCATCTCCACTCAATCATATTAGGGTATCAAGCTTTGCAAACCATCATGACTGGGTGAAGTAGAATGTGTCTGCCTTTGTCATTAAGACTGGTAGAACTACTCAGTGGCAGGCCGACTTAGCTCCAAAAGAAATGGCCACCTCTGACATGAGGAACAGATGCCATGTACAGCCGCTCCTAACATGGAGTACAAATGCTGCCCATTCTGTATCCCTGGATTAGGAACCCTTACAGGGTACTATCAGCATGGCCAGCTGAGCCCAGGTTTTTTAGTGAGCTTGTTACTGCTCCCCTCCTCCTTTTTCATCAGGGCTTGGGGCCGGCAAAGGTGGAGTTGATCTATCTTCTGGTATATGGCTTTTTGTACAGTTGATCTTCCTTGTTTCTGGAATGTTTCTTTATCGCAGCTTGTTTGGAAACCTCAATATCTTTTGACATGGGCCATCCATCATATTTTCTCCCTCTCGATCATTTTTGTTATATTGTAGCGTAGTTTATTTGTCCTTATGTGTTAATTTGCATAATTTTAAGTTCCAGATTTTGTTGGATTTATTTGCATAGATTGGTTTGGATTATCATTACTTGATAAGTTTGTGTATCTTCAATTTTAGAGTTGTAGATTATTTTCTTGTCAACAACAACAACAAAGCCTTTATTTAGGGCCTCTCGTCCTATACAGGATTCGCCAGTTCACAAGGGATGGGGAGAACACTGTGTTCTGGGATATAATCCTGTGGAATCCAAATATCGACACCGCTATATACCTATTCTTTGATATTTCATTAATTAGTGCCGGAAATGAAGGACAAAGTTGCCCCGTTTTATCATTTAGTTTTCGTCTTTCCTCAGACAGAGCAGCACAATCAAATAAGTAGTGCAACATCTCCATTGTTATTCCTGATTCACAGAAAGTGCATTTCAGGTCTTCACCCCTCATTAAAATATTTTCTTGTATTTATAATCCAAATTGTGCTCTTATCATTTTAATAGACTTCAATGGACCTAAGAAGAGTTGTAGACACTGTTCATTGGTACTGAAGAATAAAGCTCTATTTGTACTTCCCTCTTCCTGAAATTATTTTTCTAATGCGAAAATACATCTTACTTTGTAAAACGACATTTGAAAACCATCCCACACATGGCATCTGCCCGGTAAGCGGAACACTGTGGGTTCGATTCCCATCCCTGGACACTTTTATTTTTCCATTTATCATTACTCTTCACAATTCACCCTTTCATACCTCATCCAAAAGGTTAGAAATAATCGTTATTTCTCCTTGAAATACATTTTGATTTTTCGTTGAAAAGAAACACATGCGGGATGGTTTTCAAATGTCGTTTTACAATCACAAGCCGCATTATATTGTATTATAAACATCTTACTTTGTTTCTACTTGACCAATTTTACCCACATTCTTCACTGTGGCATATCATCTTAAATGCTCTCCTCTGTTTATCTTGTCTCTGTTCAGGCATCATATGGTATATTTTGTTATTCTCAAGCTATTTTCAAAAGAGGATTTCAGAGCTGATGACATTGAAAACACAATAATAATTTTATAATTCAATAGCTGAGAGATTCCTTCCAATATAAGAAATTTAAACTTATTTTTGGCATGTATGTTTCTTTTTAAAATAATTTTCTACTGCCCAATAATATTGTAGCGGAGAAATCAGGTCTTTGTATATCTTAAGATGTAAGCATATTTATTGATGACGTCAGCACAACAAGTCGACAATTATCAACAACTCAACAAAACTATCTATAGCTAGAGAATCTTGAGCAAGAACGCAAAGAAATATTTTGATCATTATTTTATATTGAATAATTAAAATAGATTAAATCTGTTTCCAAATATTTTGGTTGAATAATTAAATTAAATAATAAATTATTTCTACTGCCCAATAATATATTAATGGAAGGACCTGGCTCATCGATGATCCCTCCCAGCAGTTTCACCAATTTAATCTACCAGACCACTTCTCTTAGAGCTCTAATACTGTATTGGATCATTCTGCTTTTATATGTTACACTGATTGATAAGGCACAATTTGGATTATAGATTATAAACACAACGTAATAAGACCAAATCCAAATAAATAAATGGTGTGTGACGTTTCGGTAACAGCGTTGTTACCATCTTCAGACAAAAGTACTGAATGAGAAATTTTACCACAGCATGTTTTTAAATAGTTACTGTTATCAAGTGTGTAAACTAACTATTTAAAAACATGCTGTGGTAAAATTTCTCATTCAGTACTTTTGTCTGAAGAGGGTAACAACGCTGTTACCGAAACGTCGCACACCATTTATTTATTTGGATTTGGTCTTATTACCTTGTGTTTATGTTACACTGATATTCTCATCGCAGTATGGACAGTAGAAATGTTTAAATACACAGAGATTTAGGAGTGGTCAAGAATCCCCTACAATGGTTCAGGCAGTAGATGTGTGGTCAACTTATCACTTCAGATAGAAATCTGCACAGGACCAAAAAAACTGACTAAGATAACAGCTGTCAGCCAATGGTATCTCTCTCCTAAAGCCCCGCCCACCTGTCTAGAATCTAAGAATCGCAATATACCGAATCTAACGATGATATTTATTGCTGCTTATAAAGATGTCGTAATACAGTGGAACCTTGTTATAACAGCTTCTTTTATAACACCAATTTGGTTATAGAACCTCCATGAGAGAACACTTATCTACAGAGGAAAGTTTTCATTTTTAATCGCCAATATAAAATTTTATGCTAATCAGCAACTCTCTGATAAGAGGACACCTCTATGTAAAGGACACTTTAGCTCTGCAACTAGGTGTCGTCCTTCAGTGGTATTATTACCATATAACAAAATGTGACAAAGGAAATGGAATTGTTTTAATGAAAAAAGACTATAAACAAAAAAATGCTTTCTTTATTGAATAACAATGGCACCTATTCTCCTATAAAAAATGATCCAACAAAAAACTTCAAAAATAAATTGAATACCATACTTAAAAAAACTGGAGAAAAAATAAATATACTGTATCCTAATTCTAAAGTCCCAATTTTAAGTTTCATTTGTTTCAGTCATGCTTATAACAATGATATGAGTGTAAAAAACGGCAGTTCCAATTGATGTTGATAGAAACAGGACCTTTGGGAGAGGCCGCTGCTCATCATAAAACAGCTCGAGGAGCATGAACTCATGGAATTCGTGTAATCTTTACACAAGGGGATAAGAAACAACAACAACAACAGAATGAGGTTTAACTTTAGTTGATATTCTTTATAAGATGTGGATCCAAATTTTTTATAAACCATTTTGTTACATCATCTTCTTCTTTCTTATCTCCACTCAATCATATTAGTGTATCAAGCTTTGACAACCATCATGACTGGGTGAAGTAGAATGCATCTGCCTTTGTCATTAAGACTGGGAGCACTACTCAGTGGCAGGCCGACTTAGCTCCAGAAGAAATGGCCGCCATTGACATGAAGAACAGACACCATATGCAGCCGCTCCTAACATGGAGTACAAATGCTGCCTATCCTGTATCCCTGGATCAGGAGCCCTTACAGGGTACTCTCAGCCGGGCCAGCTGAGCCCAGGTTTTTTAGTGAGCTTGTTACTGCTCCCCCTCCTCCTTCTAAAGTCCCAATTTTAAGTTTCATTTGTTTCAGTCATGGTCATAACAATGTTATGGGCGTAAAAAACGGCAGTTCCAATTGATGTTGATAGAATGAGGTTTGACTTTAGTTGATATTCTTTATAAAATTTGGAACCAAATTTTTTATAAACCAGTTTAACTTTAAGTGTTGTTTTATAAACCAGTTTGTTACATCATAACCACTTCAACTAACTACATGTATACACTTACCTTATTTCAATCATTTACCTCTTTCAAATTACCATCTCTCTCTTCTCTCTCTCGTACACGCTTGTTCGGCGGTACATATACTAAAATTGGAACGATACAGAGAAGATTAGCATGGAGCAAGGATGATACATAAAATCGTGAAGCGTTCTCTCTCTCTCTCTTTAATTCAACCCACTATAATGGTAAGATACAATTTGAATTATATTTTATGATAAAGCACAATTAGGATTATAGATTATAATAAAAGAAAATAAGACCTAATCCAAATAATTTATTAGTGTGTGACGTTTCGGCAACAACATTGTCACCATCATCAGACAAAAGAATAAATGAGAACTTGCTGTGGTGTTTTTTCTCATTTATTCTTTTTGTCTGAAGATGGTGACAATGTTGTTGCCGAAACGTCACACACTAATAAATTATTTGGATTAGGTCTTATTTTCTTTTATTAGAATTATAGTTTAGAAATATTAACAAGACAACAATCAAATGAATAAAATTATGTATGATGTTCCGGTAATAACACATTTACCGAAAAAAAAAAGTTTTTTTTTTTTTTTTTTCCAATAAGAAAGCCAGCTAGGTACATATTGATAATACTGAGGCAGGGATGTAAGGCTCAGTGGGTTTATTTGATGCAGTGCTCAGTCCTGGTGGGCTAAGGTATGGTCACTAAGGCTCAGTCTAATGCTGGGTTCATGGTTCAGTCCAGGAAGGTCAAGTTCTGGGTCTCGTTGGGCTGGTTGTAGGAGGGGTTGTAGCTGAGACATTTTTCAATCTTCGGTCAAAGATGTAAACAGAACGACGGGTTGACGATAACTGGCAGGTTTTATTTAACAACAACACTATGTTGCTGCGAAAATGATGGTCAATGGTCAAATACAATTAATACCCGTCATCTCTGTAGTACCACAGTCTTTGATTTCCAGACTTAAGTCTGATCATCTACAGACAATAACTTTCCAGAATGGTTGCAAAGTTTCCCCCCATTGATGAGCTCTAAACATCCCCAAGCAGACACCATCAAAAGTCCAAGCTTTATAAGCTTGATACCCTAATATGATTGTGTGACAATTTGACAATTAAAACAAATTTATTGACAACTCAGTCAATATTTATAAAATGAGGAAGAGATCACAAAAATAATTAGAGAAAATAAAAAGATTGCGAAAAGTGTGTTTGAACCAGGGACATCAGGTTTTAAAGTCTAAAGCTTTCGCAAGCTAGGCTATTTTGCCTTATTATATAATAATTTAAAGAAGAATTAATATTTACAAATTTAAATTTTCAGCCGGGGAGTCTTCCCCACCGTACAAGTAATATGATTGAGTGGAGATAAGAAATAAGAAGATCTCTGATGTGTGCCTTTTTTTCTCAGATAAATGATTACAAATAATTAACAACAAAAAAATAAATAGTTTTAACAATCATGTGTACCATCCAGTCAGCTTATTGTTGACACACCACAATATCTACTAAGGGTTACTACATCCAATACACAAGCATGCTCTGTACAAGAAAATAAGACCTAATCCAAATAATTTATTAGTGTGTGACGTTTCGGCAACAGCATTGTCACCATCATCAGACAAAAGAATCTTCTTCTTTCTTATCTCCACTCAATCACACTAAGGTATCAAGCTTGTAGAGAAGACAAAAGAATAAATGTTTATTCTTTTGTCTGATAATGGTGACAATACTGTTGCCGAAACGTCACACACTAATAAATTATTTGGATTAGGTCTTATTCTCTTGTATTATAATCCAAATTGTGCTTTATCATTTCTGTAGGAAGATGAGTTTGATGGAAGTTATGTCAGGTGAGATAGAGTGGTGTTGTTATATAATGACAGATAACGTTCTATTTTGGAGGGTGTTGTTGCCACCTAGTGTTAATCTCACCTCTCCACTTTATGTAATAAACATGTTTATTCAAATCCCAACTGAATTACATATCTACTTTTGTTGTTTAACCAACTGGAATTCAACTACTTCCATAGAGGCGCGCGCGCTGTGTAGTTCTTAAACATTTTTCAATTAATCAATTACAGTAGAACCTCCATGAGAAGACACTCACACTAGAGGACACCTTTCTACAAAGGTCAGTTTTCATTTTGCAAAATTACCATTTTTACTATTTAGTAGCTCTTTGGTAAGAGGACACCTCTCTCTAAAGGACACTTTGGCTCTGTAACTAGGTATTGTCCTTTACAGGGAGGTAGTTCTACTGTATATATATATATATACATACAAAAATGCTCATATGAGTGGTCAAGATATGCCAATTTTGTTTTTTAATGTGATATTATAACATATATATAGTTTTCATACAGTTTTCATATCAAAAATGAAAGGGTACAATTTGGATTATAGATTAAAACCACAATGTAATAAGACCAAATCCAACACTATCAATATATTTGGTGCTACCTTGTAGCTTTTATCAAAATTAATATTTGATAAGGCACAATTTGGATTATAGATTATAAACACAAGGTAATAAGACCAAATCCAAATAAATAGTGTGTGACGTTTCGGTAACAGCGTAGTTACGTTGTCTGAAGATGGTAACAACGTTGTTACCGAAACGTCACACACTATTTATTTATTTATTTGGATTCGGTCTTATTACCTTGTGTTTAAAATTAATATTTTTTACTAATTTAATAAAAAATATATATACAAATTTCACCTCTTGGTTGATGGAAGGGTGGTCTAAACCATTGGTTTCTGACTGCTATGACCTGGGATTGAAACCTTTATCGGCCACTTTTTTCTAATAAAAAAAAATGCTCCAATGGCCCCTGATTCTTGCAAAAGTCCAACCCTACCAGCGAGTGCAAGTAACAAAACAGGGCTCTGGAATATTTGTAAGTGTAAAGTCGAAATGCTTTTCATATGTGTAGACATGTGGCGCGCTTACAGTAAAAGCAGTCGCTAACTAACCACCATAATAATCATAACCTGTACCACGTGTACTCTTTGAGAAAGAAGACTTCTCCCTAAAGAACACTTTGACTTTGCAACCTCTCTACAAAGAGGTTCTACTGTATTTATATCTGTCATAGCTTTAGTGGTTATTCTAATGTTAGTGTGTTGTGTTTTCCAGCAGCAGCAGCAGACCATTTAATGAATAGCAAAATTACCCACTCACGCTATAAATGACATAATCCATTTCTTTCATCCTGGTAAGTACAACAAAATTTTGCTTTGATTCTCTATTTAATACATTCACAAATAGATTGTCACGTATAAGGCCTGAAAACACCTACAACCTCCACCAATAGATGGCGCTTTCGCCTGTTTCCGATCTGAAACTGGTGTGGGAATCGCCGACTGCTGTGGTCCTGTTTCCTGGGGCAAATGTTTGTAAATACATGTTTATATTGGCCCTAGGAGGTGGCATAATGTAAATACCCGTTGAATGTTATTCTAGTTATATGTAATGTGTAGTAGAAATGACAATAAAAAGAATAAGTGTTAGAAGTCTCTGTGCCGGTTGCTGTTGTTGCTCTCGCCAACGCCACAGTCATTCCCGAATGCTTCCTGGAGACCGTGATATCATATTGTTATGATCTTTTCTTTAATTCTGTCGCTGGTAAGCCACGGAATCACGAAGCAAACTCAAAAGTAAGTTTTATTCAACACATTGCCAAAATAGAAAAAGCCGACAACAACTATATGCTTTGTCTATCTTACTCTAGACAGTCAGCCTGAAATAATAAGCTAATTCTCAAATATTTACATAGACCCAAACAAAAAATGAATTAATAGAAAACTAGTTAGAACATTTACATATCTACAAAATTGTTGAATTAAAGTACTTTGTGACAATATTATAGTGATTAAACAATACCACATGTTTCTGAAGATGAGTTTCTTTTCATTTTGTTAACGTAGTCTCAAGTTTTCAGGCATCTATGTCCTTCTACAGGAGAACATGAATAAATGAATAAAACGCCGCCTGATGCTAAACTATTACAATTTTTTTTGTAGTTTAGAATCAGGTGGTGTTTTATTTGTTTATTTATGTACTCCTGTAGAAGGACAGATGCCCAAAAACTTGAGACTATGTTATGATAAGGCACAATTTGCATTATAGATTATAAACACAAGGTAATAAGACCAAATCTAAATAAATAAATAGTGTGTGATGTTTCGGTAACAGTGTTGTTACCATCTTCAGACAAAAGTACTGAATGAAGTACTTCCACTACATTCGGTACTTTTGTCTGAAGATGGTAACAATGCTGTTACTGAAACGTCACCCACTATTTATTTATTTGGATTTGGTTTTATTAACTTATGTTTGAGACCATGTTAATAAAATGAAAATAAACCCATCTCCAGAAACCTGTTGTATTGTTTAATTATGTCCAGGAGATTTAAATCAATTGATATTATAGTGATTGTCAAACCAAGGCAACTTGGATTTCAGGTGATCCCTCCCACTTGGCCCCATCAGTACTAAACCTGTACTTGCAACCAGCCTCTCATTAGACCTGTTATTTCTACAAGGCTCAAACAAAGAATAACTTGCCCCATCACTGCCTCAGGCAAAATCCAGATTATTCCAAGTTTTTTACCTGAACTTGGGAATTGAGACAAATTAATGAAGACTTCTCATTATATGGAGACATACTCTTTATCGTTGGGAGTGGGGTTCAGCACTATTTAGTCACTTTATAGTCAAGGATACACACACAATATTTATTATGTTTTTTTTTTTACTTTCACCCATCTTGTGTGTGTATCCTAAAGTGGTTTAATTCTATATCTCATTGTATGGAGTTATACTCTTCTTCTTCTTTCTTATCTTCACACTGGTGAAGTAAAATGTGTCTGCCTTTGTCATTAAGACTGGCAGCACTACTTAGTGGCAGGCCGACTTAGCTCCAAAATAAATGGCCGCCTCTGACATGAGGAAAAGATGCCATGTGCAGCCGCTCCTAACATGGAGTACAAGCGCTGATCATCCTGTATCCCTGGATTAGGAGCCCTTACAGGGTACTATCAGCCCGGCCAGCTGAGCCCAGGTTTTTTAGCGAGCTTGTTACTGCTCCCCCTCCTCCTTTTTCATCCGGGCTTGGGACCGGCAAAGGAAGAGTTATGTTATTTACTTTTACCCATTTTGTGTGTGTGTATCCTTGACTCTAAAGTGGCTTAATTATCTGTGGATGACCGGGGTGTGCTCCAGCCCTGCCCATTATGAACAACGGATCAAAGCTCTCAGCCAAGCTCCAACAAAACAAAAAGGAGATGGTATCAACTTCTCCAATTTCCAGGTGGGTGAGACAATTACCATTGTTATCCTAACATATAGGAATAAATACACTCATGAACAAATCTTTAAAAAGTGAAAAGTGTTTGATGTTGCCTGTCATCTCTTTTTTTTTTTTTTTGAAGGATACAGAGACAATTTTGTTCAAACTTGGTTATCTCATGTGTCTTTAATAAAGGTCACTGTAATATCTTTCAGAGTTATTGTCACCCGTCTTTAAAAGCTGATTTTTAGTAGGAACCATTTGTTTTTTCCTTTAATATGGTTTTCTTAAACATCTGAGACCCTGTCTAACACATTCACATCAACATTTTTTTAGCCCCTAAAAAGGCTGAATGTGTTGAATAACCTTTATTAAGATATATGGATGGTTCACTATATCCCATGTTTGTTTTAGCCAGGTTTTACTGTATATTTATTGTGTATACTCTGTATTTGAATCTTATTTTAACTCTTGTCCTATTATCGTAAATATTGAGGCTGCCTGGCCGGCATTCATATTTCTTGAAAATGAAGATATTTCGGCCAGTAAATCTTTTTATTACCTCGACGTTTCGACAAAAATTTTTTGTCCTCGTCAGGAGCAAACAAAAATTAAACATTCAGCAAGGCGTTAAAAATCTTTCTAAAGTTCCAAGGGCGTTCTCACGCGATATTCAAAATTTTTGTACAACATCTAAAGCACGAGTCAAAAATAAATATTTAACTCACAAAAGACTATGATCTTTGAAATAAATTATAATATACATATATATAATGAGAAATTATAAAAAATAATTTATTTTCATAGTCTTTTGTGAGTTAAATATTTATTTTTACTCGTGCTTTAGATGTCGTACAAAAATTTTGAATATCGCGTGAGAACGCCCTTGGAACTTTAGAAAGATTTTTAACACCTTGCTGAATGTTTAATTTTTGTCTTGTCCTATTGGCGATTTATTGTAGTGTTTTTCATCTGTAGAAGAGCTTTTGTTCCTGAAAGTTAGAGATTTGTGAATTAAAAGGTTTTAAAAGAAACTTATCTCCGGAAGTACCTGATATTTTCACCTTAATAAGGTTTTACAGTATTGAAGTAAATGGACGTGCCATGCGGCTGGTATACAGTAGAACTACCTCCCTGTAAAGGACAACACCTAATTGCAGAGCTAAAGTGTCCTTTAAGGAGAGGTGTCCTTTAACCAGAGAGTTTCTAAATATAGTAAAAATGGTGATTTTGCAAATGAAAAGTGTCCTTTATAGAGAGGTGTCTTCTAGCGTGAGTGTCCTCTCATTGAAGTGCCATGTGTATTAGAAAATGTTACCGGATAGATTGGAAGGTCAATCAACACAATGTATCCTATTAAACTATATTTATTTTTTACTATGAAACTCGTATCATTTTTAAAGTTACCTTGTGAAAAAAAGATACAATCTTAAATTGTCTATCTAAACATACTTAATTACAGTGTGGCTACGTCATGAAGCCACTTAGTATGGTTGGGGAGGTAAATTATTGTCATTATCAGTGATTAAGAAACTTCTCCTCTCTTTTTCCCCCCTAATGATTACTCTTTTAAAAGCTACTGGTACTATACTCTCCTCCAATACTTTTATCATCCACAATTGTTTTTTTTTTTTTTTCTTATCCTTTTATTAGTCTAAATTAGACAAGATCTTGGACAGAGTTCATCATCAAAATTACCATTTTTTAGCATTAATCATCCATTACCAAATACCACATCTCTCCAGTAAGTGGAAACCTTTCTAAAAACATTTTGGCTTTGCAATTAGGTGTCCTTTACAGAGGGGTAGTTCTACTGTATTTAGTTTGGGATAAAAAAAAAGTGATTGAATTATATAGCAGGTGTTGAATTAAAGAGGTTTCGCTGTAAAATGTTGAAACGATGTGCAATTGTACAAATCTCTGGAGCTGGCATGAAGGATGATGTTCCTCTGTCCATTTCTGTGGATGACTATGGGTGATGTAGTGATAGAGTATTGCCAGTATTGGTCTTCCTCTTTTCCTTAAGCTGTTCAATGGCTGATTCCAATAATTTTTGTTACTGCGATAGCAGCAGTAGGAAATTGGTTTCAATTGAAAAAGTAATGCCAAAATTATTTCATCTCCCCCGTCAAAATAGATGTCAAAGCTAGACGTGATATAGTGACCGTTGCCACAAACTAACAGCCTTGGGTTGATGACAAAGCCACAACATCAGGTAAACTTTGGCAAACTGAGAAGTGTCCACTCACAAAGACCATGGTATCTAGGTGGACACTTTGAGAAGTGTTTGAGAAGAAGAACATCATCATTCATGCCAGCTCCAGAGATTTGTACAATTGCACCTCATTTCAACATTTTACATCGAAACCTCTTTAATTCAACACCTGCTATATAATTCAATCTCATTTTTATCCCAAAGTTTGCCAAAGATGGTGTTGTGGCTTTGTCACCAACTTGAGGCCGGTAGTTTGCAGCGATGGTCAATAGATGGCATCTAGCTTTGACCTCTATTTTGGCGGAAGAGATGACCTTTATAGATCAATGTCTTCCCAGCAAAATTTCCAATAATTTCATTCCTGGCTTTTAGTAAAAATCTGTTGCTAGCTAGCTACCCACCGTAATTTGTCTGTACTATCTTTACTTGAGAGTGATTAATCAAAAATAAACTCTAAATTTCCCATCTGTTTGCATTTTAAAATATTTAATTAAAAATAAAATAAAATAAACATTTCCCTTAGCGAGAATTATCTTTTATTAATAATTATACAGAAGGGAAAACAAGGTAATAAGACCAAATCCAAATAAGATCCAAATCTTCAGAAGATGGTAACAACGCTGAAACGTCACACACTATTTATTTATTTGGATTTGGTCTTATTACCTTGTGTTTATAATCTATAATCCAAATTGTGCTTTATCTATACAGAAGGGATTATATCAATTAAAAAAATATTTAAGTTCTATTAGAATAACATTTGAAAATTATCCCGCATGTGTTTCTTTTGAATGAAAAATCGCAATTTATTTTAAGGAGAAATAACGATTATTTCTAACCTTAGGGATGAAGTATGAAAAGATGAATTGTGAAGAGTAATGATGTATGGAAAAATAAAAGTGTTCCCATCCCTTGACACTTTATTTTCCTTTTATCATTACTCTTCACAATTCATCCTTTCTATACTTTATCCCTAAGGTTAGAAATAATCGTTATTTCTCCTTGAATAAATAGTGATTTTTCATTCAAAAGAAACACATGTGGGATATTTTCACATGTCGTTCTACAATCATAAGCTGCACTATATTGTATTATAAGTTCTATTACCTTTCACAATTTGGTGACCCATCAATTGTAAGTGGGTTAGTTAACCTCCAGTTAACAATGTTTGTTTGTGTTGCAGTGGCAGTAATGGCAGTATGACGCGGGCACAGCGCAACCAGGCTGAGAAGCAGCGGAGGGACAAGCTGAATGCGTACATCAGTGAGCTAGCTACCATAGTTCCCATGGTGGCTATGGCATCCAAGAGGCTAGACAAGACCAGCATCCTCCGTCTCAGTGCAGCACACCTCAGGATATATCAAAGTGAGACATAGTTCTAATCTTGCTCTTTGAAACCTGCACAGTTAGTTCCAACAAGAGGATTTGTGGAGGAGCGGTGTAAACCCTTGAATTTTTTCAACACCCACAACCTGAATCCTGCACTTGATCCTTTTTTTTTGTTTTTTTTTTATTATTTTAATTTCCTCAGATTCTTGCATAGGTTCAACCGCACCAAACGGGGCGCTGGCACACATGGAAGTGAAAAAGTTGAACCTCCAACTACTTACCATGATTATCATGGCCTGTATCATATGTTATTGTTAGTGTCCATCAAGTTGAGTTCGATTTTCTAGATCTACACTAATGGACAAAACTTGAAGATGTTGAAAGTCTTTAGTGTTATTTTTCTATCTTTTTTTTTTTTTTTGATGGAGACAGGGGTAATTTGTTCACACTTAGTTATCTCGTGTGTCTTCAATAAAGGTCACTGTAATATATTTCAGAGTTATTGTCTGAATCCCGATATACATGCTGAAAGGTACAACTTCCTTAAGTTTGAGTGTAGGTTTCTAAAAAGGGGCCACCGCCGATCCTTAGACTGCCACCCCCTCCCCACATCCCCAAATGATTCAAAGTGTCACTAGTACAGTAGAACCTCCCTGTAAAGGACAACACCTAATTGCAGAGCTAAAGTGTCCTTTAGGAAGAGAGGTGTCCTCTTACTGGCGAGTTGCTAAATACAGTAATCCCTCGTTAAGACGAACTCAACGGGAGAACGAAATACCCTTTTCGTCTTAAAAGAATATATACCGAATTCGTATTAGACGAATTGAATTCGTGGTATCCGGGGGTTGTACTTATGTACTACTGATGAGTAAGAAAACTACATTTCTGAGGAATAACGGATAAATTTATTTTGAAAACAATATTAATGAAAATATTTTACAATTTTAAGGAACAACAATTATGTATATGTATGTACATATACATCTCGGAACAAATTGCTGACACATTAAAATCAAAGTACTCATCTACAAATAAAAGCATAAATCAAAATGATCTTACAATTGTACAGGGTTTGCTAAAGCAATTGAATATATTGATGGATACAATGGGAGATATCGCTGTAATCAATGGCTCTATTTGTGATAGACTTGGAAATCTGGACGAATCAATAAAGAAAATATCTCCTTCAAGTCAATTTTATAATAGGTCATATGCTCAAGCTACGAGAGCTACTAGTGAAGACGATAAAATAGTTATGCAAAATCAAAACGTAACGGATAAAACAATAATATTTAAATCCAAGTTAAATGTTTCCCCGGCTGAAGTATTAGGCGAGGTAAATAATGGTATTAAAAAGATGAGAAATGATAGATCTAAAGTCAAAATAAATAAAATAATAAAATCAAAATCTGGCGTAATACTTAAAGTTGATTCAGGTGAAGATTTGAATACATTGATTGAAGAGTTTAAAAAGATTGATGAGGTAAATCAAAAAGCATTAATTTATGCACCAAAACCACTAGATCCTACAATTGTTCTTAAGTCAATTACTAAATCTACAGATATTAAGGAATTGCCTTCGATTTTATGCAATATGAACCCAGAGTTAGAAGGTCGAGAGAAGAAGATAAAGGTTCTGTTCGCTATGAGATCAAATACTGATGTACAGGATGTTGTTCTCCGCATTTCCCCGGCTACATACCAAATTATGAAGAAATTACAACGTATATATACAGACATACAGGTTACATATATGAAGGATAAGGTGCTTGTACGTCAATGTCAAAACTGTTTTAGTTATGGTCATAGTAAAAATTCATGTAACATCATAAAATGTAAAAATTGCGGAGACAATGACCAACATGTTAACTGTCAATCCTTGCCCAAGTGCATAAATTGCTCTACACATCCTAAATATAGGAATAGCAATAATCATCGTTCTAATGACAAATTATGTCCTGTGTTCCTTCAACAAATGAAATATGAGATACAAAGAACATGTTATGCAGATTTAGATCATGATATTGTTACTTTGGATTAGAATAGACTTATTCTTGTTTTTTTTTTTTTGGTCAATGTTCAAATTAAAAATTCTACAACAAAACACGCGGAAAAGCAATTTGGTTAATAATGAAATAAGGGAATTTATTTCTAAAGAAAAATATGATATGATTATAGTTCAAGAACCATATAGTATAAATAATGAAGTAATCTTTAATATGCGTTCAAAAATATATTATGCAAATATACCGGGAGTTCCAATATATACCGCAACAATCGTTACAAACCCTTTCTTATCATGTAAATTAATTAAAGAGTTTTCAAATTCATTTGCAACCACTATATCAGTACAAACTACTAAACGGCAAATTATTCTTTCAAATATTTATATACACCCTAATAAAATGGATACCTGTCATGTTCAATTCC
Organism: Cordylochernes scorpioides; assembly: GCA_030710605.1. Classification (NCBI taxonomy): domain Eukaryota; kingdom Metazoa; phylum Arthropoda; class Arachnida; order Pseudoscorpiones; family Chernetidae; genus Cordylochernes; species Cordylochernes scorpioides. Next base: position 9,531,798 of record CP092872.1, read on the forward strand.
TTGATAAATTAATTAAAAATTTTAACACAAATCCATTGATTTTAGCTGGAGATTTTAACGCTCGAAGTCAGATGTGGTTTGATAATATTATTAATCAAAACGGTAGAAGACTTCAACCTATAATTGATTTTCACAATATGCTCATACATAACAATCGAAACAAAACATGTCGAGGATTAAGTATAATAGACCTTACTATTACTAATAGTCATGCTCATGTACTTGTTAATGGATGGAAAACGTTAAATCTTTCGCAAATCACAGACCATCATGCAATCTCATTCGACATTAGTCTGGAAACAGAAAGTTTATTACATGAAAATAATTCTACATCGTATTTTCAAGAAAAAAGAGCCAATTGGCAAAAATATGAGCAGGCAATCAATGTGTCTAGGATAAATGAGGCAATGATGAAATTAGGTAAAATAGTAAATAAAAACGATATAAACTGTGTAGTTTCTCTCATAACTGACATATTAATTGAAGCTGCATATGCATCTCTACGATTAAAACCAAAATATTTAAATAATAATCCATTTAATTGGTGGACGGATGAACTGAAACTTTTAAAAATCATTTTAAATATGTTCGAAATCTATATTATCGGGGTAAACGGTCTAATAGACAGCTAGTTGATGAAAAAATGTATAAAGAAATACGAAATAAGTATATGAATATTATTGAAAAAACAAGAAATGTAAGCTGGAGGGTATTCCTGGAGGAAGTTGAAAATACATCTCCTTTTGGTAATACTTACAAAACTTTTAAACAAAAAATTTCTCCTAGGTCTTTTGATTTACCAATTCTAGATGTATCTCAAGATGTGCTCGAATCAGAAATGAAAAATCTTTTATCTTCTCTATTTCCGAATGACTGTCAATCTTCTGACACAAACTATCATAAATTAATCAGAGACAAGAGTTATACTTTTTCTAATGATAAAATCATTTATTTTGATAATATTCAAATCTGTTCAATAATTAAAAAACTTTAAAATGGCAAGGAATAGATCATATAAGCAATCAGATGATCAAAACGGCAGTTCATCATATATCTCCTGTGTTAACAAAATTGTTCAATGCTTGTATGGGACTTAATTATTATCCGGAGGCCTGGAGAAAGTCAGCAGTAATGATTATGAAAAAACCTAATAAAGAAAATTATAAAGATCCGAAAGCCTACCGCCCTATAAGCTTGTCTTCTAATTTAGGTAAAATTTTTGAAAGTCTAATTCATATTGAACTTTTAAATCATATTAATAGTAATAATGTTATGCATCCTGCTCAACATGGATTTACACAAGAAAAATCAACAATCTCTGCTTTACAAGAAATAACTAAATTAAGTCTTCTGAAAAGAGAAACAGAAAATACGGCAATAGTAACAGTGGACATCAGCGGAGCTTTCGACAACGCATGGCATCCGGCAATTCTCCAACAATTGGACAAGGCAAATTTTCCAGCGGTACTTATAAAAATAATTAATTCTTACTTTGAAGACCGGAGTGTAGAGTTTAAATATACTAATGTAAAGTGTATAAAAAAGATAAATAAGGGATGTCCCCAGGGTGGTATTATTTCTCCTATTCTTTGGAATATATTACTTAATGATTTCAACTTATCTTTTAACGAAAGTTTTGCTAGAGTAATTGCTTTCGCGGACGATGTGACATTTGTGGTATGGAGTTCAAACATCTATGATCTTCAGTATAATATTACCAAATGTTTAGTAAAAATCAAAGCATGGTGTGAAAAGGTAAAACTTTCACTAAGTCCAAACAAAACAGGTATACTCTATCTACATAACTATGAAAAATTGCCCATTAATTTTGATGGAAAAATAATTCAACCATCAGAAACTGTTAAAATTTTGGGAGTTATTTTTAAAAATCATAGACAAAGGAATAAGATTAATTTTGGAACACATGTTGACAATATAATTATGAAAGCTACGAAACTTAAGAATATATTATTCTCATTATGTGCACGTACTTGGGGCATTGATACTCGGCGTAGATTGATCCTATATAAAGCTATGATACGCTCTACAATAAGCTATGCATCAAATATTTGGTTTCCTTTTATCACTGCAGCAAAAAGATCCAAGTTGAATTCTATACAATATCAAATTCTTATTAGATGCATTCATGCTTATAGGACTTCATCTTCTTACATCACACATATACTAGCGAAAACCCCTTTACTGTCCGATTATCTTGAATTATTACAAACAAAGTATAATATGACAAATTCTCTCACAGATCGAACACTCAAAAAACCCCTTCAAAAAGAATTAAACAAACTATATCTGGATCTAAAATTTAAGTTTTATCTTTCTCAATCTAATGAACTGTTCAAGAAATTCTTTCCAATTGCTGTCCCAAATTTCATTTCTTCGGATAAATTCACTACTTTATTCTTAACTGGCAAAGGACCCTTCTTAAGTTTCCTGTTCAAACTGAATGCTATCAATGATCCAACATGTGAATGCCGCTTAGATGTTGAATCACCAGAGCATCTTCTTTTATCTTGCCCTCTGACTAATCAAATTGTATGTAGATACTTTGAAACATTACCAAATTCTCTTTGTGTATATACTCTATCTTATGAGAACTTTGTTAAGTTTAGAACTATTTGTACAATAATTTACAAAACAATACTAATCCATCGTGTAAATAATTAATCATATATATATAAATAATACTAGCACAGCACAATAGTCCTTTGGACTTCGTGCTCTTGTAACAATAAATAAAAAAAAAAAAAAAAAAATGTACATAAAGTATTTTATTTTAAAAGACAATATTTTAATCACAATGTAAGGCAATAACATGAGAATATAAATTTATTTTAAAACACAAATAAAAAAGAACAACAAAAGAAACAACTTACATAATATACTTGGTACATACAATGTTTATGTGTATGCAGCATATGCAGTATGCATAGAGTATCCTATATCTGGGTTTTCTCTGCAGGCTTCAGAAAGTCTGTTATAGTTTTTTGGTGGTATTTGATTGGGCACTGTTTCAGACACTCCCTTCTTATTTTATCCAGGTCATCTTCAAAATGAACATCAATATCCGCAGAGGTTTTGGACAGCTTCTGGAGGGTTTCGAGGGCCGCGATTACTTCCCCTCTAGTAGGCATCATTATCTCTTCTTTCACCTCATCGTCTTCTGTTTCTTCATCTTCTTTCTTCTTTTCTTCTAATTCGGGAGAACCGCAAATTTCCAACCCTTCATCCAGGGCAACATACTCCAGGAAAGTCAAAGTCTCAGCTGGGTTTGTAGCTGAAAGGAGTTTGGTCCATTCTTCAGACTCATCAAGCATTGTTTCTGGAAGTTCCACACCCAATGAGACACTTATTTCTTTAGCCTTTTCTTTGACAAGTGCGCCGGATACAGGAATATTATTTTGTCTACTTTTTTTAAACCATTTTAAAAGATCATCTTGCACGTCTTGATGGGATGCTTTTCGAAGTCGTTTTGAAGAGCTCGAAGACCCTAAGGCAACAGCCGCATCTATTTTTTCTTTGTTTTTTAGAATGGTTGATAATGTGGATTTCGCAATTTGAAAATTTTCGGCAATTTGCGACTTAGATAACACTCCACGTGCAACTTCGTCCAAAATTTTCCTTTTTAAGGCAAGATCAATGGCGCTTTTTTTTCGCGGTTTAGATGACATGTTTATGTACCATGTACCATGGCCCCTACATTTATCAGTCGAGAAAAACAGCAATACTGGCACAATTGAGTCGAAATTTTCCACTGATTGAGTACATGGAACGACCCCAAGGGGATGGTTTCATAGAAAATGAGTCATCATAACAAACAAAGGACGAATGTTTACACAAAAGACAAAGAGAGCCAATACTTGATATCAACGGCGTTTTTGTTGTTTTAATAGTTTATTGTTTTACTTATAACTCGCCTTTAAAACATATTAGAATTCGTTTTAACCGATTGATTAGTTCTGCTGGGGGCTAAATTTAATTCGTATTTCGTCATAACCGAATATTTCGTCTTAACCGGCAAAATCTCTTTGGAAAGCATTGAAATTTAACGGGGGAAAAGAAACGGTTCGCGCAAACCGAGAGTTCGTATAATCCGAGTTCGTGATAACGAGGGATTTCTGTAGTAAAAATGGTGGTGGTGTCTTGTCCATGAAGTAAAAATGGTAATTTTGCAAATGAAAACTGTCTTTTGTAGAGAGGTGTCTTCTAACGTGAGTGTCCTCTCATGGAGGTTCTACTGTATGTGAAATCAGAGGTCTAGATATGTGCTAACCTCCTTCCAACAATCCCTAGCTTCTCTTAAGTCATCAGCAGCAGCTCCCTGCAGGTTACATGTCTGCTCGCAGGTATCCTGGGTGGGAAGTTGAAGAAACCCAGATCTCACTTCAAATGGCGGCCCAACTACATCAACTCTGACAAAGTTCAAGACCTTCTAGAAGTAAGTCCCTCCTTTCTTCCTGCCCACCTGATAAGACACAATTGGGATTATAGATTAAAACTTCAAGATAATAAGACAAAAACCAAATAAATTAATTGTGTTAAGGCACAATTTGGATTATCTACTTATATAATTGCCTTATTCTGTCTGTCTGAAGTTCACGGATAGAATGCGCGCCCATTGGCTGCCGGCGAACACGTGACCTCTCTGCCCCCCTCTAGACAACCCTGTTATCAGCTGTGTGATACATACACCTGTCTATAGCGGCCATTCTAGACAACCCTGTTATCAGCAGTGTGTTACATCCACCTGTCTATACAGACCACCCTGTCTATAGCGGCCACTTTAGGCAACCCTGTTATCATCAGTGTGTTACAATCACCTGTCTATACAGACCACCCTGTCTATAGCGGTCACTTTAGGCAACCCTGTTATCAGCAGTGTGTTACATCCACCTGTCTATACAGACCACTCTGTCTATAGCGACCACTCTAGACAACCCTGTTTTCAGCTGTGTGATACATCCACCTGTCTATACAGGCCACCCTGTATACAGCGTCCACTCTAGACAACCCTGTTATCAGCTGTGTGATACATACACCTGTCTATAGCGGCCATTCTAGACAACCCTGTTATCAGCAGTGTGTTACATCCACCTGTCTATACAGACCACTCTGTCTATAGCGGCCACTCTAGACAACCCTGTTATCAGCTGTGTGATACATACACCTGTCTATACAGACCACCCTGTATATAGCGGCCATTCTAGATAACCCTGTTATCAGCTGTGTGATACATACACCTGTCTATAGCGGCCACTCTAGACAACCCTGTTATCAGCTGTGTGATACATCCACCTGTCTATACAGACCACCCTGTCTATAGCGGTCACTTTAGGCAACCCTGTTATCATCAGTGTGTTACATTCACCTGTCTATACAGACCACCCTGTCTATAGCGGTCACTTTAGGCAACCCTGTTATCAGCAGTGTGATACATACACCTGTCTATACAGACCACCCTGTCTATAGCGACCACTCTAGACAACCCTGTTATCAGCTGTGTGATACATCCACCTGTCTATACAGACCACCCTGTCTATAGCGGCCACTCTAGGCAACCCTGTTATCAGCTGTGTGATACATCCATCTGTCTATACAGACCACCCTGTCTATAGCGGCCACTCTAGGCAACCCTAGGAAGCAAGATGTATACAAGGTGTAGACAAGATGAAGATCTACTTATATAATTGCCTTATTCTGTCTGTGTGAAGTTCACGGATAGATTTTGGTCAGAATGGATAAAATAAAAAAAGTGTCAAGGGATGGGAATCGAACCCACGACCTTCCGCTTACCGGGCAGTCTACTTATATAATTGCCTTATTCTGTCTGTGTGAAGTTCACGGATAGATTTTGGTCAGAATGGATAAAATAAAAAAAGTGTCAAGGGATGGGAATCGAACCCACGACCTTCCGCTTACCGGGCAGATGCCATGACCACTAGGCTATAGGCTCATTATTTCTTTATACCGTTATTATACCGTTATATTATATATAGTTAAAACATTTTTAAAACACACAGTTTGGAACGGGACGTTTCACAAGAGTGACATCCATGGCGCCAATTTATAATTGTAACGAATAGTATTTGAATTAAAACGTTTTTAAAATATATTCGCACTCGGGTAAAACCCGGGCGTTGCCTGGGCCATTCGTCTAGTAGATTATAAACACAAGGTAATAAGACCAAATCCAAATAAATAAAGTGTATTACTAATGTAATTTTTACAGTAAAAATTACTGTAACAATTTATTTATTTGGATTTGATCTTATTACCTTGTGAAATTAATTATGTGTTTCATTTCGGTAACAATTTCTGTTATCGAAACGTAACATTTTATTCTTCTGTCTGATGATGGTAACAATGCTGTTACCGAAACTTCACATTTTATTTTTTTGTCTGATGATGGTAACAACTCTGTTACCGAAATGTTGCACACTATTTATTTATTTGGATTTTCTCTTGTGACCAAGTGTTTATAGCGAATAGGGATATTATTGTTATGTGTCCTAATATTATAGTTGTAATATATTGTAGCGTAGAAATCAAGTCTTTGTATATCTGAAGATGTGAAAGTATTTATTGATGACGTCACGGCGACTAGTCGACTATTATTAACAAATCAACTCAAACTGTCTACAGCTAGAGAATATCGAGCAAGCAAGCTAGGTAACTAAATGATGTTTAGAAAATGTAAAATTTTAAATCTGTTTCCAAATATTTTCATTGAATCTTCTTCTTTCTTATCTCCACACTGGGTGAAGTAGAATGCGTCTGCCTTTGTCATTAAGACTGGGAGCACTATTCAGTGGCAGGCCGACTTAGCTCCAAAAGAAATGGCCGCCTCTGACATGAGGAACAGACACCATGTGCAGCCGCTCCTAACATGGAGTACAAACGCTGCTTATCCTGTATCCCTGGATTAGGAGTCCTTACAGGGTACTATCAGCCAGGCCAGCTGAACCCAGGTTTTTTAGTGAGCTTGTTACTGCTCCCCCTCCTCCTTTTTCATCCGGGCTTGGGACCGGCAAAGGCGGAGTTTTTTCATTGAATAATTAAATTAAATAATAAATTATTTCTTCGGCACAATATAATGATGAGACTGGGGTGTTCCAGGCTGTGGACGGGTTTGTCATTGTGATGACTGATGCTGGCAAGATCATCTTTGTCTCCCAATCCATCGACAGATACCTCGGCCATCAACAGGTGAGTGCTCCAAACACCTTGCTCTGCTAACTATTCTATTAAACTATGTATCAAAATACAAAACTATTTTAGACGCGTATGATTCTTTTTTAAAAATAAAACAATTTCTACTGCCCTTACTGCAATGGAAAAATTAATGGGAGGGCCTGGCTCATCAGTGGTGAACCCTCTTAGCGGTTTCGCCAGTTTAATCTATCATACCGCTGTTATATTGCATATTTAGATCTTCCTTTTATAGTGATACTGATGCTAGACTCTTGGAATGGGTATTTTAGATGAACATAGTATCACTATAAAGTTCAAAAAATGCAATATAACAGTGGTATGGTAGATTAAACTGGCGAAACCGCTGGGAGGGTTCACCATTGATGAGCCAGGCCCTCCCATTAATTTTTCCATTGCAGTAAAGGCAGTAGAAATTATTTTATTTGTAAAAAGAATCATACGTGTCTAAAATAGTTTCGTATTTTGATAACAGATGGTGCGCTAATGCATCATAAAGTATGTATATTTGTATTTAGTTCTGTGGTTGTGTTGTTGTTGTTGTTTCTTATCCCCATGTGTAAAAATTACACGAATTCAAATGGAATGGGGTGTAGGAGGGCAGCTTTAATTGACCATGGTACCATGATCCAGGCACACTTTGGTGAATTCATTGGTTGTTCCTAGGTAGGATGTGGAATCAATCAGTGATTATAATGTCATTTTCTTCTTTAAACTTCTACTCAAACTTTGTAATTCACCAATTGTTTATGTAAAATAACCTCTGAATTTATTGTTGTTGCTTGACAAAGGCATCTCTTGTGGGGATATCGCTGTCTGATTTGATTATAGTAAAATATAAGGTAACAAGATCAAGTAAATAAATAGGTTATGGTCTTCAATAAAGCTCACTGTGTATCAAATATCTTTCAGAGTTATTGTCTGAATCTCGATTTAGATGGTAAAAGTTACAACTTCCTTAAGTTTTATCCATGAGTGTAAAAGAGCCCAGCCCTCCTAATATATTTTTTTTCAACATGGTAAAGACAGTAAGAAGCGCTGTTGTATTTAGAAAAAAAACAAATAGTCTCCACATCCTTGAGTATGTTCTGTTGTATGTGTAAGACAGGCTCTCACAATGACTGTAAATGTAGTTGAGTCAACTCACGGAGGTTGTTGTGGCAGATTGAGGTAATCGGGCATTCCTTCTATTCCTTCATCCACCCCCTGGACTGCGACACAGTCAAGCAGCAGATGCAGAACCTCAACACCCAGATGCAGGACTCCAAGGGTAAGTCCTCCCTTTCCTTCCAAATGAGGATTCAAAGCGATCCATATCATCTCACACTTGGCTTCATCCTGACCCCCACTCTAGCCACTAGAACAGCTTACATTAAAGGTCATCTTCTTCTCTCTTTATCTCCACTCAATCATATTAGGGTATCAAGCTTGTAGAGTTTGACAACCAACATGACTGGGTGAAGTAAAATGTGTCTGCCTTTGTCATTAAGACTGGGAATACTACTCAGTGGCAGGCCGACTTAGCTCCAAAAGAAATGGCCGCCTCTGACATGAGTAACAGATGCCATGTGCAGCCGCTCCTAACATGGAGTACAAACGCTGCTCATCCTGTATCTATGGATTAGGAGCCCTTACAGGGTACTATCAGCCGGGCCAGCTGAACCCAGGTTTTTTAGTGAGCTTGTTACTGCTCCCCCTCCTCCTTTTTCATCCGGACTTGGGACCGGCAAAGGCGGAGTTAAAGGTCTTCTAATATCATGCTTTGTATCATCCCAGTGTACCATGTTCATATCTTGTAGACATGGGTATGAAGAAGTCTTTAGAAAAATTGAGATGGGAACAAGACTTGTTAGAGATCATTAGCCTTCTTCTTTTTTATCTCCACTCAATCATATCAGGGTATCAAACCTGTAGAGCTGTTGTTGTTTCCTATCCCCTTGTGTAAAGATTACACGATCTCCATGTGTTCATGCATAAACCTGTAGAGCTTGATATAGTGTCTGTTAGGGTTTAGTAGAGTTCATCAATGGATGATCCAATAGAGTGTATCAATATTGTTGTTTGAGATAGCAAGTTGAGAATTACACTTAGTACATAGTGAGAAAACCTTGCAACCATTCTGGAAAGTCATTGTCCGTAGATAACCAGACTTAAGTCTGGAAATCAAAATCTGTTGTTCTCTTGGGAGGACAGAACCGGTGCTTGTCCCTCCTGCTCTGTACCAGTCATGTGCAGCATTAGATTTCCATTCCTGCAGGCATTGGGATATTTGATGATTTATATTAAAACACATTGCCAATAATTGTTACAAATTTTATAGTTCTACCAGATTACAATTTATCTTCCACAAAGAAGATTGTTTGGCTTTCCTCTCTAAGTGTTGGGCTGATGCAGAGAAAGTGTCATCAAGGTGTTCCTTATTCTGCCGCATGCGTGAGCGTGGCCAGCCACGATCCGAGGTGGTGACTTACCAGCTGGTGCATATGGTGGGTCACCTCACCCTGTGTCCTGCCTCCTCCACCCCTACTTCCTCCAAAGGTATGTTACATACAGCAACATACCTACATACTCACTCCCTTTGTTGTTGTTGTCATTTCTTATCCCCTTGTGTAAAGATTACACGAATTTCCATGAGTTCATGCTCCTCAAGCTGTTTTATGATAAGCAGTGGCCTCTCCCAAAGGTCCTGTTTAGTGCATCTAATGCAATCCTAAATGTGTTGTTGTTTCTTATCCCTTTGTGTAAAGATGACGCGAATTCCATGAGTTCATGCTCCTCAAGCTGTTTGATGATAAGTACCGGCCTCTCCAAAGGTCCTGTTTAGTGCATCTAATGCAAGCCTAAATGTGTTGTCATTTCTTAT
>CP092872.1:9541984-9567026 GCA_030710605.1 Cordylochernes scorpioides
CCTCGATAAAGAGAGGCGAGTTACCCCTCGAGATATTGGAATAATAAAATAATTATTAATTCAATATATGCATCTTTTTTAATACATATATATTATATAATCTAAAAACTCAAATATTTCTATATTTTTAAAAATATTTATTTATTTTTTTTATTCATTGATAATTCTACTTTTGTTATCATCGTTTTTAGAATGACTTTCAGTTTTGTTGTAAATATGCGTAGTTAACATCTATCTTTTTGAATCACTAATATAGGGATTAACTTTATAAATTCTATATAATGTGAAAATAACTAATGTGTAATATTTCCTCAAGTAATTGAAACTGTAGAGGCCACTCCTGCGGCCTCCACAAAGTTCACCCACAGTACCTAATAGAAAGCTGGTGGACAATGATGAAGGTTCCTCAACAAGAACGAAGCGGACTTCGAGAATTCTTCATTGTAAAACCAGCCCATCTCTTCACCTTCTTTTACTCCTAATTTTTGTATATAATTTATAATATTATAATAAATTTCCTTTTTTTAAATAAATAAGCATCTATTTAGTTTTAATATTTTCAAATAATATTCGTTAATTAAAATAATATTTTGAAAAATAACTTTTAATTATAATTTTTTTAATTTTAAAAAATTTTTATTTTTTTTTATTTAGAATATTATAGATTTTTTAAATATTTTTTTTACTCTGTTAAAATAATTTTAGGCGCACATTTTGAGGAAGGCGTTAAGGGAAAATAAGATAGAGGCTAAGCAGGGAGAGCAGTGGGGGAGTCAAACAGAGCTCCCGAGAAATTAGTCCAAAATGTAGTTTTTCAAGATTTTAGTGGAAGGAATTTTCCAACCATCCAACTGAAGCACCAAATAAGAAAAGTAACTTTTCATAATATTTTTTAAACAGGTTATATTTATGCATATTCTCCCAATTTATTCTTATTGCCCCGTTTTATGTATTTTTTATTTCTTAGCTTTGTGTGACCGTTTCAATAGATAAATAAATATAATAATTTATTCTGAATCTCAACTTTGGCTCTGTATCATTAATTTAGTTGTCAATTATTTTTTAATCCCATTGCGCGCAGGATATATGCTAATTATATTTATTTTATATAGCAGGATGTATATTGCGTGAACTCTCTGAGAACGAAAGAGTCTTCATGGATATTGGGACGAAAGCGTCAGAAATCAGCTCATCAAAAATAAAAGCTACTTGATGGTAAATAATTATCTTTTTCTTATCACGACTGCACCTCAACCCTTTATCTAACAACAAACAAATTATTCATAACATATATATGTTTAAAATTAATAAAATAATTGGATAATCGCCTGGAGCAGTATATTATCAGAAACAAAAAATCGTAAGGGCAGAAATTCTAGAAAGCTGGTCTATATAAAAACCTTTACAAGAAACTATTCGCCTCACGATTTTATGCTTTTAATAAAATTGATACCTTATGGACATATAAATTTCCCTACTATAAATGAGAGGCTCAATTTCAAGATAGTCATCTAAACAAAGTAAAATATTTTTTTTAAAATCTCTTTTAGAAAATATAAAATAAAACGTTTGAGCGCAATGTGTTTCTTTATTTTTTAATTTAATTATTTAGTAGTGTGTTTATTAATAAAGAAATATATTGCTAACTAGCCGAATGACCCGGGCAACGCCCAGGTTTTACCCGATTAAATGTTTTTATTCAAATACTATTCGTTACAATTATAAATTGGCGCCGTGGATGCCACTCTTGTGAAACGTCCCGCTCCAAACTTTGTGTCAGAGAAGCGATATTTTTATAAAGAGATGATCTGGCTTTGTGCCTTCTGCTGGAATGAATGTTTTTCTGTTAGAATTTTGTTCCTGCATACTGAAAATTAACTGGCTTCACCCGTGGTCTCTGCTTTTTGGAATTTTCCCGATATAATTTTGTATCTGATAATCAAACATGATACAGCAATATTGTCATCATCATTTTCTGACTAAAAAAACAACTATTTTTGCCCAGAACCTGTCAATTTTATTTTTTATTGGCTAAAAATCCGATAAATATATTTTCCAGATTTTTCTCTATGTCCTGTCAAAACACGTTTTACATGTACATTAGGTCAGCTGATATTACCTCCCATCTTCACCGCTAGAGGCGCTGCTTGCGAACGAAAAGGCAAATTTGCAACGCAATTTGCAAATAACTCGAAGAATATTCGGATAGAGACCTGAAATGTTCACTATAAGTTTTTCCAGATTCTGCTCTATATACTGTTAAAATTTCAGCCAGATTAGTTACGTATTGTGAACGTGTATAGCCGACATAAATACCCACATACATACATACACTGACTTTTATATATATAGGGATGTTTTATCTTATATTTCTGAATTTTTAAAACATTTTAAACTCTATTTCAATATAAATTATTTGAATAAATATTAAGGCTCATACTTCAAAAACCTAAACCTGTTAATATGTGAGAGAGGCAAGGACTTTAAGATATAGCTTCATAGTGACGCTAATTGGTGGGTATTTGAAGGTGACTATTGAAACCAATTTATTTTGGCCTGAGTAGTTGGTGATCTATGGATGCGCTCCAGGAACCTTGGTTAACTTTATATTACTAGTTTATTTTTGTTTTAACTAAACTTCTTTATTTTTTTTTTTAAACATGGAAACTTTCTCCTTGGATTATAAATACTATAGACTAAAGCGTTAGGAGAAAATAATTTTTATTATAATATAGATTAAAAATTATTTTCTCCTAAACTTCTTTATGATGCCAAAAAATATTATAGCAGCTCAATCCCCCTTTAAAATAAATAATTAAATCTCAACAAATTCAACAAATGAAATATTCATGAAAATTTCACTTCACAAGTTATACAGGTAAAAATGAAAATAACTAAACTGATCATGGTCAAATGAACACAGTTTATAGAATACAACTTGCACTATCCATCGCTCCAATTATAATTTTTTACCAATATATCTGACATGTGTCAAAAAGAAATATCTCTAGCACCATCTCTATATATAGTCACGACCGTCTTTCCTCATCGGCCTCTGTCACGGATGCGCGCGCACAGGGAGGTCACCGTGCTCGCCGGCAGCCAATAAAAATTTAAAAAAAAACTCCCTCGAGCCGGATTTGAACCAGCGACCTAAGGATCACCGTTGTAACATCTACAGTCCTCCGCTCTGCCAACTGAGCTATCGAAGGATACAAACTGTATGAATAAGTTTACCTTATAAAGTCAACTAATCCTATTTCTACACAAAATGTACTCATACATATATATATAGTCACGACCGTCTTTCCTCATCAGCCTCTGTCACGGATGCGCGCGCACAGGGAGGTCACGTGCTCGCCGGCTCCCTCGAGCCGGATTTGAACCAGCGACCTAAGGATCACCGTTGTAACATCTACAGTCGGGTAAAACAACACGGGCGTTGCCCGGGTCATTCTTCGGCTAGTATGATATATATAAATAACAGTTTAGCCTAGTTAGTTAACTAATCTAGAAATATTAATAGCTTAAGCTCAATTAAAATAAAAATAGGTTAAAATTTTATTTATTTACCAGGATTCTCCAGAGAGGACATGGAGAGGTTAATGAACCTATTCTTAAATGACGTTAAGTTTCATGTCATGAAAGAAAGTGATTTATTTGGTTAACCCAAGTTACTGAAGCGTATAGAAATCGCCAACTATTATAAAATAGAAGACTTTTTGTTACTGTTGTTTTAAAATTGTTTCCAAATCTCTACGTGTCCTAAAAATGAGGGCGTCGGTGATTGCTGAAGAACGAACCACAAATTTCATCTATGGCGCAGGTAAAGACCTAAAGCTGTACCAGCTAGCTAAAAAAAAGTGTTAAAGGGGGGTATTAACCACTCGTTTTTTTCTGCTTAAAAGATTTTATTTAGAGACTAATAAAAAAATTTCAATGTATCCGAAAATATTTGAAGAACCCCAAAATATTTAACCTAAAAAACATATATAGGGTGGCCCATAAATCCCAACCCTTTTTTAAAATTAAAAATTAAAAGGCAAACTAGAATAAAATAGGTCTAGTTTTTATCTAGTTTGCCTTTTAATTTTTAATAAAAATAAAAATTTTTGGGACTTATGGGCCACTTTTTATATAAGGTGCTTAAAGGGAGGATTAAAATATATAAACAAAAATAATTAAAGAGGACTATGCCTGTGATATATCAATGAATACTCTGTAAAATGTACTCTATGTTCAGATATATATCATCATCGATGTCTCCCTTGTTATGAATGCTAAAAACTTCTTGTAATTTGGAATGTGAATAAATAATCATTTTATTATTGGATAATTAGATTTGCCAAATTGTAGAAGATACCACAATGCTCATGACAAATAACAATTTAGTCCGCGAAATCCCCCCTCTAGCCCCACCTACCTCTCTTAATATTCAGCAACCCCTGTTCAAGATTGGAAAAAGAGCGGCCAGAGCCGCAGCCAGGCCTCCGCTGCTTAGAAACTCCTTTTGTTTATTATATCCGCCCTCTCCTCTCAAAAAGGAATCCACAAAATAAAAATTCCGCTTACTTGCCCAGTGTTGTTGAATTCACCCCCAAAGCTATCATCACCCTTCTCTATGAAGTAAAAAATATATTTTTTTTTCTAAATGAACTGAATTAAAAATTAAAATATAATTAAAGAAAACTCACCAACAAAAATAAATATGGATAAAAGTATTCAAAATAAAAATATTTTAGAAATAAAAAAAAACATGGTGGACCTGGACATCTTGGGGTTGGCTTAGGAAAGTTTCAGGGCTCCTGTTGGAGCTGGTGTTCCGCCTGAAGATGGGGATTTTACCAGCTACCATGGTTCTTTAGCTTGCTCATAGGGAATGGCATTCTGGAGTCTGACTTAGTGCTGGTGGGATCGAGTCATACACCATAGATCAGGTGGATCAACCACAGGGAAGGGATGTTTGAGTCCATCTCAGACTCTGGCTTGGTGTTGTCAAGGCTGACGGTTTCAGGCTCCATCTACGCCTCACATAACCAGAGCTTTGCAGCTTAGAGGGGGAAGGGTAGGACCTGATTAGGTTAAGCGGGGTTCTGTGTGAATCGTGGCATACTGTAAACAAACGTCATGAGGAGTCTTAATATAACTACTTTAAAGTGATGGTAATTCCTTCCCAAAAAAATTTCAACTGTCTCCCTTTCCCAGTGTTGCCAAAAATATTTCACTGAAAATAAACGATAATACAAAATAAAATGCAATATTCAAAAAAATTATCTATTAACTTGAATAATATTAATTTTTAAAAATTATGAAATAAATAGGTTAAAAAAATTGTAAACTAACTGAAAGAAATATTAATATTAAATAGATATTTGTAAGGCCCACGGGAACAACAAAATTTTCAGCCAATTCTATATTTTAATTTAGGAGAAATGTTAATGAATTGATAAATTTTGTTGCTCCTTAATTTGATTATACCTATTTTTACTTTAGATGGCCAAAATATTACTTGGGAATATGTAAAACGAAAGTGAGAATGGTGGAGACAATAAAGCACAGTTTCTTAGAGTCTAGTGGGGCTTCTGTAAAATTGTGAACTCCTCTTTCTGATAGTGTTGACTGAATCCGCCTCACCACTGGGCCAAGTGTTTCCAGGAAAACGCTAGCAACATCCCAGGTACATGAGGATGAGCACAAGCATCAATGTGGACTGGCTTCACACTCTCCAGCGATCTTTTTATTCTTTTCTGTATCAAATTGATTAGGGTTTCTCTTGATTTCAGGATTTAGAGAATTTGATGGGATATTAAATACTTGTCTGCAAAGGCTGACAACATTATGTTTATATACATTCATTTAAAAAATATGTCTTCTGCTTTAATGAAGCAAACATAATCTAAGTAGGTTTCGTGTGTGTATTTTGCCAGTAAACAATATAGTATAATTTTATAAATTGTTATTTATTTTTATATCTGACAATTAACTCAAAAGTAACTAGTCTTTCATAGTTAAAGCTAGTAAAACTGAGATATCAAGATTGTAAGAAAGACGTTTATTTTACATCACCGAATTTCTATATAAAGAGGGTAAATTTTTATTTGATACTTCTTAAAGCTTTATAATACATTATCTATATTTATATAAAACCAATTAAACCTAATTTTAAAATTTTAATTTTTAATCACACAAAAATATCATGTATCTCGAATTACTACTCCTAATTTATATAAAATGATGGCAAATTATTTAAAATATTTAAATATTAGTCAACATCAAAATTTAGATTGCAGTCAATTCTTTTATTAGTTTAACTTTATTTAACGCCCTCGCATCAAATAATTATTTATTTATTTTTTTAAATGTTATGTTATGTAATAATTTGTTGTGTGTGTCTTGTCGTTTTCTAGTCTCTCCGAGCTCTATCTCCGCTTTCATTTAAAAAACCGCACTTCAAAATTTAAAAATTATAATTAATATTATTCAAAATCCATTGAAGGATATAAACCCAAGTTTAATAGTAAGTAGACGATATTAAAATTGTGTTTATTAAGAAATATAGGCTTAAATCTATATCTTGATCTCTTTCCTCATTTTAAAAATACATTATTTAAAATATGTATATTTTAAAACTATTTTAATATATATTTATAGTTTTAAAATTGAAGAATGATTATTTTATTCATATTTTTGTTTGCCGATTTCTTGATGGATAAACGCTGGTACCATAAAATGATTATATAATCATCTAAAACCTATCCCCCCCCCGGTTTACGTAACATAGTTTTAGTAGCTCGTTTTACCATTTAACACGTAATATTTCTTTTACCTTTATATTTATTGTGTTCAAACCTACTTATTTCAAATAACATTGGTTTTGAATTACTCGGCATCATTAATTTTTCGGTTAAAACCAACCAAAGTAAGTGCCTGCGTTTTTCCCCTTACAAAAGTTTCAAAAATATGCGCATAAAAAAAAAAAAAACTTGTGTACTATTTTATCGCTATTTTAAAAACATTTATAAATTTAAATGAACACTATTTTTCTTTACATTAAGAAAACAAAACGGTTTAGTTTTAAAATGTTGTCACCTGCCACATTTTAAAAATCCATATAGTTAATATATATTTATTTTTAAACATTAAAAAAGTTTAAATCCATTCAATTTTAAACTTTAAAATATATATTATTGAAATGTTATTTAAAATTGATAGTTTTAAATTTTGTTTTTCTAAAATGACATTTTCAAAAATAATTTTGTTGTTATTATAGAGTTAAAAATTAAAGTATATAATAGCTGTTAGACATTTGATATAATTCTATTGAATAATAATTCGTGAAATAAGGAAAATATTAACAAATTTTTCATTTAGTTTGTGTTATGTAATGGTTTTGTTTTATATAATAAGCCAACTGTATATGTAGACATTTTGATATTTATTTGAATTATTGCTTTTAAAATGTTTAAAATATAAATACTATTTACATTTTAAATTCTAAATAGATATAAAGCTTTAAAAATTGTTTACTTTTAATTCAAAGCAGAAGATCAAATTTCAAAACTTTTCTTCTAACCCTTGAAATTGATTCAAATTATACATTTATACAAGTTTAATCTTTTGATATTTATTTTTACTAATAAAATAACTTTTAAATAAGATAATATATATCAAATTTTTGATGAGATATTGATTGCTGTGGTCTTTTGATGACAAAATGCTACAAGTATATCAAATATACACTAGGTTAGGTTAAGATAGGTTAAAATACAATATTTGTAAGTTAGGTTGTTTTAGAAACTATTTTTGTTTACTGTAAGTAGGCCTAGAGCAGAATAAATCATACACAGCTGGTCTGTACAAATGAGTATATTACCAAATGTTTTAATATAATTTCATTTATATATTATCCCTACTACACGTGGAACAGGCCATGATAATCATGGTAGGTAGAAGTTGGCGAGTGCTTTTACTCTAAGTAGACCACATGTCTAGAAATGTGAAAAGCAGTTCAAACTTTTACACTTATAAATAGTACCAGAGCCCTGTGTTTGGTTACTTGCGGGATTGGATTTGATTTAGTGTTTCAATAAATTTGTTTTCCAATTAAAATTAAATGATATTTGTGTTGATAATAATGTGAATTTCATATTTTTCATATATATAGTATTTGACAGAAATAAAAGATAATGAGACCAAATCTAATTAAATAGTGTGTGACATTTTGGTAACAGCATTGTTACTGAGATGTCTCATACTAATTATTTGGATTTGGTCTTATTACCTTCTGTTTCTATTGTATAATCCAAATTGTAACTTATATCAGTGTGTGAAAGATGATATCCAAACAATAGACAGTTTCACCATATCCCATATGGACAAGCACCTCAGTTGGCCGGTATTATGATCAGGGTGCATGGACCGATCTGATCTGTTCCATGGACAAGACACCTCAGTTGGCCGGTATTGTGATCAGGGTGCACGGACCGATCTGATCTGTTCCATGGACAAGACACCTCAGTTGGCCGGTATTGTAATCAGGGTGCATGGACCGATCTGATCTGTTCCATGGACAAGACACCTCAGTTAGCCGGTATTGTGATCAGGGTGCACGGACCGATCTGATCTGTTCCATGGACAAGACACCTCAGTTGGCCGGTATTGTGATCAGGGTGCACGGACCGATCTGATCTGATCCATGGACAAGACACCTCAGTTAGCCGGTATTGTGATCAGGGTGCATGAACCGATCTGATCTGCTCTATGGACAAGACACCTCAGTTGGCCGGTATTGTGATCAGGGTGCATGGACCGATCTGATCTGTTCCATGAACAAGACACCTCAGTTGGCCGGTATTGTGATCAGGGTGCATGGACCGTTCTGATCTGTTCCATGGACAAGACACCTCAGTTGGCCGGTATTGTGATCAGGGTGCATGGACCGATCTGATCTGTTCCATGGACAAGACACCCTCACCATATCCCTATTTATTTAGTTTATTTCAGGTTATTCAGCTCTAAAACTGATTTCTATTATCAATCAGTCTCCTCCAAGGTGATCAAATTATGTCCATAATCTGGGGACAAAACATTGTCTTGGTTCAGTTGGTTTATTGAGGAACATTGTGGGGGATCTATTGGTTTCTTTTTGTCTTCTACATCCATATGTCATTGACCTAATGGTAGGTTTAATCACACATATAAAAGCAATGTCCAATGTCAAGGATGTGCTCTCTTCCATTTACAGTAGAACCTTGAATACTTGAGAGGACACCTCTCTACAAAGAACAGTTTTCATTGTTAAATTTACCATTTTTTACTGATTAATAACTCTACGGTAAGAGTGAATCTCTCCTTAAAGAACAATTTGGCTCTGCAATGAAGCGTAGGCCTTTACAGAGAGGTAGATCTACTGTATTAGAATGGAGTTGGCGACTTATCCCAGTCTCTGCTCAATTCCAGCCTGACTTAACTGTTCTAGGGTGTTGTCTACCTTCTGTCATGTGGAGATTCCAGGTTGGGATGTTCCCTTCCTAGGAGATGGAAACTTTATAGTGAGGCATTCCCTACACTCTGCCAGTACTTTGGGAGTAATTCTCATATACAGGTTTAGAATAAAAGGCACAGTTTGTTCCTGGTTTTAGATTCTTAAGTGGTGGTGGTTCCCCTCTTGGTCTTTGAACTAGCTCCAAGAAGTTCACTCTCCTCCACTCTGGTGATGGTAGTTGGAAGGTGGATTTAAGACAGGGCTTTTTCTGGTCTTCTCCTAACTTGGTTTTTAAATGAGGAATCTTGAGGGTAAATTACTTTCTGGTGAAGATGCTGGAAATGTACTCTGAGGAAATTGGGAGATTGTCTATTGACCATACTGGAGGGATTGAAGATTATCTATTGACCATACTGGAGGGATTGAAGATTGTCCATTGACCATACTGGAGGGATTGAAGATTGTCTATTGAACATTCTGGAGGGATTGGAGATTGTCTATTAACCATACTGGAGGGATTGGAGATTGTCTATTGACCATACTGGAGGGATTAGAAATTGTCTATTGAACATACTGGAGGGATTGAAGATTGTCTATTGAACATTCTGGAGGGATTGGAGATTGTCTATTGACCATACTGGAGGGATTGGAGATTGTCTATTGAACATACTGGAGGGATTGAAGATTGTCTATTGACCATACTGGAGGGATTGAAGATTGTCTATTGAACATACTGGAGGGATTGAAGATTGTCTATTGAACATACTGGAGGGATTGAAGATTGTCTATTGAACATACTGGAGATCTATTGAACATACTGGAGGGATTGAAGATTGTCTATTGACCATAATGGAGGGATTGAAGATTGTCTATTGAACATACTGGAGGGATTGAAGATTGTCTATTGACCATACTGGAGGGATTGAAGATTGTCTATTGAACATACTGGAGGGATTGAAGATTGTCTATTGAACATACTGGAGGGATTGGAGATTGTCTATTGACCATACTGGAGGGATTGAAGATTGTCTATTGACCATACTGGAGGGATTGGAGATTGTCTATTGAACATACTGGAGGGATTGAAGATTGTCTATTGACCATACTGGAGGGATTGAAGATTGTCTATTGACCATACTGGAGGGATTGAAGATTGTCTATTGAACATACTGGAGGGATTGGAGATTGTCTATTGAACATACTGGAGGGATTGGAGATTGTCTATTGACCATACTGGAGGGATTGAAGATTGTCTATTGAACATACTGGAGGTCTATTGAACATACTGGAGGGATTGAAGATTGTCCATTGAACATACTGGAGGGATTGAAGATTGTCTATTGAACATAATGGAGGTCTATTGAACATACTGGAGGTCTATTGAACATACTGGAGGTCTATTGAACATACTGGAGGTCTATTGAACATACAGGAGGTCTATTGAACATACTGGAGGGATTGAAGATTGTCTATTGAACATACTGGAGGGATTGAAGATTGTCCATTGAACATACTGGAGGGATTGAAGATTGTCTATTGACCATACTGGAGGGATTGAAGATTGTCTATTGACCATACTGGAGGGATTGAAGATTGTCTATTGACCATACTGGAGGGATTGAAGATTGTCTATTGAACATACTGGAGGGATTGAAGATTGTCTATTGACCATACTGGAGGGATTGAAGAATCAAAGGAGTGACAAGGATTGGTAGGATAACCTTATAGAATGATCTGAAATTAGAAGAGATGAAGTGAAATCCACAAAACAGGACCTCTATACTGAATATAACAGTACTACGTGATGACAAAATGCTTTGTCTCCTGAGTAGCCATCTTTGTCAATCCAGCAATGTAACTCAACTTCCAATGATAATTCATTAATAGAAACCAGGAATATTCAAAGCAGTCTCCTCTGGGAGATGTTACTGTGCTCCACAGAGAAAATATTCTTGTTAACTAAAACCATTGATTGGTCTCACTTTCTTGTTGTTTTCCCAGAGAGGGAATATTTTATTGAATTGTGAACTCTTTTGTCTACCTTTTTTTTTTAAAAAGATATTCTGGGTTAAAAAGGGGATGGCACATTGCAGACAACCGCATTAAAAAGTTCTACCTGGGATGACAACAGGGAGATAGGGCTTCAGTCCCCCCTCATTAGCTCCTCCCAATGCTCCAAAGAGGTCACACACACGCCCTCCAAACTCCAGGAGGAAGTGCTCTAGGTCAAGAATTCTCAACTGCTAGTCCGGCGGACTAAGGGGGGAATTTTGAATGGTCCTCAGTTTTTACCTGTCCACCTTAAAAAAATAGGACATCATAAGGTACAATTTGGATTATAGATTAGAATTACAAGTTAATAAGACCTAATCCAAATAAATTGATGGTGTGTGACATTTCGGTAACAGTATTGTGGAGGGGGGGGGGGGTTAATGCTCCCCTCCTCCTTTTTCATCCAGACTTGGGACCAGCAAAGGTGAAGTTTCTAACCCTCCTCAATTTCCAAACTGGTTCTCTATAAATATAAGGATCTTCCAAAAATTTCTCCCTATGTGCCAAATACAATTTACAAATCCCAAACCACCTCATTGACTTCTCCATGAGCTCAACTCACCATTGAAACACTCAAGCAGATCTACAGACTTGATATCTGGAGATGTTCTAACCCATCCTTCCTTCCTCAATGATCAATTATGTTTAAAGCAGTGTTCCTCACCTATCTGCTGGATTGTCACACATTCTGGAGACAGAAAGCTGCTTCTCAACTGACATTGCTAGAAACAATAAGGCACAATTTGGATTATAGATTAAAAACACAAGGTAATAAGACAAAAATAAAATAGTGTGTGGGACATTTCAGTAACACTGTTGTTATTGAAATGTCACACACTATTTATTTATTTGGATTTAGTCTTATTACCTTGTGTTTCTAAAACAGGAATGATGGGCTGTTATGGTTCTTTCACCTTCTTCGCATAACACAAGGTAATAAAACCAAAATAAATAAATAGTGTGTAACATTTTGACAACGGTGAAAAGACACTATAGCTAAACCTATCTATAGTGCCCCCTCTTGGGATTCACCAAAATAGGGTGCTATAGAGAGGAGGTGCTATAGACAGGTCACTTTTAATGTAAAATGTTTAAAATCGGGCGTTATTTAGAGGGGGCGCTATAGACAGGTTTAACTGTATTTATATATTTGGATTTCGTCTTATTATACTTTGTGTTTCAAATCTATAATTAAAGTTTTTTAACCTTAACACCTTCTTGTGTTCTCAGTGTGAGATTGGCTCTTAGCAGACATGAGGAGACGGGCAAAAATGACACCTATAGATTACTAATTATAATTTTTGTATGTTTCACATTGCACATTTTTTTGAATCAATAATATACATCTTGTTACTTATCCCAAGCACATGGTAGATTAAATTGGCGAAAGACTTTAGAATTATAATAAAAGAAATTAAGACCAAATAATTTAATAGTGTGTGACGTTTCGGCAACAACATTGTCACCATCATCAGACAAAAGAATAAATGTATAATAATTAAATAAATAAAATAAAAATAAGAATAATTTATTCTTTTGTCTGATGATGATGACAATGTTGTTGCCGAAACGTCAAACACTAATAAATTATTTGGATTAGGAATTTATTCTTTTGTCTGATGATGGTGACAATGTTGTTGCCGAAACGTCACACACTAATAAATTATTTGGATTAGGAATTTATTCTTTTGTCTGATGATGGTGACAATGTTGTTGCCGAAACGTCACACACTAATAAATTATTTGGATTAGGAATTTATTCTTTTGTCTGATGATGGTGAGAATGTTGTTGCCGAAACGTCACACACTAATAAATTATTTGGATTAGGAATTTATTCTTTTGTCTGATGATGGTGACAATGTTGTTGCCGAAACGTCACACACTAATAAATTATTTGGATTAGAAATTTATTCTTTTGTCTGATGATGGTGACAATGTTGTTGCCGAAACGTCACACACTAATAAATTATTTGGATTAGGAATTTATTCTTTTGTCTGATGATGGTGACAATGTTGTTGCCGAAACGTCACACACTAATAAATTATTTGGATTAGGAATTTATTCTTTTGTCTGATGATGGTGACAATGTTGTTGCCGAAACGTCACACACTAATAAATTATTTGGATTAGGTCTTATTTTCTTTTATTATAATCTATAATCCAAATTGTGCTTTATCATTTTTGACTTTAGAATTACTCGGTGTTAGTTGGTGTTATAATGCTGCTGGTATTACAAGGAGGTATTTATAAGGAAGCCAGACAGTAGCCAGTTGTTAGAGAGGTGGATCAAACTTCCCACACTCCAGGACAATGCTTACAGGGTCAAAGGTCAAATTGCTTCAAGGTTCTCATGGACCCCAATAATCCAAGCTGCTACACCCTTCCTTCCTTCCTCTTTTTCTGGAGCAATAGTCCGCAATGACTCTTTACTCAAACATCTATTTTTTGACAGGATTTGACAACATTAATTTGACAGGAAAGGTTAACTCTGATCTATATACAGTTAAACCTGTCGCCCCTTCTTGGGATTCACCAAAATAGGGTACTATAGACAGGTCACTTTTAATATAAAATGTTTAAAATCGGGCACTATAGAGAAGAAGGTGCTATTTAGAGGGGGCGCTATAGACAGGTTTAACTATCATAAAGATAGAGGCTGCCTGGCCGGCATTCATATTTATATAAAAAATAGACACTTCGGCCAGTTGGAGTTTTTTATTTTCTCTAAAAATAATAAATAAAAAACTCCAACTGGCCGAAGTGTCTATTTTTTATATAAATAAGGTTTAACTATATATAACATAAAGTTGTGAGAGGATGATAATTCATGTGTACTAAAAATGGTACCTCTCCCTTTAAAACTGCATAAAAATAATGTATTTGGTTTATCGCTCCAATATAAAATGTAATGACGATGATAAAGAATAAGCCACAACACCAGTTTTGGCAAATTCAGACAAAAAGAAATTCTGTATTATTTATTTTTAATGGAATTTTAAAGGAAGAGGTGCCATTTTTTGTACATATATATATATATATATGTGATAATAAAATAATAGGCGGGAAGAGAAATAAGGACACCACAAGTTTGGAAGAGGAATCCCAGACAACCAGAGAGAGAGAGACGGACCCGGCAAAGCCGGGCGTCCGTTCGTGTCGCACACCATCCCCAACTGTCCTAATAGTCCAGAGGTTCCAAGTAACGGGCCCCTGTGGCCGCCCCTTGGAATGTCGCTGATGTCTAAAGTGACCGGACTTTACCCTCCCTTCTCTCTCTGGGTCGACTGTAGGTTTGCTTTATTATTCCTGGAAGAGTATATATTATGACATATATATATACTGTAGAACCTCCCTGTAAAGGACACTTATTTGCAGCATCAAAGTGTCCTTTAAGGAGAGGTGTACTCTTACCGGAGAGTTACTAAATAGTAAAAATGGTAATTTTGCAAATGAAAACTGTCCTTTGTAGAGAGATGTCTTCTAGCACGAGTGTCCTCTCATGGAGGTTCTACTAGTCTACTATATAAGAGAGAGTGAACCTCCACATGAGAGGACATTCTCACTAAAGGGCAAATCTTTCCATAGACAAGATTGCCATTTTTACTAATTGACAGCTCTCAAGAAAATCCAACCTTTTAAGGTTGTTGACCCTCACCAGCAAGGTGAAATTTAATTGACATTGAAGTTATCAAAAGTGTTTTAAAAATGGTTAAGAGCTTTTAATTCTAGCCACAGAACTGATGAATCTCTCTAGGAAGAAGATCTAAAAAAAGATAATAATAATAAGGCAAGTGTTGTTTGTTGAATGGAAGGTTTTGTTAGCTCTCTGAGTTATTCTACCTTCCCGAGTTGTTTATTGTTTTGGCTGAGGGAGGACCTGTAGGAAAAGTTTGAGCAGATTCTGGCCAGGTGGCATCAACAAAAGGTGAATATGCTTCTCCCATCTGCTTCTTACACCAATCAGCTTTTGTTATTCTCTTGTTTATAGCCATCAAAATATTTTTTCCTTTTTTATTTCCTCACAAGCAAAACTTTTCTAGTATTTATAAGTAGGGACTCTTTCTCTGAAACAGCCATCTTTTAAAGAAAATACAGTAGAATCTCCCTTGTAAAGAACAACACCTAATTGTAGAGCCAAAGTGTCCTTTAGAAAGAGGTATCCTCTTACAGGAGAGTTGCTAAATAGTAAAAATGATAATTTTTACAAATGAAAACTGTCCTTTGTAGAGAGGTGTCCTTTAATGTGAATGTCCTCATGGAGGTTCTATTGTATATACCAACTTCTTAAATTCAACACCCACCCCCCCAAGAGATGATAATTTTTCAACTGAATTAAAGGACTGTGTTGAATAATAGTCAGTTAAGAGAGAGAGAGTGAGAGATAATTACGACTCATTCACTGCTAGTGGACATTTTGTTATCTACACTCAAAAGGAATAATTTGATTATAGCCAGATAGATTTGAAAAAAAAAAAAAAAAGGTTTGAGTTATAGTAAGCATTGAAATGTAGAAATTTTACTTTTTAGATTACTCTCTTTATTATTCTTGATTGAAGAGAATCATATTCGTTACCCCAGTGATTTTTTTTTTTTTTGGACAAGCGCATGACGTGTAAAAGCCGATTTATAAGCTTAGTTCCATTGTTAAATCTTGTCATTAAAATTTTAAATATTTATATATTGATACATTCAGAATTTATATTCACCTAAAAAAATAAATAAATAAACTTCCTTCTACTCATTTTGTTTCTCATTTACTCTTCATTATTATCTATTTATATTATGTACTATATGTATATTTTTACAATCAAACCTTGTTAGAACAATATATTGTTATAGTCTCATGTTTGTTTTAACTACTGTTTAAAACAATTGGATTGTAAAACTTGGGGATCTCAGAATTATGATATGTCTTCTTCTTCTTCCTTATCTCCACTCAATCATATTAGGATGTCAAGTTGTGACCCTTGATGGTGTCTGTTTGACAACCATCATGATTAGGTGAAGTAGAAAGCATCTGCCTTTGTCATTAAGACTGGAAGCACTACTCAGTAGCAGGCCGACTTAGCTCCAAAAGAAATGGCCGCCTCTAACATGAGGAACAGACACCATGTACAGCGGCTCCTAACAAGGAGTACAAAAGCTGCTCATCCTGTATCCCTGGATTAGAAGCCCTTACAGGGTACTATCAGCCTGGCCAGCTGAGCCCAGGTTTTCTAGTGAGCTTGTTACTGCTCCCCCTCCTCTTTTTTATCCTGGCTTGGGGCCGGCAAAGGCGGAGTTATTATGATATGTTTAGAGGCACTGTTATAACAGGTTCCACTGAATTATCTTTAATGGTGATGTGGTAAGCCTAACAGGGACCAAGATGTATCTAGAAAAATATACACTCCACACATTTTTTTACCAGATTGAAACCCTAGAATCCTGCTATATAGGCATCACATGGGTGTATCACAAGATCAGTTTTCACAGATTTTTTTTTATCTTTCCAATTTCCTGTTATCTTGTTCCATGACCCTTCAACCTTCAATTTGCAGTTTGCTACATTCTGCAAGCACTCTATTTAACTTTCTTTCTTTTTTTCTTTGGAAGTCCCATTTCGTTTAAGTTATCAATAAAGATGATAAAGCACAATTTTGATTATAGATACACACACACACAAAAGCCTTTATTAGGGATTTGCCCCATACAGATTCTGCTGTAATTGGGTAAGGTAATAATCATCTTGTGTTATTTACATAGAAATTGAACTGGCTTTACACTTCGTCTCAAAGTCATTCATTTGTTGACTGGTCCTTACATAATGATGATCTAAAAAAATTTATAGTAAGCTATTGCCTTAGATTTGTTTGCTGATATTTTGGAAAGCAATACGTAGGGTGAAGTGTTGGTATATTTGATTTGTTGATATAGGGCCTTCCTCTCTGCATCAAGGGCTGTAAAATTAAGCAGGTAATGGGGGAGTTCTTCAGTAATTTCCTTGTCACACAGTGTACACATTAAGTTTTTGGCCTCAAACGTCAGAACATGGCCTTTTTTTGAAGACTGTAAATAGTATTCTCGATTGAGCTATACATTGTTAGACTGGTAAAGGGAAATCATCGGTTAGGTAGCATTCTATTTCTATTGACGTATGGAAATTTTTATAATGTGGATAAAGTTTTGAATTTCTTATTCTAGTATAGATACAAGAAAATATAAGACCTAATCCAAATAATTTATGCGTTTTGTTGAAAGATACAATTCCAGATATTTCTACGATAGAATACACTTGTGATTTACATAGTATTCCAGTATTGTCTATGTTAATTGACATCTGTCTATATATCACGGCTTTGATGGATTGTTAGTTGGCTAGTGGTTATTGGATAGGACAGGCCGGCTGCTGATGTACATATAATTTGTCCTTCTTTTATTGTTTTATATCTTTAGGTAATAAAGGTTCTTTCTCTTTCACTACGAATCTATAATTCTTTCCCAACAAAATAGTGTATAAAATAAAAGGATTCAAAAGCGCGAATGTTTCTTTTATACAAATACAAACTTCTACTGTCCTTACTGCAATGAAAAATATATTGGGAGGGCTTGGCTCATCAGTGGTGAACCCTCTTAGCGGTTTCGCCAATTTAATCCACCAGACCGCTTCTCAGAGCTCTAATACTGTATTGGATCATTTTGCTTTTATATGCTACACTGAAGGATGGAACCACTGATGAGCCAAGCCCTCCCAATATATTTTTTCATCGCAGTAAGAACAGTAGAAGTTCGTTTTATGTATAAAAGAAACATTCGCGCTTTTTTGAATCCTTTTATTTTATATGTATAGATGGCGCGTTATTGCTTTGTGTTAAAATAGTGTATGGCGTTTCGGTAACTGATGATTGTAACAATGCTGTTACTGAAACGTCACACTCTATTTATTTATTTGGATTTGGTCTTATTACCTTGTGTCTCTAAAGGATACTTTGGATTTGTAACTAGGTGTTGTCCTTTACAGAGAGATCTTGCTGTATTATCCAGGTCTATGCTGTGTTAAGTGGTGTAATGATCAGATATAATTGTAGCGTTGTTGTTGTTTCTTATCCCCTTGTGTAAAGATTACACAAATTCCATGAGTTCATGCTCCTCAAGCTGTTTTATGATGAGCAGCGGCCTCTCCCAAAAGTCCTGTTTAGTGCATCTAATGCAAGCCAAAATGTGTTCTGGAACTGCAGGTACCAAGCTGCATTTTGGGCAAGTGGGGTAGATTTTGTTGTTATTTTCTATCTTCAATGGCTTGAGATGGCCTGTTCTAAATCTTGTTGTTTGATGCTGTCTATAACTGTAGCGTAGGTATATACAGTTACGCCTGTCTATAGGACCCCTCTAAATAGCGCCTCCCTCTCTATAGCGCCCTACTTTAAATATGTAGTACGATGCGATTTACATTAAAAGTGATCTGTCTATAGCACCCCCTCTCTATAGCACCCTATTTTGGTGAGTCCCAAGAGAGGGGGCGTTATAGACAGGTTTAACTGTATAATAAATTTTGAAAGGCAATTTGAAAACTTGTCCATTCCTGGCCATTCTGACAACTGCGAAGTCTGAAAATGTGTCAACAACATTGTCATCAGGTTCTAATAAGTGTACAAAATTTGAGCTTTCTACGTGCTCTAGAAGTATACTAAATATCAATTACAAGATTTGTAAACAAACAAACAGACATGTAGGCAAGTGATAAGACACAATTTGGATTATAGACACAAGGTAATAAGACCAAATACAAATAAATAAATAGTGTGTGATGTTTCAGCGTTGTTACCATCTTCAGACAAAAGTACTGAATCTATTCATTAGTATATCCATTCAGTACTTATGTCTGAAGATGGTAACAACGCTGAAACGTCACACACTATTGTGCCTTATCACTTGCCTACATGTCTGTTTGTCCACTAATCTTGTATCAATAATCAGTATACTTCTAGAGCACGTTGAAATCTCAAATTTTGTACACTTATTAGAACCTGATGACAATGTTGTTGACAAATTTTCAGACTTCGCAGTTGTCAGAATGGCCAGGAATGGACAAGTTTTCAAATTGCCTTTCAAAATTTATTATGCAGTTAAACCTGTCTATAGCAACCCCTCTTGGGACTCACCAAAATAGGGGTACTATACCTTGTGAGACATGTAGGCAGGTTAAATACTTTTAATAATAAAGTTTGCTGAATGTTGATTGATAGTCCCAACGACTGAAAGAAATGTGTCACAATATGTAGAGCAGTTACTGAAATCAACACAATTTTCTGTGAGCGCTAGTAATAATAATGGTAATTGAAGATGGCAGCCGCCTGTAACTCTTACATAACCGTCATCTCTCCCCCCCAAACATGTCGTTTATCAGCCGTGACGTATTTTGGCTGTGTGTGATCTATCCGTTATGTAAACTCTTATCTCAGACGAGTTACATGGCGTTCAACCCATGGTAGGTGCTGCTGCTTCAAGCTCTCTTTCTTCTATTGCTGGTTTCTCCAAGCTCTTCACTTTCACCCCCTCTACGACACTTTTGCCTCTTTGTAGGAGATTGCTACAGGGATCTAGAGTTTCAGGAATCCTGGCAGATATCAAGATGCCATTTATATTCGAACACCATTATAACAACGTCACTTGGCATCATTGTAAGAACCATGTCATCATTGTTGTTAAACAATTACGACTTGATGACACAATTTGGATTCTAAGTAATAACTACAAGGTAATAAGGCCAATTCCAAATAAATAAATTGTGTGACATGATAAGACACAATTTGGATTATTGATTATAAACACGAGGTAATAAGACCAAATCCAAATAAATAAATAGTATGTGATGTTTCGGTAACAATGTTGTTACTGAAACGTCACACACTTTTTATTTATTTGGATTTGGTCTTATTACCTCGTGTTTTAAATTGTGTGACATTTCTGTAACAGCGTTGTTGCTGAAACAACACATTATTTATTTATTTGAATTTGGTCTTATTACCTTGTAACTGAGACTTAAAAAAATTAGGGACTTTAGTATGTTTGAACTAAGTTGCTGTCACAAAGAATACTGTTATAACAAGGTTCCGTTGTGGAAGTACAGTACAATTTGGATCATTGTTGGAACCATGTTGTTGTTAAACCTTCAAGACTTAAACTTGGGACTTTAGAATGTTTGAACCAAGTTACTTTGGATTGGCCATATTACTTTGGGAATCTAAAATTTATTTGTTAAAGTTTTGTTGTTATTGTGGGACCTTTAGTTTTTTTTTTTTTCAAGTTTTGTGAGTCTTTATATACTTTAGTATCAAAAAAGGCGCCATCCCCTTTAGTATGCTTTAGTATGATCAACACAAGGTAATAAGACCAAATCCAAATAAATAAATAGTGTGTGACGTTTCAGCGTTGTTACCATCTTTAGACAAAAGTACTGAATTACTTTCAGTACCCATTCATTCAGTACTTTTGTCTGAAGATGGTAACAATGCTGAAACATCATACACTATTTATTTAGATTTGGTCTTATTACCTTGTGTTTATAATCTATAATCCAAATTGTGCCTTATCATTTTAGTATGATCACTAATTTAGAAAGAAGTTTGACTATTGCACTTTATAAAGTGGTTAGAGCCTTGTTTTGGTTATTCAACTTGCTGTGGTTAGTAGAGATAGATTTTGTTCAAGAATCACAAGTGCTTTTGAAGTAATTTCATTTTAGATAAAATGACGAGGTACAATTTAGATTATAGATTAGGATTGTAAGGTAACCATGACCCCAAATCCAAATAAGTAAATTATGTGATGTTTCGGTTAAATTTATTTTTGTAATTATTATATATATATATATATATATATATATATATATATATATATATATATATATATATCTCCCATTTAATTAAAAAGGCTTATATTGGATCAAAATATAATTTATTTTACCAATTTTTAAAGTGAATTTAAAGCTTTGATTTCTAATTGGCTTATAGTAATACAAGCTGCATTTGTTGATATTGGACTACCCATTGTTGCACCTTTCATTTGGAGATATATTTGGTCATCATAATTAAAGTATGTTGTTTTCAAAAACAAAATTCTATTCCAATTAATATGTGGATGACTCCATTTTATTTATTAGGCCAATTAGAAATCAAAGCTCTAAATTCACTTAAATATGATGTTTATTATTTCAAAAGATATCTGGATGACTCCATTTTTTAAATGATTTTACCAATATTTCAGTTGGCTGAATGCCAACCTTTTTCAAGGTATTATAACATATTAATGTGTGTCAACAACAAACTCAACGCCACATACGTTAATAGTTCTATTCTATTTACATTATGTGGCGCCGAGTTTGTTGTTGACACACATTAAATATGTTATAACACCTTGATAAAAGATTGGCATTCAGCCAACTGAAATATTGGTAAAATAAATTATATTTTGATCCAATATATGCCTTTTTAATGAAAGATCTATTTATGGATTGCTCTTATTTTCAATATATAGCTCATTGTATAATTCTACAAGGTGATGGAGGCTGAATTCATGGATACAACTTACAATATAGGTAGGGTTGGAATATAGGTCCTGTCTTTGAGGTTCCATACATTCCAAGAGGTGGTCCAGTGAGGCCTCTTTAGTCCTGCAGTTGCAGTTGGGGCATTGTAGGAAGACATTATCCCGGTAAGGGATTGTCCTTGTATGGACATTACATTGTCACCATCTTCAAACACAATAGTACTGAATGAAGTACTGTGTTGCCCGGCCATCCTTGCAGCCCTCTATAAGGCAGACATCAATCCAGAAGAGAAGATCCATACAGACAAGACTCCTCAGTTGGCTGGTATTGTGATCAGGGTGCCGATCTGATCTGCTTCATGGACAAGACACCTCAGTTGGCCGGTATTGTGATCAGGGTGCATGGACCAATCTGATCTGCTTCATGGACAAGACACCTCAGTTGGCCGGTATTGTGATCAGGGTGCATGGACCAATCTGATCTGCTTCATGGACAAGACACCTCAGTTGGCCGGTATTGTGATCAGGGTGCATGGACCAATCTGATCTGCTTCATGGACAAGACACCTCAGTTGGCCGGTATTGTGATCAGGGTGCATGGACCAATCTGATCTGCTTCATGGACAAGACACCTCAGTTGGCCGGTATTGTGATCAGGGTGCATGGACCAATCTGATCTGCTTCATGGACAAGACACCTCAGTTGGCCGGTATTGTGATCAGGGTGCATGGACCAATCTGATCTGCTTCATGGACAAGACACCTCAGTTGGCCGGTATTGTGATCAGGGTGCATGGACCAATCTGATCTGCTTCATGGACAAGACACCACCACCACTGTATCAAACATTTCAGTACACTCATCTGAAAATGATAACACAGTTACATCTCTTACAACTTACTTATTTGGTCTGGTCAATTTATAATTTTAAAGGTATATAAAAAAAATCTCAATGCAGGATTTGATATCAAGTTCTCTTATTTTAGAAAACAGATGATATATTCCACTAAGTTAGCCAATCCCAACATTTGGTAGTAAATGCTGGTGCAATGACACGATGGTGGTATTGGGGGAAAGTTCAGTAGGTTTCTAAAAAAGGATGTGCTCTTTTCACCCCTTCTCCCAAGGGTTGCCAGGTTTAGAAACTTGTTGTTTGCTGGTCGTCTGCTTCCTTATTTACCCCCCCACACCTCCCTCTCCGCTTGTCTCACTGCTGTTGTTGTTGTTGTTGTCCCTGCGCAAACACAAACAGCCTGGTTCTCTCTCTGTTTCCTCTCTTCATTCTCTCTATCGGTCTCAGTACCAACACAACTTGGCTAGAACATCACCCTGTAGTACAGCTGTCCATTTCTCCTTGTTCTCTTCATACTGCTGAATATTGTTGTATATACTACCATAGAACCTCCCTTTAACAGACACCTCTCCACAAAGGACAGTTTTCATTAGTAAAATTACCATTTTTTACTATTTAGCAACTCTCCAGTAAGAGGACACCTCTCCACAAAGGACAGTTTTCATTTGTAAAATTACCATTTTTTTTACAATTTAGCAACTCTCTGGTAAGAGGACACCTCTCCACAAAGGACAGTTTTCATTTGTAAAATTACCATTTTTTACTATTTAGTAACTCTCAGGTAAGAGGACACCTCTCCACAAAGGACAGTTTTCATTTGTAAAATTACCATTTTTTACTATTTAGTAACTCTCAGGTAAGAGGACACCTCTCCACAAAGAACAGTTTTCATTTGTAAAATTACCATTTTTTACTATTTAGTAACTCTCAGGTAAGAGGACATCTCTCCACAAAGGACAGTTGTCATTTGTAAAATTACAATTTTTTTTACAATTTAGCAACTCTCAGGTAAGAGGACACCTCTCCACAAAGGACAGTTTTCATTTGTAAAATTACAATTTTTTTACTATTTAGCAACTCTCCGGTAAGAGGACACCTCTCAACAAAGGACAGTTTTCATTAGTAAAATTACAATTTTTTACAATTTAGCAACTCTCAGGTAAGAGGACACCTCTCCACAAAGGACAGTTTTCATTTGTAAAATTACAATTTTTTACTATTTAGTAACTCTCCAGTAAGAGGACACCTCTCCACAAAGGACAGTTTTCATTAGTAAAATTACAATTTTTTACTATTTAGTAACTCTCTGGTAAGAGGACATCTCTCCCTCTAAAGGACACTTTGGCTTTGCAATTAGGTATTGTCCTTTACAGGGAGGTAGTTCTACTGTATAGGTCACTTGAGGAGACCAAGATAAAAGCAATTGGGACTTTAAACATGAAATAAATATGAAGATAAATATGATTATTAAGGTAAAACATCAATAAGGCTTATAGGAGACTGGCTAGATTCATTTGTAGGAACAGGTGTTTATCTAGTTTTAAAAATAAGAGATTTCTAATAGAACTCTCAGACAAACAAACGGTCAGTATTTACAGTAGAAACTCCTTCCATCTGATGAGTGATCATCTTCCTGAACATTCACTTTTGTACAACTATTCAACCTCCATTGAGAGACCACAGGAGTATCAATGTTTTCCAGAGCTCTCTCATGAGATGTGTTTTACTGTAAGTAACTTATATAAAAGAAATTTTTCTTTTTTACTTTCCGACGTTTCAGTGACTTCCTATCTCTCTCCTCACTGACAGCGAGAAACAACGTATGTAACTAAATGAAAAATTGGTTGGTGTAGCTATATATTTTTCCAAACAAACTTCTAAACCACAAAGGATCTTCAAAATTAAGAGAAAGTTGCTATAATAACATTTTTGAAACCTCACTAATAACATCATTTGGAACCAAGATTTTTTAAAATTATAACCTAATATGCGATAAAACAACATTCTGTTTTATCGCATAAACAATACCGAGAAGATTATCACTGTCGTTATAACCTAATATATCAGTACTTTTGTCTGAAGATGGTAACAACACTGTTACCCAAACATCACACACTATTTATTT
>CP092872.1:9567126-9602751 GCA_030710605.1 Cordylochernes scorpioides
CGTGGTTACCATAGTACAAGCCATTGTTACCATGGTAATTTCACCAGGGTGCGGAAAATATGGGCAGCCGCGGGATATAGGGAGGTAAGCTGGTGGAGCATGTACCAGACACTCTCTCCTGTAGTTTTGAATCGATTGGCTTATACAGCTGGAACTTTAATGCCATTGTTGGTAAAGGTAGTTTTCGAGTCAATGAACATCTATGATTCTGGGGATAATAGAAAAATGCAAACATTTAAAGTATTCAGCATTGCTTACATCACAAACTATTTGGCGTTGTTTCGAATGAGGAAAGATCGCACGTCATCATACATCAATATTGAAAGTATTTTGCGGAATCTTGTAACAAATCATTCATACTATCTCCATGAGTATGTATAGCTAGAGAGGGAGGAGGCTGTGTGTTGGGTGTTTCAGTTCTTCAATGGTGGAGCCCAGACTACCGAGTAAGTATGTATAGCTAGAGAGGGAGGAGGCTGTGTGTTGGGTGTTTCAGTTCTTCAATGGTGGAGCCCAGACTACCGAGTAAGTATGTATAGCTAGAGAGGGAGGAGGCTGTGTGTTTCAGTTCTTCAATGGTGAAGCCCAGACTACCGAGTAAGTATTTATAGCTAGAGAGGGAGGAGGCTGTGTGTTGGGTGTTTCAGTTCTTCAATGGTGGAGCCCAGACTACCGAGTAACTATGTATAGCTAGAGAGAGGGAGGAGGCTGTGTGTTGGGTGTTTCAGTTCTTCAATGGTGGAGCCCAGACTACCGAGTAACTATGTATAGCTAGAGAGAGGGAGGAGGCTGTGTGTTGGGTGTTTCAGTTCTTCAATGGTGGAGCCCAGACTACTGAGTAAGTATGTATAGCTAGAGAGGGAGGAGGCTGTGTGTTTCAGTTCTTCAATGGTGGAGCCCAGACTACCGAGTAAGTATGTATAGCTAGAGAGGGAGGAGGCTGTGTGTTTCAGTTCTTCAATGGTGGAGCCCAGACTACCGAGTAAGTATGTATAGCTAGAGAGGGAGGAGGCTGTGTGTTTCAGTTCTTCAATGGTGGAGCCCAGACTACTGAGTAAGTATGTATAGCTAGAGAGGGAGGAGGCTGTGTGTTGGGTGTTTCAGTTCTTCAATGGTGGAGCCCAGACTACCGAGTAAGTATGTATAGCTAGAGAGGGAGGAGGCTGTGTGTTTCAGTTCTTCAATGGTGGAGCCCAGACTACCAAGTAAGTATGTATAGCTAGAGAGGGAGGAGGCTGTGTGTTTCAGTTCTTCAATGGTGGAGCCCAGACTACTGAGAAAGTATGTATAGCTAGAGAGGGAGTAGGCTGTGTGTTGGGTGTTTCAGTTCTTCAATGGTGGAGCCCAGACTACCGAGTAAGTATTTATAGCTAGAGAGGGAGGAGGCTGTGTGTTGGGTGTTTCAGTTCTTCAATGGTGGAGCCCAGACTACCGAGTAAATATGTATAGCTATAGAGGGAGAAGGCTGTGTGTTGGGTGTTTCAGTTCTTCAATGGTGGAGCCCAGACTACTGAGTAAGTATGTATAGCTAGAGAGGGAGGAGGCTGTGTGTTGGGTGTTTCAGTTCTTCAATGGTGGAGCCCAGACTACTGAGTAAGTATGTATAGCTAGAGAGGGAGGAGGCTGTGTGTTGGGTGTTTCAGTTCTTCAATGGTGGAGCCCAGACTACCGAGTAAATATGTATAGCTATAGAGGGAGAAGGCTGTGTGTTGGGTGTTTCAGTTCTTCAATGGTGGAGCCCAGACTACTGAGTAAGTATGTATAGCTAGAGAGGGAGGAGGCTGTGTGTTGGGTGTTTCAGTTCTTCAATGGTGGAGCCCAGACTACTGAGTAAGTATGTATAGCTAGAGAGGGAGGAGGCTGTGTGTTGGGTGTTTCAGTTCTTCAATGGTGGAGCCCAGACTACCGAGTAAATATGTATAGCTAGAGAGGGAGGAGGCTGTGTGTTGGGTGTTTCAGTTCTTCAAGAATGGCGATTCCACAAGAATGGAGAGAAAAGTGTTCTGGAGTTCCTCCCCAGGTTAGCCAAGCTGGATGTTGACGCCAAACTGTGATTTAATATCTCCAGTTTCACGTCTAGGTCAAGCCAGTTGCCGAAGGTGGATGCCAGGGGAGTGACCTTTTATAACAACCAATCGTTGCAGCCCAAACCCTGGACCTGCAGCAACTTTCATCCTCTGCCACCAAGCTTGTTTTGTACTTCCAGGTTGATGGGAGCTGCATGTTGGAACTAACAGTCACATACGTTTTCAGATCAGCTGCTGGAATCTAACCCGTGTTTGGCGTTCGTTCAGGTAGGAGCCGTTTCTAACTTCCTGCGTGCAGATACTCTACCCTATCTTATAGTTTAGGGAGATACTTCCTGAGACCAACCATTAGTAGAATGACCCCTCAGCCCTGAGGAACGAGGCCCAGCTTTACCATGTACGCAAGACTGTGGTGTCGAGACTCTCTTCGGATGAATCTGGCCTCAGTCGAGTACGAGCGGGCATATGCGCCTCAAGTACGATATGGGAGATCAGAGCGGATGTCAAACATTCAAAACCGGTTCGCGCTCAATGAGAGAAGTCTCCACGTGTCTCACCCCGTGTGTGTTTCAGGTGGTCCCATGTTCTCTACCTTCCCATGGTGGGACTGTTAAGGGGACTGCTGCTCACCATGTATCTCTATAGTACCCATCTTGTGTACCTATCTATAGTACACGCCATGTGTACGTAAGACACACTATATAAAAGGGCAGCGGCCCCCGACCAAAAAGAAGGAATCGACAAGCAACTTCTTTCAATCGCCGACCCGCTGTTTTATGCAGAAGCCTTCAGTGTGCTGTCTCCAAAATTAGTAACTTAACAAAATGTTTTTGCAGATCTGAGCCTAAATTAGATCCATTTAATGTTAACATCCTCTCATCCAAGAAACTACTGCCTGATCTTACAGGCTCTCGCGAGTTAGCGGCCTTTACGAGTTCAAGACATGTGCATACAGAGGATCTGGTATTGGGCTGTACTGGGAATTCTCCATTCAAGCATTATATAACTTGATTCGAACTCCGCCTTTGCCGGTCCCAAGCTGGATGAAAAAGGAGGAGGGGGAGCAGTAACAAGCTCACTAAAAAACCTGGGCTCAGCTGGCCCGGCTGATAGTACCCTGTAAGGGCTCCTAATCCAGGGATACAGGATAAGCAGCGTTTGTACTCCATGTTAGGAGCGGCTGCACATGGCGTCTGTTCCTCATGTCAGAGGCGGCCATTTCATTTGGAGCTAAGTATGACTGCCACTGAGTAGTGCTCCCAGTCTTAATGACAAAGGCAGACGCATTCTACTTCACCCAGTCATGAAGATAAGAAAGAACGAAGAAGATAACTTGATTCTCTCTCAGTTTTATGTATTTCAGAATGATATGAAATATTCCTAATTGATTCTAAATCACAACAACAAAGCCTTTATTAAGGACAATCGTCCCATACAGGATTCTCTCAGATAGGTAAAACAGAAGTAAACATAACATTTATCTACAGAAAGTGGATAATAACATCAATCTTTCCTCACGCTGGGTCGTTCTTCTGTATTACACCTTTTGACTGTGCTGTTCTCCAGAATTTATAAAAAGCCAATGCATTGGTCCTGTTTTTTACTACTTTTTCCAATAAGGCGTATATGGCGAATTGTTTTCCTAAGCAATCTTCCAATGTAGAATTACTCTCTTATCTTCCAAAGCCAGACAGTAAAACGTGTAGTGTTTTAAATTAGGCAACAATGTTTTATCTCAGCAGTAAATAATATCAATACAGTAGAACCTCCTTGTAAAGGTCAGCTAGGTGCAGAGCCAAAGTATCCTTTAGGGAGAGGTGTCTTCTAACCGGAGAATTGCTAAATAGTAAACATTGTAATTTTGGTGATGAAAACTATCCTTGTAGAGAGGTGTCCTCTAGCGAGGGCGTCCTCTCATGGAGGTTCTACTGTACTAAAAATAGTGTTCGGTCTTAATAAGCAAATAATTAACATTTTTTTGAAACAATATTTTGAACCAACATCCATTCAGGCAGAATCCACAGGCGTATTTTTAAAATGTCTTCAAAACGATGATTTTAAATTAAAATAAATTAATATGATTATAAATACGATAAGGCACAATTTGGATTATTATAGAAAGAAGAAATATCAATGATATTTACAGATATGCTTTTAATTATATCTAACAAAAAAAAAGTGTTTTTTTTTCCCCACTTCTAAGAATAATATTTTAGGGTTCTTAGAAAACTGTCTTCTTCATATCTGCTATCTTGTTTACACACTTGATAAAACAGTAACTATTTAAAACATGCTTCAAACAAAATTCTCAAAGAAGATCTCAACCAGCCTAATATAGAAGAGATTTATCAAGACTCTGCGACAAGACTATTCTCGCAATTTCAAAAATCATCAAATCCAACTATACAAGAAATTGTTCAAAATCAAGGTGACCTCAGCCACCGAATCCGACGACCTGGATCCAATGGCTAGCTGACAGCCAAACACCCAACAACTGCCCTCCTGTAAGGTTCCGGGGGCCACTCAAGCATTACAACTCGCCATGTGTAAATAATCTGGACAAGGCGACTCGCGAGCTGTGCTCGAATGCAACACCTGCAAATTGAGACGAAATAAATAAAATAAAAAAATTTCTCATTCAGTACATTTGACTGAAGATAGTAACAACACTGTTACTGAAATGTCACACACTATTTATTTATTTGGATTTGGTCTTGCTACCTCATACCTTTAATATCTATTTGAAATAAGTCTTTTTTTCGCGAAATAAAATTTCAAACTACTGAATCTATTCTTCTCAAGATATAAATTGATGTCTTATTGTCTCACTAAAACTACTGAACAAGCCATTGAAAAAACATTGAACATAGGCAGCTGAATAAATAGATTGACATATAAACTATTTAAAGCCTAAAATTAGTCCAATAAAAATCTATTTTACATATTTTGAAGTCATAAAATGTTATTAGAATTATGATAAAGCACAATTTGGATTATAGATACAAGAAAATAAGACCTAATCCAAATAAATTAATAGTTTGTGACATTTCGGTAACAGCATTGTTACCACCACTGTCTGCCTCACCCACCACTCCTTCCCCGCAATGGTTCCTTCACAGCTTTCCTGGAAGTGGACCCAGACACTTTCCGCACTCTGGGTCCCCATGGCCAGCTCGAGTTCAACATCATCCACAACTTCGAGTTCTCCTTGCGGGTCCGAGTCTGCTTCCAATGCTGTGGGTTTGGTCACAGCGCCTCCAGGTGTTTCAGCTCGACCATCCAGTGCTTCCACTGTGTCTCCCACGACGATGATGGTACTAACTGCCCATCCCTCTCTAATCTTTGCACTGCCAAGTGCGCTCACTGCAATTCTAAGGGCCTCTCCTCCAACCACAAAGCCAGATCCCCCACCTTCCGCCTCCGAGCTGAGCAGTGATACCTCCTCGCGAGCTCTGCCACCTCCTAACATGCCCAGCCTTGGATTGAACCCTGACTTTGGCAGGTACCTGACTTGCTTGGAGTCCTCCTTTACTGGTATTCCAGTACTTGAAACAGCTTTTTATCCCAAGCCAGGTTCCTTACCCAGCTCCTCTTG
The DNA here is from genome assembly GCA_030710605.1 of Cordylochernes scorpioides. NCBI lineage: Eukaryota > Metazoa > Arthropoda > Arachnida > Pseudoscorpiones > Chernetidae > Cordylochernes > Cordylochernes scorpioides. The sequence goes on from CP092872.1 coordinate 9,572,749, forward strand.
GGCTTACCTCCTTCCTTGTCAGTGCTTCTTACAGCTTCATGTATCTACCATCCTTCCTTTTCATGCAGCAGACTTGTTACCTAGTTGGCTTTGTTCTAACCATGTCTTTGTGTTTTCTCTCCAAAAAAGCTCGCAGACGCGCTTACAGCGGAGGTTGTATAATTTCTATATATATATTGTAGCGTAGAAATCAAGCCTTGAAATATCCTAAGATGTAAAAGTATTTATTGATGACGTCACGGCAACAAGTCGACAATTATTAACAGGTCAGCCCCCAAAACTATTTACCGCTAGGGAATCTTAAGCAAGCAAGCAAAGAAATATTTTAAAGATGATTTCACAAATACAGATATATTTTTAAAATCTGTTGAATATATTTTCATTGAATAATATTAAATTAAATAATAAAATATTTCTTCGTCACATAGCCTCCTCCTATAGAGAGCATCGACCCGATGCTCAGCAGGAGACTTACGATGTCATTCTTAAGAACTAGTACTATGGCCAGGGATATTTTCAGGTGACTGCGGTGGATGTCTTCTTTCAGTTGAGATATCTTCTTCATGAGGACTTGGTAGGTCTATGTTTACGTCAAGGTAGCTTTTTCTCATTTCTACTGTGGTCGGCAAGGGAGGATTTTATAAATTTGCGGCCTTACCTTCCATATGGACTATCATCTAGTTTTAATGGCGGGGCGTCCAGCTAGGTCTTCTAGCAGGTGAGAAATGTTGTCTGTTTCGACCGGGATATGAGGTAGGGCTTCGGTAGCGAGTGAAATTTTTCCTCGATGATTCGTCATTGGGGTCCTGAGATTCGGCTCGAAAGTTGTAGAATACCATTGCGTCTTGCTTTCTTTGGAAATATTCTTTTCTCCTTTCCTCATTGTGTCTCTTCCTGTCACGGCAATAGCGGACGACGTGACCTGGGCGTCCGCAGTAGAAACAGATTGGCCTTCCCTCAGTTGTCCGCCATTCATTGGTGTCGCGTCTTCTTCCTTGTTTCTGATATTGAGATGTAGGATGGGGATTTCTAGGTTGAGCCTCAAATTTAGGATTTGATACCGGCCTGGGTGATTGAGGGGGACTTATTGTAGGTTCTGATATAGGCGCCAAGGTCTTTACGATCTCTTCCCTTACTGAATCTTCATTGGCAGCGATTTTAGGCTCCTCTTGAGGAGAGTCCAATGCTTGCTGTATCTCTTCGCGGACAATTTTTCGGATCAGCGATGACAGATCTTCTCCGTCATCCTGGTCACAGAGAGAGGCTACATTTGGTAGGCGCTCGTACCTGGTTGGGGTAACTCGCCTACAACGGAGCGCTTCGACACGGCGACATTCTGTAATGAATTGCTCGGTGCTCTGTACATCCCTCGGTAGGAGTGCTTGATAAAGCTCCTCAGCTATCCCCTTCATGAGGTGGGAGATTTTATCTTCTACGCTCATTTGAGGATCAACCTCTTTGCACAAGCACAGGACATCCTGGATGTAAAATTCGGTACTTTCACCTTTTAATTGTGCCCGTGTTTTAAGTTTCTTCTCCGCTTGCAATTTTGAATTTTCTTTTTTTCCAAACACATTCTCTAATTGAGATGTGAATTCCTTCCAAGTCTGGATGCTTTCTTCGTTGTTCTCAAACCATTTGAGAGCAGTTCCAGACAGATAAAAATAAACTTTAGTAAGACAAAGGGTTTCGTCCCAATGGTTGTACCTTGCCACACGTGCATACCCTTTTAACCATTTTTGGAGATCTTCACCATCCTCCCCGGAGAAAATGGAAGGGTTCCTTGGCAGATGTTGAACAACGTAGTTGCTTACCTGAGTACCTTCCTTCTTTACATTCATAGAAGTTTCTTCTGGTTCAACAGAATCAATTTTTCTTTTATTTCTTAATGGGTATCGGTCCAGTCTCTCCACCAGTTGTAGCGTAGAAATCAAGCCTTGAAATATCCTAAGATGTAAAAGTATTTATTGATGACGTCACGGCGACAAGTCGACAATTATTAACAGGTCAGCCCCCAAAACTATTTACCGCTAGGGAATCTTAAGCAAGCAAGCAAAGAAATATTTTAAAGATGATTTCACAAATACAGATATATTTTTATAATCTGTTGAATATATTTTCATTGAATAATATTAAATTAAATAATAAAATATTTCTTCGTCACAATATGTTATATTAAAATCTTATTTTATTTAAGATTGTAATCTATAATCCAAATTGTGCCTTATCAATTTTATTTAAGATTATATTTCATAGATTCAAATACTCTGCTAAATCGACCGCCAGAGGTTGCACTTACCCTATAAAAACTCATTGTTGTTGTTTCCCGATGGCTGGCTCAAATATTTTGTACATTATGTAAATAATCTTTTGTTTTCCTTGTTCTACTCGCCTTAAGTCGGGCAGTACTTTTGCCAAATTGTTTTTATATATTCCTTTAGAGCAATTGAGCTATTTTTGAAAACAAATTTCATTTAATTATTGCAACGACTGCAGAACAATATCGTAACATACTCATGTATACCAAAATCAAGCAACAAATAATAATAATTCAATATATCATTCTAATTCCAAAATACAACAGAAATCTAATTATTTTTATATAATATACATGTAGATAAAAAAAATAAGTCAGTGGAGTTGAAGGTATTTGGTTCCATACTTTATTGACAAACATAGCACCTCCTTTACATAACATGTCCCAAACATATCAGAACAAGAGAGAGAGAGGGGAGGGGGAACTGTACGTATAACTACAAGGAAGGAAATCACACACAAGTTAGCTCTCAGGGGTAGGAGTAAAATATTAATTACCACATTCATCAATTGGCACTGGAGATGAAAAGACTTTTTTTTTTTTAAATAGAGAGTACTAGAATAAATTTTTTCACAACAGTCTTTTCATTCAAATATAATAATAATAAATATAAAAAAAATCAATCAAAAACAACCAATGACTTTCACTAATTCCATTATAATATGTAAATATATAAAAAAATAAAAACTTTTTTTGTAAAAAAAAAAAAAAAAAAAATCACAGATTAAAATTTTTTTTTCTCTCTTTGGTCCTAACGCACATATTAATTGTTAAAAAAAATAGCTGCCTTTTTTTTTGAGCCCCCAAATTTTTTAAAATTTTTTTTTAAATATCTCCAGTGAAAAAAAAAAAATGATTTACATATTTTTTAAATTTATTTTTGAAATATATATATATATAATATTTCCAAAGAAACAATATAGATCTTGAAGAGATAAAATACAATAATAGTATACATACACAGTTTTTTAAAAAGAAATATAGCTTCACATCAAACAATTCTTGATTTATTCATTACTTCCTGATGTTTCAGCTACACACTGTCATCTTCAGTCGAAGGAAGAATAGGTTTTTCAATTCAAGTTTCTCTAAAATTCGCTCCAACCTATTTTTTTTTTTGCTTATCTCTAGTACACGTGTTACAGACCATGATAATCATGGTGGGTAGAAGTATGCAACTTAATGTAAGTGTACCACATGTCTACACATATGAAAAGCAGTTTGACTTTTGCACTTACAAATATGCCAGAGTACAGGTTACACGCACTTGCTGGTAGGGTTGGACTTTTGAAAGAATCAGGGAGCCATTGGAACATTATTTTTTGCTCCATCTGTGGAAGATGAGAGTTGCCAAAACATTGGGAAAAAAGTAGAGAAATCAAGAATAATGATGTCAAGCCATAATTCCTTTCAAAACAAACTCCCGACCAAATTTAATATATACAGTTAAACCTGTCGTCCCCTCTTGGGACTCACCAAAATAGAATGCTATAGAGAGGGGGGTGCTATAGACAGGTCACTTTTAATGTAAAATGTTTACATTTTAATGTTTAAAATCGAGCGCTATAGAGAGGAAGGCGCTATTTAGAGGGGGCGCTATAGACAGGTTTAACTGTATATATATATAGGTTGGGGATCCATTTCTTTTTTTAAGATTTAAGAAAGTGAAGAGAGAGAGGGGTATAACTAAAAAAACAAAAATGTGAGAAGAGAAAACAAAAGGGTAATGAAAGGCTTAGAAGATAAATCAGAAGGAAAAGAGAAATCTATCATAAAAATAACAACTAAAACAGCTTCTAAGAATGAACTTTTTGCTTTATATTTTCTTCTAAAGCTTTTTTGGGTTTCACAAACCTGACTACAGATTATAGATACAAGGTAATAAGACCTAATCCAAATAATTTAATAGTGTATGATGTTTAGGTAACAGCATTGTAACCATCATCAGACAAAAAGAATAAATATTTTTCATTTATTCTTTTGTCTGATGATGATAACAATGCTGTTACTGAAACATCATACACTATTAAATTATTTGGATTAGGTCTTATTTTCTTGTATCTATAATCCAAATTGTGCTTTATCATTTTCTACAGATTATACAGTTATACTTCAGTAGAAGGATTTATAAAACCCGAAAGCTTAAGAAGAATAGGTAAAATAAAGCAAGAATTTCATTCTTGGAAGACATTTTATTTATTGCAAAGGATTTTTACTTTTCAGAAATCTAAAAAAAAAAATAGAAGGCTACTTCTTCTATAAAATTAGAATACAAAAGCTATGTGTCATCTATTGTCCATCTCTGCAAACTTGCAGACTTCAGTTGATAGTCACAGAGGATTGATTGAACATAGCTTTTGTTTACTATAATTTTGACAAAGTAGCCTTTTTTCCAAATTTAAAAAAATGAATAACAAACATGATAAGATACAATTTAGATTATTGATTAGAATACAAGGTTAATAAGACAAAATCCAAATTAATAAATAAGTGTGTAACATTTTGGTAACAATGTTATTACTATCAGGCAAAAGTATTGAGTGAGAAAAACATGCTGTGTTCCTCATTCAGTATTTTTGTCTTAAGATGGTATCAATGTTGTTACTCGAAACGTCACAAACCAATTATTTATTAGGTCTTATTACCTTGTGTGAATAACAAACAGTTATCAATTTTTAAATTCGAAAAAAAGAGGAGATAAAGAAAAAGGGCAAAGACTGTCTATTGAAAACAGAAATTCTAAAACTCCAAAGAAAGCACTCTGGAAATATTTGAAAAAAAAAAAAGGATAATAATTGGTCTACATTTCAAAAAACTATATATTTTTTAATAGAGAAACAATGTAACAACTCTGTGAGCATTAATCCTTTTTTTTAACTTTAAATATAAAAATATTTTTCGATATAACCATTTTCTTTATTGACAAAAATAAAATAAGTATCTGACAATGAAAGATGAGCTTTTTTTTTTAATCTATCATTTATCAAAACATATCAACACTTATCTTTTAACTCTTTTGCTGCTGATTACTGCTTTTTCGCGATGACACTGTTATGCCAGACTCACCATTTTTTGAGCTCTATCATACACTCTCAGGATATCTATAAGCCTCAATATTTATTCTCTTGAAAACTATAAGTATTTTTTAACGCTACTTTTCTTCAAATATATATATAATTCGAAGCTATTTTTTTCCACAGCCTCTATACAGTAGAACCTTCATGAGAAGACACTCATGCTTGATGACACCTTTCAACAAAGAGGAAATCCTCATAACCAAAATGACCATTTTTTTACTATTTAGCAACTATCTGGTATGAGGACCTATCTACAAAGGACAGTTTCCATTTGCATAATTACCAATTTTTCTATTTAGCAACTCTCCAGTAAGAGGGAAACTCTTCAGGTAAGAGGACACCTCTCCCTAAAAGACAATTTGGCTTTGCAATTAAGTGTTGTCATTTACAGGGAGGTTCTATTGTACTGTTATTAATAAAAATTGAGAAAGAGAGGGCATGACTCATCAGTGGGGAAACCTTCAAGAGGTTTTGCCATTTTAATCTAAAAATCAATCTAATTTTGTATTAGAATGAATTTCTTATATATCTTGCATTTGGTATTAAATACAGTAAATGGGTGTTTTGAAATAACTATAGACATATGCTTTTAGGACTGTAAGAATGTATACCTAAAAGAGCTTTTAATTCTAAATATATATAAGAGAGAAAAGTAGCGTTTTAAAAACTTGTAGCTTTCATCAATAGAAGGGGGAAAAATTGATAAAGATATTTAAACAATTTAACAAATTGAAAGAAGAAAGAAATTTGTCTTCTTTCAATTTGTTAAATCTCTACATATCTTACTGAGAAGAATCTTTTATATCTAAAGATATTTAAAATTTATTTTCTTCTGGTTCATATTTGATGTAATTAAAAAGTGGAATAATTTGTTACTTAGCTGTAAATAACTGGTATTTATCTTTTTTTTTCCCCCAAATATATATTTATACAAAGTCTTCTATTTAATGGATAAACTCTGTGTTAAAAAAACAAAACAAAAAAATCAATATTGATACCTGAGTCCAGTTTACTCCTATGGTAGTGACATTGGCCATCTACCCACACTTCTGTCAGCAAAAGAGTTAAAATTCAAAAGAGTTCATAAAATTTTCAATAGGTTCAGGTTAATAGGTGAGGCTTATGATATTCATGGTTGTGGAGAAGAAAGGCTTCAAGTCTTTGTACTTGTAAGAGCATCGTAACATTTTTTTGTGCATATAAGCAAAAATGCGCAAATTTTGAAAGAAGTTAAAACTGTGATGGTTTGTTAACAGTAGCAACTGAGTTTGCAAGTCATTAATTGACATTTATAACTATGGACTGTTTAAAAGGTTTAAGCATTCCTTCAGCCTAACAATTTGTCGCTGTAACATCACCTGTACTTATTTGGATTTGGTCTTTTTTTTTAACTATCTCTTTTATTTAGGAAATATAAAATATACCTATGAACCAACACACATAACTGGGTTGAAATTTTAACAATTTTTGAAAAAAATATTTTTTTGCCACAGTAGAAATACACCCATGGACAAAACTTAAGAAAGTGTTGGTGATGGGAAAGGAGTCTATAGAGGGCAACTTTTAATCAATTAAGGGAATAAAAAAAAATAATAATAAGAGATAAAAAGAATCAAATCCAAAAAAAAAAAAAAAAAAGGAGGATGATCTTAAAATCAAATCCAAATAAGTAAATTCAATATCCATTTCTATAAACATAAATCATTACTTGCGTTTTGACAACAGGTTTGGAATGCCATCAACAAAACAGAGAAAAACTACGGGAAAAAAAATGATCAAAAAAGATAACAATAATAATAATCTATAGGGGTAGTTTATAACAGACTTGACCCTTATACTAGAAAAAAAAAAAAAATTGGGACATAGTAGGCTGGATTATAGTAGGCAGAGAAGTTTAAAAGTGGCTTTCTTGGATTTTCTGTTTTAATCCCGCATTTAAATATATATCTTTTTTATCACAGTGATTGTTTGGAGAAAAAGGGGGGTGGGGGGGAGTGGGAACAGTGGACTTTGAACAAGGGGGAAGGGATCGGAAGGTTTATCATCATCATCTAATAATCATCTCTCTTCATAGAATTTCTTAAAACATTAAAAAAATGTTGTCAACATTAAAAAAAAAAAAAATTCTCTATTTACACGATACCTTAAAAATATATATATGTATAATAAAACAAATAAACAGAGAGGGTGTGTATGTGTCCATTATTATCAGTAATAGAAGGGGAAAAAAAAACACATGAATAATAATACACTTATATATATATAAATTGTAATATATTTAACCTATTTTAAATCATGTCGATGAGGTATATATATATATAAATAAATCATTATGAATATATTATGTATGGAGGTATTTATTTTTATTATATAAAAAAATGATATATATATAAAAAAATCAGAGAAAAAAATTTGAAAAAAAAAAAAATGATGGAAAGTGAATTGAGGGAAGGGGGGGGGTAGGGATTAAAAAAGTGAGAATGGATGGAGCTAGTTAAAAAGTAGTTAAGATGGTTTTAATTAACCCAGAATTATCAAAACTATTAGTTATGGAGTCTGATAGTGAGAGAGAAAATGGTGTATTCTCATCTGTGAGAAAGTCAAAATATTTTTTTATCAAAAGGTTAAATTTGTAGGATACACAAATAGGATATATAAAACCTAATATGTATATATGTAAAATTAATGCAGAGTTCAAGTGATTCTGAAATGTATTTCTTTAAAGGGATAATAATGGTATCATTAAAAAGTTAATATGGGTATCATTAAAGAAAAGAAAAAAAAAATCAAACATCTTTGCATATTTACACTAATTTTACTTGGAAATATGCAAAATTGTCTGAGAGTTTTTCAGGTTTAATAGTATGCAAATCAGAATATACTATTCATCTCTAATCTGTTAAATATATTATTTAAAAAGAGCATTTTACTTTTTAACCTAACCTTTTTGAAATCTAAAATTTGAAATCTAATAACAATTTTTATAAAAAACCTAATAATACGTATACTTATTTAGTAAAAAGAGGTGTGATAAAGATGTGTTACGGTAAAAGAATAAAATAAATAGAAAGATTTCAAATGAATATAAAAAGAAGAATCTATATAAACACAGAGTGTTAACAAAAAGCCCATGCTAGATCCTTTTTAGGGAGTAAAAAAATGGATGCTATAGGAAGCAATTTTTTATTTTTAATTAAAAAATAAAGAATTAACAAAAGAAAGAGAATTTATAAATTCAATTGCCATCTATTGATAAAATTTGTAACAAAATAAATTTACTGGCAATGTGTTTCTTTTCAATAATATCATCAAATATTATCTCTACAGTATTTGATGATATTGTGGTGTGTTGATTCATTAGTCCAGCGAGCCGACGGCAGGGTCTGTCATTCCAGCATGCTGTAAGGAATTCTCTCGGCTCCCACAATATTATTGAAAAGTAACACAGTAAATTAATTTGTTACAAATTTTAAAAGAAATAGAATAACAATAGTGAATAGAGAAGAAAAAATAAATTTTTAATATGAAACTAAGGATATAAGAATTGATAACAATGTTTTAAATGGTCAGGTAATTTCAAGCTCTTTTTTTGTTAATGTGCAAAGTCTTTTACCTTTTTTACATAAGATAGCCGCACTTTACATATGATGAACAGAATTAATTTATAATACAATATAATGCGGCTTATGATTGTAGAACAAAGTTATACAGCAAATGTTTCTTTTGAACGAAAAATCAAAATTTATTTTAAGTAGAAATAACGATTATTTCTAACCTTAGGGATGAGGTATGAAAGGAGATGAATTGTGAAGATTCCATTTCCATCCCTGGACACTTTATTATTCCGTTTATCATTACTCTTCACAATTCATCTCTTTTCATACTTCATCCCTAAAGGATAGGAATAGTCATTATTTCTCCTTAAAAAATTTAAAATTACAATTTTTCGTTTTGTAAAAAGAAACATTTGCGGTATAATTGTCAAACTTTGTTATAAAAGAATTAATATTATCATTATACTATTAGTGTCAATGGTGTTAACCAAACTTGACATAGAATTTTATTATCTGGATTTGTTTTTTTTCATCTTGTGATTCTTATCTATAATCCAAATTCTGATAGTAGTGTTACTTATCTTCTTATCATATGGAGTAATTGTTTCACGTTGATAGGAACATCTGAGACAACAAAGGTAGGAATACGACTGTTATAATTTAGGTGGAATCATCCATTGATGAGCTCTACTCTTCCCCGGCAAACACCATCAAAAGTCTCAAGCTTTACAAGCTTGATACCTTAATTGGGATTTTGGAACAGCGACCCTTTAAATTGCTACTTCTGCAATGTTGGCATCCAAGACAATTTGGTCCACTATCTATTCCATTGCCCATTCCTACATGAAAAGAGACTGGAAATTCGCGAAATTTCGAGGCTAACTGACTACAATGAACAACATGTATATAAAATCTTTACTACTCTCCTGCTGGATAAAACATTTGTTTATAAATATTTTAAATTTTTCAGGGAGATTGATAAAATGAGAGAAGTGCTCAACTCCACCTACAACGGCTGATTGCTCCCCCTCCCCTCTAAATTGCTTTTCTTCCTCACTCATGTACATATATAACCTTTTAGGGGAATCCCCTTGTAAGACAATAGTGTCTTAATAAAGGTTTTTTGTTGTTGTTGTTGATACCTTAATATGATTGAGTGGAGATAAGAAAGAAGAAGAGGTGGACTCAGTAGTACAGCCTTCATCTCTAGGGTGGCCCTACCAGGAGTACAAGACTCCAGACATACTTTGCCTGTTCCACTCAGAATCAATATCCAAATTGTATATCATTATGATAACAGTGAAGAGGCAAATATTATTCATATTTTGAATAATATTTATTTTTAATGAAATAATTTGTTCATCAAAGTTGAACTTCCCTCAACAACAATCTTGGAACCAAGAATTTTAGATTTTTCTAACCATGATTAAAACGTCAAAAACAGATATAGTGATACAACAATAGAATAATCTTAATCAATAAATTTTTCTTAAATGATTATGTTATAAACAATCTACAAAAAAATCTAATATCAAGACACCATTGACAATCTAGATTTTTATTTTTTGCTTATCCCTAGTACTCGTGGTACAGGCCATGATAATCATGGTGGGTAGAAGTAGGCAACTGCTTTTACTGTAAGTGCACCACATGTCTACACATGTGAAAAGCAGTTCGAATTTGCACTTACAAATGTACCAGAGCCACGTTTGGGCAACACAATCTAGAGTTAAAAGAAAAATGTGAAAGATAATAAAGCAGATATAATAGAGTAATGAAAATAATATAATTTCCTTTAGAAAAACTGGCTAAAAAATTGTGGTTAAAACAATGAACAAAAAATAAGTGGCGATGTTAATAGAAATGTAAAACGAGTGTAATATTGAAAAAAAAAATGTTGTTTATAAAAGGTACGGTACTGTAGAAAACTTCCATGAGACAATGTTTATACCCTGGTCTCTTCTAGAGGGGGGTCCTTCATTGGAGGTTGACAAGTCATTTCTGACTTCATAAAGGTAGTCTAACCTGGACTCCTGGAGATACGTACAGAGAAGTCGCTAACTATCTAATAAATTGTCTTTAAGATAGGTTGTTATTGAGAGGCATTCAATTTGGATTATAGATAATATCACAAGATAACAAGTACAAATCATAAACATAGGTAGATGTTTGAGCCAAAAATGACCAAAGTTTTCTACCTGAATGAATGTTTGTTAAACAAATATTGTTTTGGCAGATGTTAATTGTTATGATTATAGATAATAATGATAATGAGGTTGTCCTAGGAGCAATAGTGAGAATAGGAAATTATTAGCATATCATTATATTATCATCATTTTTTATAGTTTCAAATGAGGTAAAATTAGAATTTTATTATATCCAAAATGTTGATTTTTTTGTGTACCTAAACCTTATCAGAGAAAAGTGTGCTACGGTATAATGAAAACCATATCTGATTTGTTCATGTATATTAATAATTTTATATTTTCGATAAACAATAAAAATAACTTTCATTATTATACAGTAAAACCCTGCTAAAACAAACCTGGGGTTATAGCAAACCTTTTCTTATAATGAACCTGAAATAATCCCTATTTTTTTATTTTATAATTACAGTGAACTATGGTTATAATGAACCATGGCTATAGTGAACCATAGGTTCAGTCCCATTGGGGTTTACTATAGAGGGGTTTTACTGTATATATATATATATATATGTGTAACATTTTGGTTAACAGTGTTGTTACCAACTCCAGCTAAAACAACTGCCAACTTCAGTCAACAACAAATTTTTAGTTTTTATTCAGAAGACTGTTGTAGCTGCTGGTAACAATATTCCTAACCAAAGTATCACACATATATATATATATATACAGTTAAACCTGTCTATAGCGCCCCTCTTGGGACTCACCAAAATAGGGTGCTATAGAGAGAGGGTGCTATAGACAGCTCACTTTTAATGTAAATCGCATTGTACTATGTATTTAAAATCGGGCGCTATATAGAGGGAGGCGTTATTTAGAGGGGGCGCTATAGACAGGTTTAACTGTATATATAAAAAAATGGTACAAAAGTGAAATTGTACTTAGGGATCAGGTGGATAAATTAAGAAAAAGGTATCTCCGGATCAGGCATTGCTTGCACAAAGCTGATGAGGGCCAACAGCCCGAAACACGTTATGTGGTTAGCTTTTCTTGAGTAATACAGAATGGGTATTTTGGCCAATTGGAGAATAATTACAAATCAATGAATAGTTGATATTTATTCTGACAGATGGCGCTTGTATCACACTGACGAGGGCCAGCAGTCCGAAACGTGTACTTTCTTGATTAATCAAGAATAGGTAATTTGGCTAATTGGGGGATAATTAAAAATTAATGAAAAGTTGATATTTATTCTAAAAGATGGCATAAGCCATCAGCAACTTTAGTTGCACACTTAGGAGATGTCTTTTTCTTAATTTATATGTTTCTTATTTGAGGTTTTATTTACCTTCTGAAATGAAGCGGCCATTTAATCAGATGGGTCATCCTCTCATGGGAGAATATATACTTGGCAGATTATGCAAATCAATTTTTGTGCTCAAAATATTTCCATTTTGTACTTCACCAGTAGATTTCCCAACTCTGTAGAGGGGGGGGGAGTTCAAATATAACACAAATTATATAAACCCAGATAGAAATATATTACATTAACATATTTGCATACCCCACTTAGGTATATGCAACAATGTATAAAGAATGTATTTGCATACCCGCTTAGGTATATGCAACAATGTATAGAGAAGAAACTTATTTCTAATTATAGAAGGAAGATGATGCTTAGAAAGAAGCACTTTCATATAATCAAAAACAACAAAAATTATTAATCAACGAAAAAAGTGAAAAAAAAAAAAAAAGAGAAACATATATATATATATTCAAAGAAAAACAACCGTTTATAATTTTGATTTAGAAACAAAAGAACAAAAAATATATGAGAAAAAAAGATAGAAAAATGAAGATTAACACGTTAACAATGACGTGTAAATATACAGAAAATGAAACTACTGCAGTTTAAAAAGTGCTAAAATGTTTTTTTCAGTTTTTCCAAAATTTAAAGTTTTTTTTTTTTGTTTAAATTGGAGTGGATACTGGAGCTTTTGTACCTCATAGCTATTTAAAAAGAGAATTGGAGAAATAGAGGATAATAATAAGGATGAAAAAAATGAGACACACAGTTAAACCTGTCTATAGTCTCCCTCTTGGGGACTCACCAAAATAGGGTGCTATAGAGAGGGGGTGAAAAGAATCGGTTGACGAGTGGGTAACACCCTCGATTCCCAACAGCCATGAACTGGGATTGAATCCTGCGTTAACATTTTGTTTAATATGTGAATAACCTTCACATTCATTGTTTCAATTATCATAAACTAGGTTGTTCTTGTTGAGCGGTACCTAATAAAGTGATTTTGGAACCGAAGAGAGAGGGTGCTATAGATAGGTCACTTTCAATGTAAATCGCATCATACTACGTATTTAAAATCAGGCGCTATAGAGAGGGAGACGCTATTTTAAGGGGGTGCTATAGACAGGTTTAACTGTAATTAGATTGTCGAAACAGAAAGGAGGGAAGTTATGAATTGCGAGTGAAAATTACCAAAAAAAAAAAATAATAATCATAGAAGATGCTATCAAAGAAGATATTTATACTTAAAAAAAAAAAATTCCATGAACCCAATTTACAATTTCTAAGAGATATGCAAATTTAAAAACAAGGTGGGGAAGGGGGAAATGAATTAACAAAATCTTGTACATTCTGGTCCTTTTTTTTTGTAATTATTAACAAACCAAGCACATTTTTTTCTTTTTTTAATTAAAAAAAAAAACAAATAATAAAAAAAATATGTGCTTCATATATATATATTCATATCATCTTTTTTTTTTTACATTTTCATCTTTTTTAAACAAATAAATATATAATTTTTTTTTTCAAAGTACATATGATAAAGATTTTTTTTTTACAGAGATATAACACCCAAAAAATAAAAAATATTTCAAAAACAAATTTTCAAAAAAAGAACCATTAAAAAAAAGGGGGGGAAATTTTTTTTCCAATAAAAAATAATATATAACAATAAATTTTGACCCTTAATTTAAAAAAAAAAAAATAATTATATATATATATATAAAAATATGTAAAAAAAAAAAAAACATACAAGAAAAAAAAAATTGCCAATAATATATATTTTTTTCACTTGATATTCCAATGACTAACAAAAAATATTTTTTCTTTTTAAGAAAAAAATAATAATAAATAAAAAGATACAAATGAAAAAAAAAAAATTTCAACAAATTGCACTTGGGGAAGGAAGAACTAAAAAAAAAAAAACTTTGATTTTTTTTTTGTCAATGAAAATGAAAAAAAAAAAAGTGACTGGAATTTTTTTTTTTTTTTAAAGTTTTTGGGGGATGTGTTGGGTTATGTTTTTTTTAACATGGAAGATATTGAGTTTAAAGATAAACCAAAAAAAAAAAAAGGGGGGGGAAAGAGAAGAAGTAACAGCGGTTTTAACAACCTAACAAATACGATGACACCTAGCTGTTGTATACTCAGTGTAGACAAAAATACATCAGCGTTTTACATTCGGCCTTTTTTTTTCCCCATCATCAACTTTTCTTGATATTACATTATCCCTTTGTAAGGCCTCACATATGCCATCTCTCACTATATAATATATTTTTTTCCATATAGAGATAGGAATAAAAACATTCAATATATATATAGTAATATAATATCTCTGATAGCTTTTTTAAAAAATATATATAGATATTTATACATAAATATATATTTATATATATATATAATATAGGTAATATATCTTTTTTTTTCTAATATATATATTTGTTGGGGTGGTTTTTTTTTTCACAGAAAAAAAAAATATTTGAGAGAAAAAAAAAAAATGAGGGAACAATATGATGTTGAGCTTGTCCTTGGATGGAGGTGGTGGGGTATTTCTACTGCCGTTGTTTAAGTAAAAGGAGCCAGACAGGAGGACGACTTGGGAGGATGGAGGTGACATTTCTTGATGGATGTCACACCAGACAGCCCAGACCTGCACAGATCATCTCACAATTTTATCCTTTATGGATGTTTGCCCGAGTGGAGGATAATTTATCTAATTAGTACTGTAAAACCTCCATGAGAGGATACTCCTGTTAGAGGACAAACTCTCTATAAAGGACAATTTTCATTTGCATAATTACCATTTTGGCAACTCCGCCTTTGCCGGTCTCAAGCCTGGATGAAAAAGGAGGAAGGGGAGCAGCAACAAGCTTACTAAAAAACCTGGGTTCAGCTGGCCCGGCTGATAGTACCCTGTAAGGACTCCAGGGATACAGGATGAGCAGCGTTTGTACTCCATGTTAGGAGCAGCTGCACATGGCGTCTGTTCCTCATGTCAGAGACAGCCATTTCTTTTGGAGCTAAGTCGGCCTGCCACTGAGTAGTACTCCCAGTCTTAATGACAAAGGCAGGCACATTCTACTTCACTCAGTCAAATGGTTGTCAAGATTTACAAGCTTGACACCCTAATATGATTGGAGATAAGAAAGAAGAAGAAGACCATCCACCTCCGGTAAGAGGACACCTTTCCCTGTCCCCCCTCATTAAGCCAAGCTCCTCCCAATGCTCCAAAGAGGTCAGACACACGCCCTCCAAACTCCAGGAGGAAGTGCTCTAGGTCAGGAATTCTCAACTGATAGTCCAACGGACTAAGGGGTGAATTTTTAATGGTCCTCAGTTTTTACCTGTCTAACTTGTGTGTGTGTGTGTGAATAAATAAAAATAGGACACTTAGTATAGTAGAACCTCTCTGTAAAGGACAACACCTAGTTGCAGATCAAAAATGTCCTTTAGAGAAAGGTGTCCGCTAATCGGAGAGTTGCTAAATAATAAAAATGTTAATGTTGACAATGAAAACTGTCCTTTGTAGAGGAGTGTCCTATGTAGCAGGAATGTCCTCTCATGGAGGTTCGGCTATATATATATATATATAATAGGAATAACTTATAGAGATATAACCTATATATAATATAAAGATTTGTATTATTAGAAACTAATTTTCTGTTTTAGTAGAATATCTAATATGCATTTTTATACTCTGTTGCTGAGGTTGCTCTCATTGTACTTGAGACAAAATTTTACCCAAGACAACAACATGTGGCAAGAGACATCAAAAAAATATTAATCCTGTTAAAATATTTTTTTGTGTCCGTGATTTTATTTTTTGACGTTTAAGATATTTTATAATGATCTGCCACTCTTGTCACTCTTGTTGTTGTTGTAAAAAAAAGTCTTACCCACACCTTGCTTTGAAGATATTTGTTTTAAGATGTTCAATTAAACATTTTGTTGAATAATAAAAACTCTGATAATTCTTTAACAAATCCCTTAAGAGAAAAAAATTCCATTCACACAGGAAAGAGAACGTCTTGTAAATTCTTGTTTCTTGCAACTCTTCCCTGGATGGAATTTTTTTCTCTCTCTCAAGAAACATTTTCTTACAACTTGGTTCCCAACAACGTGGTGCAACACATGAGAGTTGGGCATCCAATGGTGTGGTTGTTACAGTATCCATAGTACAATCCTTTACTTCTGCACAAAACTCCGCCTTTGCCTGTCCCAAGCCCGGGGGAGGAAATCCTGGGCTCAGCTGGCCTGGCTGATAGTACCCTGTAAGTGCTCTTAATCCAGGTATACAGGATGAGTAGCGTTTGTACTCCATGTTAGGAGCGGCTGCATATGGCGTCTGTTCCTCATGTCAGAGGCGGCCATTTCTTTTGGAGCTTAGTATGACTTCTACTGAGTAGTACTCCCAGTCTTAATGACAAAGGCAGACACATTCTACTTCACCTAGTGTGGAGATAAGAAAGAAGAAGAAGACTTCTGCACAAAATGTCTGGCTTGTAAGGGATCCCTAGAGCACATCCTGCTGTGGCCTAAACAAGCAAGATATCTACAAAATCCAGCATGTCATCAATGTACTAGGAAAGCATGGTCTGCGCAAGTTGGTTTAAGCAATAAACTGATGGATTAGAAAAAAAAAAAAAAAAAATCTGGAATCTAAATCTGGAAGGTGTTGGTTTCTCACTAACATCTACAGGGTGTTACTAGGCACACTTCAGCCATTACTAAAAGCAAAAAGAAGTGAAAAAAATCTAAATAAAAGTTAAAGCAAAGAAGCTACGGAATGCTGCTACAGTACAGGGATGTGTCTACAGTGGGTGCATCTACGGTGAGGCTTCTATAATTCCACACTTACAAGTTACCACACTTGGTTACTTTACAGCCTCAGTAGGACTTCCACAGGACTCTGACAAGCAAGGTTGGTTTGTTAGTCAATAGAAGGAAGACAGTAGTACCATTGATATAAGTGTTATTTTGTTTATTATTTGTCACTGGTTGCATCTAGGATAATACACTCAGTTGGTACATCCTTGGAGCAGTGGCCACCCAGACCTTTCGGTCCATAAACTGGAGCATGTGATAGCATACCCATTGCTGACATCCAGGTCACCCAGCCAAAAGGGAATGATGCATTCTCCATGCACCGAGCGGCCATTGTTTGGCCCCTTGCGCCCGCCATTATGGTCTGGCTCCATGGGGTCGACCAATCAAACCCACAGGCGCCTCCGAGAGTTCATGGCAAGGTTGCTGACCGAGCCCTCCCGTTCGGACTTAGTTAAACCCGTCCTACGCTCCAATAGGACTCCCCACCTTTGGCCCTCGAACCCTTTGTTCACAGTACTCCCTGAATCTGCCGACGAATCAAGGACCTCTGAGGTTCTGAGGTTTACGCGGGGAACCAACGCGAAGGCGGGAGGGTGTTACTGCTGTGTGCACCCCTTGGTTTTTCATGGTGCGCACGGCAAGGACGCTCCCAATGGCGCACACACAGAGCGAAGACCCAAGAGTTTCAAAACTCGTGCGCCTCGCACCAGCTAACCAAGGGCTGATGGCCAGCTTACAGCTTCACCAGCCATCAGCACTCCGACGCAAGGCAAACACGCAGAGTCGCCTCTCCACTCCCCTATCCTCAAGGGTGAATGGTGAGGGTGGGAATACTTCTTTCCCCACACTCAGTTGGTACAGTGGAGTGAACCCAGGAGAAGCTCTGAACATCAGAAATAGACAGCATCAAACAACACTAACAAGATTTAGAACAGGCCATCTCAAGCCATTGAAGATAGAAAATAATAACAAAATCTATTACACTTGCCCAAAATGTAGTTTGGAACCTGCAGCACCAGAACACATTTTGGCTTGCATTAGATGCACTAAACAGGACCTTTGAGAGAGGCCGCTGCTCATCATAAAACAGCTCGAGGAGCATGAATTCATGGAATTCGTGTAATCTTTACACAAGGGGATAAGAAACAACAACAACAACAGGATAATACACTGGCCACAAAAAATTACCTCACCTATAAATACCTATACAATTTTATTTATAAATTGGTGAGTTATATAATGGTAATTATAAGACCATAACGTACTATCTATATATAAGAAATAGAAGTATTAAAGCACAATGGGATCTTGATAGGATCTTTCTTGGGGCCTATGTCTAACATGTATCCTGCAGTCATTAACCCCCAAAAAGATTTTAAATTCATCAGTAAAAAATTATAAAATGTCATTCTTAAGCCCAAAGACATCTCTCTTCATACCAGCTGAACCTGTCACTTCTGTGTCTGGCAGAGAGTGGAATTCTTAATAAAGACTGGCGACTGTGGAGTTCTGCTTCAATAAGACAGCTATTAATGGTGTTCAGAGATGGTCCATTTTGCACATATAAGAGCTGCTTGAATCATTGGTACAGTTGTTGTCTTGTCTGCTACAACCATCCTTTGAATCCTCCTATCCCCTCTCTCTTTGTTGCTACCCTACCTGAGCCAGGTTTTCTTGGAACTTTTCCTATGACCACTGAGACCAAATACTTTTCAACTTACAAACTCCGCCTTTGCCGGTCCCAAGCCCGGATGAAAAAGGAGGAGGAGGAGCAGTAACAAGCTCGTTAAAAAATCTGGGTTCAGCTGGCCCAGCTGATAGTACCCTGTAAGGGCTCCAGGGATACAGGATGAGCAGCGTTTGTACTCCATGTTAGGAGCAGCTGCACATAGCGTTTGTTCCTCATGTCAGAGGCGGACATTTCTTTTAAAGCTAAGTCGGCCTGCCACTGAGTAGTGCTCCCAGTCTTAATGACAAAGGCAGACGCATTCTACTTCACCCAGTCATGATGGTTGTCAAATAGACACCATCAAGGGTCACAACTTGATACCCTAATATGATTGAGTGGAGATAAGAAAGAAGAAGAAGGACTTTAGAAACCACCACATTAACATTCTAAAGTGAATATGATGATACAAACAAAAGATGGAATACAGATTAAAGGCAACAACCAGCCAAGGAAGGACACAGATCCAACCAACCAGAGAGAAACATTCAGGTGAATAGATACTTGAGCTAAAAATGCCAATATGATAAATCCTGCCCAACATCAATAAGAACAAACAGCCTGGAATGCATAACATGGTTAGTTCCTTTTTAATTTAACATTGGTGTCCTTGTTTTCTTTTCTTCACTGCACTCACTTCTCCCTATCATGATACCACAATTATGTAAATAGAATGGAAAGTATGCAATCCCTCCTAATGGGAAGGAAATATGTAATCTTTCCAATAGGAAAGAAGTATGTAAATATAGGATGGAAAGTCTCTCACAATGCGAAAGGAAAGTATACAATTCCTCGCAATTCCATAGGAAGGAAAGGGAGTATCTAAATAGAATGGCAAGTCTCTCCCAATGGGAAAAGAAAATATACAATGCATTTCAATGGAAAGGAGGTTAATGTCAATAGAATGGCAAGTCTCTCCCAAAGGGAAAAGAAAATATACAATGCCTTTCAATGGAAAGGAGGTTAATGTCAATAGAATGGCAAGTCTCTCCCAATGGGAAAAGAAAATATACAATGCATTTCAATGGAAAGGAGGTTAATGTCAATAGAATGGCAAGTCTCTCCCAATGGGAAAAGAAAATATACAATGCCTTTCAATGGAAAGGAGGTTAATGTCAATAGAATGGCAAGTCTCTCCCAAAGGGAAAAGAAAATATACAATGCCTTTCAATGGAAAGGAGGTTAATGTCAATAGAATGGCAAGTCTCTCCCAATGGGAAAATAAAATTTACAATGCCTTTCAATGGAAAGGAGGTTAATGTCAATAGAATGGCAAGTCTCTCCCAATGGGAAAAGAAAATATACAATGCCTTTCAATGGAAAGGAGGTTAATGTCAATAGAATGGCAAGTCTCTCCCAATGGGAAAATAAAATTTACAATGCCTTTCAATGGAAAGGAGGTTAATGTCAATAGAATGGCAAGTCTCTCCCAATGGGAAAAGAAAATATACAATGCCTTTCAATGGAAAGGAGGTTAATGTCAATAGAATGGCAAGTCTCTCCCAATGAGAAAAGAAAATATACAATGCCTTTCAATGGAAAGGAGGTTAATGTCAATAGAATGGCAAGTCTCTCCCAATGGGAAAAGAAAATATACAATGCCTTTCAATGGAAAGGAGGTTAATGTCAATAGAATGGCAAGTCTCTCCCAATGGGAAAAGAAAATATTCAATGCCTTTCAATGGAAAGGAGGTTAATGTCAATAGAATGGCAAGTCTCTCCCAATGGGAAAATAAAATTTACAATGCCTTTCAATGAAAAGGAGGTTAATGTCAATAGAATGGCAAGTCTCTCCCAATGGGAAAAGAAAATATTCAATGCCTTTCAATGGAAAGGAGGTTAATGTCAATAGAATGGCAAGTCTCTCCCAATGGGAAAAGAAAATATACAATGCCTTTCAATGGAAAGGAGGTTAATGTCAATAGAATGGCAAGTCTCTCCCAATGGGAAAAGAAAATATACAATGCCTTTCAATGGAAAGGAGGTTAATGTCAATAGAATGGCAAGTCTCTCCCAATGGGAAAAGAAAATATACAATGCCTTTCAATGGAAAGGAGGTTAATGTCAATAGAATGGCAAGTCTCTCCCAATGGGAAAAGAAAATATATAATGCCTTTCAATGGAAAGGAGGTTAATGTTCATAGAATGGCAAGTCTCTCCCAATGGCAGAAGAAAATATACAATGCCTTTCAATGGAAAGGAGGTATGTCAATAGAATGGAAGTTCTCTCCAAACGGAAAAAGAAAATATGTAATCCTGTGCAATGGAAATAAAATATGTAAATAGGATGGAAAGTCCCTTCTTCCCAATGAGAAAAGAAAGTATACAATCCCTCGCAATGGAAAGTATGTAAAAAGGATGGAAAGGAAGTATGTAAATAGGATGGAAAGTCCCTCCCAATGGGAGAGAAGTAGGCGAGACTCACCAGGTGCTGGAGGAGTCTCCTGAGGTCCGGCAGGCTGGTTGTTCTGGAGGGTGGCCACACACCAGTCCTGGGAGGAGAAGGACAACGGCACACTGAGATCTGGCCCTGGAAGGAGGGGAACGGAGAAGCTGGAGACTAGATCAGATTTGTCGGCAGAGGGAGGGGATGTGAGCAGAGACTCGTTCTTGACAAAGGACATGGGATCAATGGAGATTTCCATAAGCTCATCCGTGTCCGAGATGTCGTTGGAGAAACTGGGAGGGGTGAAAGCCAGGTTGGAGCCGCACTCTGACAAGGGGCTCATGCTCTGTGGCAGGGCCATCCGAGGCAGGCCACACAGAGTGTTGTCCACAAACACCCCCAGCTCCTTGGGGGCCTGGCTGTCATTGGAAGTCTGGTCCACTGAGGATGCCTCCTCAAACCTGGCCTTCTTGGAGGGCTGAGTCTGGAAGGATGTCATGATGGATTCAAACTCCAGGTTCTGGATGTTCTTGAAAGAGTCGAAGAGGGAGGTGAGGGAGGCTGCGTTAATGTGGGGGGTGTACTTGTCCTGGAACTTCTTGAGCTCCTTCTCTCCCTCCTCATCCCTGCACCACACACCCAGGCTGTGAGCCACCGGGGGGAGTTGATGGTGGAGTCTGACTACCCACATGAGCAGCTTGTTGATGCACAGGAAGTGGTCCACCTTGTCCGCAGACCTACTGCTGTACTGGAGGTAGCCCATACTCTTCAGGTACACCTTGCTGTTGTTCTGGGTCCTCAGTCGGTACACAATCATACCTGTACCTGTGCTGCTGGTGAACACTGCACACACACATTGTATAGTTTATCACAGCTGCATATTACATATTATGATTAATATGGTCTGTACCACGTGTACTAGGGATAATAAAAAAAAGTTTTAGCTTTTACTAGATGTGCATAGGTTGGCTTAAATTGCCATTGCTATATAAATGTGTGTATCTACAAATTTAGAGGTATACCATTCGGTGTTAATAAAGTTCCTTTATACTTACCTCTACTAGTGACTATTTTTTTTTTGAACATGACAATATAGTTTTGGGCCAAGCAACAAGAGGTATAATTACAACACCCTATGGAAACTAAGGATTGACCATCTTGGATTAAGGAGGGTGTACACCAGTTTTAGGGCCCATATCCCCAGAATGGAAGGTGGTAGGGGAACCAACTCACTCTGTTTATGTGCGAAGAGGGCCACGGGTCTGTCTTCTGGCAAGATGTAGTTGTACGCGGAGAATTTTGTCACTTCGTAGGGCAGGTGGCCTGTGATGGTGGAAAGTCTGCGCAGGACAGGCAACAATATAGCGCAATGTCGGGTATAAATTTTGGTATTCTAGGAGAAAGAACATAACATCTACAGGAAATACACTTACAAAAGAAATCCTTTTTTTTTTTTTCAAAACATCTGATAGATGAAATATTAAAAAAAAAAAAAGTTTAAAATACATTTCAACCTCTTATTTCAAACCTTATAAGTAGACACAAGGTAAAAAGACCAAATCCAAATAATTGGCTTACATTAGATACACTAAAAAAGACCTTTGGGAGAGGCCTCTGCCTATCATTAAACAGCTCAAGGAGCATGGACTCATGGAATTTGTGTAATCTTTGTACAAGGAGAAAAGAACAACAACAACATTGCAGTACAATCTCCGACAAGTGTTCCAGAAATCACTGTAGCTACCTGTGATCAGCAAAGATGATGGTTCCGTCGATGTTGTGGCGGGTGGTGTACTCATCCTCAATGGCATCAGAGAGTGTGAGCTCGGTGTATGGACTGGAATGGACAAGGCGGATGAAGGATTTCAGCAGGAGGAGATCTGGTGACACACAAGCTGATTGATATATTGGAAACTATTTTGGGCAAAAAAAAAGTCTTGGAAATGACACCATTACCTACTGAGCTGTATACCAATATTGGGAGAGCCTCACTCATCAGTAGGGAACACTTCCTCCCAGCGGTTTCGCCAGTTTAATCTACCCTTAGTAGATCAGCTCCAGAACACATTTAGACTTGCATTAGATGCACTAAACAGGACACTTTGGGAAAGACCGCTGCTTATCATAAAAAAGCTTGAGGAGCATGAACTCATGGAATTTATGTAATCCTTGGGTAAACAGTCTTTGATTTCCAGACTTAAGTCTTGTCATCTACGGACAATGACTTTCCAGAATGGTTGCAGGGTTTTCCCACTATGTACTAAGTGCAATTCTCAGCCTGCAACCTCAAGGCATATTATTGACTGTATTGACTCATCCATCAATGAGCTCTACTCTTCACCGGCAGACACCATCAAAAATCTCAAGCTTTACAAGCTTGATACCTTAGTGTGATTGAGTGGAGATAAGAAAGAAGAAGATGTAATCCTTGTACAAGGAGATAAGAAACAACAATACCATTAGTAGATGTTGTTTCTTATCCCCTTGTGCAAATATTACCCCAAATCCATGAGTCCATGCTCCTCAAGCTGTTTGATGATAAGCAGGGACCTAACACCATTAGTAGATAGATGTACCTCATATAATTCTATAAAAGAAGGTTTTAAATTGTTGTAGTTATAATGGACCACATATGATCTTTATAGCAGTAGGATGGTCATCAGACTCAGTATACCAGCAGTAGGGAGTTAAAGGAAGGGAGGGAGTCAACGGAATAATAAACTTACTTTTAAAGAGATAGAGACAGTAGCCAAAACAAAAATATACAAGAACTGGAGGATTCCACATAAATACAGTTGGTACAGTGGAGTGGACCCAGGAAGAGTTCTGAACCTCAGAAATAGACGGCATCAAACAACACTAACAAGATTTAGAACAGGCCATCTCAAGCCGAAGAAGATAGAAAATAACAACAAAATCTACCCCACTTGCCCAAAATGTAGCTTGGTACCTGCAGCTCCAGAACATATATTGGCTTGCATTAGATATGCTAAACAGGACCTTTGGGAGAGACCAGTACTTATCATCAAACAGCTTGAGGAGCATGAACTCATGGAATTTGTATAATCCTTGTACAAGGGGATAAGAAACAACAACATATTTAGGATTGCATTAGATGCACTAAACAGGACCTTTGGGAGAGGCCGGTACTTATCATAAAACAGCTTGTGGAGCATGAACTCAAGGAATTTCGTGTAATCCTTACACAAGGGGATAAGAAATGAAAACAACAATAAAGGGAGGGAGAGTATGTAGGTATGTTGCTGTATGTAACATACCTTTGGAGGAAGTAGGGGTGGAGGAGGCGGGACACAGGGTGAGGTGACCCACCATATGCACCAGCTGGTAAGTCACCACTTCGGATCGTGGCTGGCCACGCTCACGCATGCGGCAGAATAAGGAACACCTTGATGACACTTTCTCTGCACCAGCCCAGCACTTAGAGAGGAAAGCCAAACAATCTTCTTCATGGAAGATAAATTGTAATCTGGTAGAATAGAATTATAACATATGTAACAATTTCTTTTTGGCAATGTGTCTTTACAAAAATATCAAATATCCCAATGCCTGCAGGAATGGAAATCTAATGCTGCACATGACTGGTACAGAGCAGGAGGGACAAGCACCGGTTCTGTCCTCCCAAGAGAACAACAGATTTTGATTTCCAGACTTAAGTCTGGTCATCTACAGACAATGACTTTCCAGAATGGTTGCAAGGTTTTCCCCTTATGTACTAAGTGCAATTCTCAACCTGCAACCCCAAAACACATTATTGACTGTATTGAGTCATCCATTGATGAGCTCTACTCTTCCCCGGCAGACACCATCAACAAGCTTTAAAAGCTTGATACCTTAATATGATTGAGTGGAGATAAGAAAGAAGAAGAAGAATATCATCAAATATTATCCATCAAGCCCCAAAGCCAACAAGAATGTAAATCTACTACTATGCATGACTGGTACAGAGCATGAGGGACAAGAACCAATTCTGTCCTCCTATAAGGGAACAACAATCCTTGATTTCCAATCTGGTTATCTAAAGACAATGACATTGTAGAATGGTTGCAAGATTTTACCACTATGTACTAAGTGCAATTCTCAACTTGCTATCTCAAATGACAACATTGATACACACTATTGGATCATCCATTGATGAACTCTACTAATCCCCTCTACAGGTTTATGCATGAACACATGGAAATCGTGTAATCTTTACACAAGGGGATAGGAAACAACAACAACAACAGCTCTACAGGTTTGATACCCTGATATGATTGAGTGGAGATAAGAAAGAAGAAGACTAATGATCTCCAACAGGTATTGTTCCCATCTCAATTTTCCTAAGAAGACTTCTTCATACCCATGTCTACAAGATATGAACATGGTACACTGGGATGATGCAAAGCATGATATTAGAAGACCTTTAACTCCGCCTTTGCCGGTCCCAAGCCTGGATGAAAAAGGAGGAGGGGGAGCAGTAACAAGCTCACTAAAAAACCTGGGTTCAGCTGGCCCGGCTGATAGTACCCTGTAAGGGCTCCTAATCCAGAGATACAGGATGAGCAGCGTTTGTACTCCATGTTAGGAGCGGCTGCACATGGTGTCTTCCTCATGTCAGAGGTGGCCATTTCTTTTGGAGCTAAGTCGGCCTGCCACTGAGTAGTGCTCCCAGTCTTAATGACAAAGGCAGATGCATTTTACTTCACCCGGTCATGTTGGTTGTCAAACTCTACAAGCTTGATACCTTAATTGATTGAGTGGAGATAAGAGAGAAGAAGACCTTTAATGTAAGCTGTTCTAGTGGCTAGAGTGGGGGTCAGGATGAAGCCAAGTGTGAGATGATAAGGATCGCTTTGAATCCTCATTTGGAAGGAATGGGAGGACTTACCCTTGGAGTCCTGCATCTGGGTGTTGAGGTTCTGCATCTGCTGCTTGACTGTGTCGCAGTCCAGGGGGTGGATGAAGGAATAGAAGGAATGCCCGATTACCTCAATCTGCCACAACAACCTCCGTGAGTTGACCCAACTACATTACCGTCATTGCGAGAGCCTGTCTTACACATACAACAGAACATACTCAAGGATGTGGAGACTATTTGTTTTTTTTTTATAAATACAACAGCGCTTCCTACTGTCTTTACCATGTTGAAAAAATATATATTAGGAGGGCTGGGCACTTATACACTCATGGATAAAACTTAAGGAAGTTGTACCTTTTACCATCTAAATGAGGGGGTCGGTGGAAGGCTGGTTAAACCGTTTGGTTTTCGACCACTAGGACCCGGGTTCGATTCCCGCATTGGACACTTTTTTCTGTAAAAAAAAAAAAAAAAATGCTCCAATGGCCCCCGATTCTTGCAAAAGTCCAACCCCACCAGCGAGTGCAAGTAACCAAACGGGACTCTGGCATTTGTAAGTGCAAAGTCGAACTGCTTTTCACATGTGTAGACATGTGGTGCGCTTACAGTAAAAAGCAGTCGCTAACTACCCACCATGATTATCATGGCCTGTACCACGTGTACTAGGGATAAGCAAAAAAAAAAACATCTAAATCGAGATTCAGACAATAACTCTGAAAGATATTTGATACACAGTGAGCTTTATTGAAGACACATAACCCATTTATTTACTTGATCTTGTTGCCTTATATTTTACTATCATCAAATCAGACGCGATATCCCCACAAGAGATGCTTATATCAAGCAACAACACTAAGTTCAGAGACTATTTAACATAAACAATTGGTGAATTACAAGGTTTGAGTAGAAGTTTAAAGAAGAAAATGACATTAAAATCATTGCTTGATTCCATATCCTACCTAGAAACAACCAATGAATTCACCAAAGTGTGCCTGGATCATGGTACCATGGTCAATTAAAGCTGCCCTCCTACACCCCATTCCATTGGAATTCGTGTCATTTTTACACAAGGGGGATAAGAAACAACAACACAACCAATGAACTAAATACAAATATACATAGTTTATGATGCATTAGCGCGCCACCTGTTATCAAAATACGAAACTATTTTAGACGCGTATGATTCTTTTTAAAAATAAAACAATTTCTACTGCCTTTACTGCAATGGAAAAATTAATGGGAGGGCCTGGCTCATCAGTGGTGAACCCTCCCAGCGGTTTCGCCAGTTTAATCTACCATACCACTGTTATATTGCATTTTTGGAACTTCCTTTTATAGTGATACTATGTTAATCTAAAATACATATTCCAAGAGTCTAGCATCAGTATCACTATAAAAGGAAGTTCTAAAAATGCAATATAACAGCGGTATGGTAGATTAAACTGGCTAAACCGCTGGGAGGGTTCACCACTGATGAGCCAGGCCCTCCCATTAATTTTTCCATTGCAGTAAGGGCAGTAGAAATTGTTTTATTTTAAAAAGAATCATATGCATCTAAAATAGTTTCGTATTTTGTATTTTGATACATAGTTTAATAGAATAGTCAGCAGAGCAAGGTGTGTGGAGCACTCACCTGTTGATGGCCGAGGTATCTGTCGATGGATTGGGAGACAAAGATGATCTTGCCAGCATCAGTCATCACAATGACAAACCCGTCCACAGCCTGGAACACACCAGTCTCATCATTATTTAAATATACAGTTACGAGCGTCATCAATTCTTTTTCATTTCTGTCACTGTTTGCTTTTTTTTGGAATGGCGCTCTCCTATTGGTTGGCTACGATCACGCCACCTTTGCACCCCCCCCCATCATGCCCCCCCCACTCGCTTTGCTGTTTTTGTAACTATTGTGTTGGAGCAGGTCGCTCCTTAAATAAATGCATATATTAGTTAATAACTAAATGGAATCCTCTCTTTCTTTTACCCAGTAAGAGACGCCTACGGAAGCCAACAGTACATAGACAGATAAAGCACATAGGCTATAGTTATTAACTAATATATGCATTTATTTAAGGCGCCAATATGTAATTACAATCGGGTAAAACACCGGGCGTTGCCCGGGTCATTCGGCTAGTATATTACAACTATAATATTAAGACACACACAACGATAATATCCCTATTCGCTATAAACACTTGGTCACAAGAGAAAATCCAAATAAATAAATAGTGTGCGACATTTCGGTAACAAAGTTTTTTTTTTTTTTTGCTTATCCCTAGTACACATAGTACAGGCCATGATAATCATGGTGGGTAGAAGTAGACGACTGCTTTTACTGTAAATGCACCACATGTCTACACATGTGAAAAGAAGTTCGACTTTGCACTTACAAATGTGCCAGAGCCCCATTTGGGTACTTGCACTCGCTGGTTGGGGTTGGACTTTAGCAAGAATTGGGGGCCATTGAAGCATTAGAGCCAATGCAGGAATCAAACCCGGGTCGTAGCAGTCCAAAACCAACTGTTTAGACCATCCTTCTACCGACCCCCACAAAGTTGTTACCATCATGAGACAAAAGAATAAAATGTAACGTTTCGGTAACAACATTGTTAGCATCATCAGACAAAAGAATAAAACGTGACATTTTGGTTACAGCATGGTTACCATCATCAGACAGAAGAATAAAATGAGATGTTTCGGTAACAGCATTGTTAGCATCATCAGACAAAAGAATAAAATGTGACAATTCTGTTACCGAAAACGGCACACACTATTAATTTATTTGGATTTGGGTCTTATTATCTTCAAGTTCTAATCTATAATCCCAAATATGTCTTATCTCAGGTGGACAGGAGGACTTACTTCTAGAAGGTCTTGAACTTTGTCAGAGTTGATGTAGTTGGGCCTCCATTTGAAGTGAGACCTGGGTTTCTTCAACTTCCCACCCAGGATACCTGCCAACAGACATGTAATCTTGCAGGGAGCTGCTGCTGATGGTGACTTAAGAGAAGCTGGGGATTGTTGGAAGGAGGTTAGCACATATCTAGACCCCTGATTTCAAATACTAGTGACACTAGTCATTTATTTTGCTCATCTCTAGTACATGTGGTACAGGTGGTGGTGGGTAGTTAGCGACTGCTTTTACTGTAAGTGCACCATATGTCTACACATGTGAAAAGCAGTTCGACTTTGCACTCACAATGTGCCAGAGCACTGTTTGGTTACTTGCACTCACTGGTGGGGTTGGACTTTTGCAAGAAATCAGGGGCCATTGGAGCATAAAACAGTCATGTTGACATCTAGTCATGAAATGCTAATGCTACACATGACTGGTACAGAGCAGGAAGGACAAGTCCCGATTCTGTCCTCCCAAGAGAACAACAGTCTTTGATTTCCAGACTTAAGTCTGGTCATCTACAGACAATGACTTTCCAGAATGGATGCAAGGTTTTCCCACTATGTAACCCCAAACCACAACATCATTGACTGTATAGACTCATCCATTGATGAGCTCTACTTATCCCCTGCAGACACCATCAGCAAACTCTACAAGCTTGATACCCTGATATGATTGAGCGGAGATAAGAAAGAAGAAGACTGGTAACAGTTCAGTCAATAGATTATAGTGGCCTTTTTTCTAGAAATTTACACTCATGGACAAAACTTAAGGAAGTTGTACCTTTTAGCATGTATATCAGTATTTATACAAAAACTCTGAAAGATATTACAGTGACCTTTATTGAAGACACATGAGATAACCAAATGTGAAAAAAATTACCTCATCTTATTCTTCTTCAAAAAAAAAAACAACAAC
>CP092872.1:9602851-9646508 GCA_030710605.1 Cordylochernes scorpioides
CCCCTTGTGTAAAGATTATACAAATTCCATGAGTTTATGCTCCTCAAGCTGTTTGATGATAAGTACTGGCCTCTCCCAAAGGTCCTGTTTAGTGCATCTAATGCAATCCTAAATGTGTTGTTGTTTCTTATCCCCTTGTGTAAAGATTACACGAATTCCATGAGTTCATGCTCCTCAAGCTGTTTTATGATAAGCAGCTGCCTCTCCCAAAGGTCCTGTTTAGTGCATCTAATGCAATCCTAAATGTGTTGTTGTTTCTTATCCTCTTGTGTAAAGATTACACGAATTCCATGAGTTCATGCTCCTCAAGCTGTTTTATGATAAGTACCAGCCTCTCCCAAAGGTGCTGTTTAGCGTATCTAATGAAGCCAATATGTTCTGGAACTGCAGGTGCCAAGCTACATTTTGGGAAGTGGGGTAGATCTTTAAACAAGATAACAGATAAGGAAAATAGTTTTTTAAGTCAACTTGAAATATTCTTCTTAGATTGATAAGGCACAATTTGGATTATAGATTATAAAACAAGGTAATAAGACCAAATCCAAATAAATAAATAGTGTGTGACGTTACGGTAATTATCAATTCTATCAGTTTTACAAGATGGTAACAACGCTGTTACCGAAACGTCACACACTATTTATTTATTTGGATTTGGTCTTATTACCTTATTTTATTCTTATTAGAATTTAAAAAAAAAAAAAAAATCTACTTTTAATTCTTAGAAGAATATTTCAAGTTGGGGTAGGTCTTATTATTTTCTATCTTCATCGGTTTGAGAGGGTCTGTTCTAAATCTTGTTAGCGTTGTTTGATGCTGTCTGAGGTTCAGAGCTCCTCCTGGGTCCACTCAACTATGCTAGCTGTATTTAGGTGGGATCCTCCAGTTCTTATTTTATTTTTGTTTTGGCTACTCTCTCTATCTCTTTAAAAGTAAGTTTATTATTCCGTTGGCTCCCTTTCTTTAACTCCCTACTGTTGGTATACTGAGTCTGATGACCATCCTACTGCTATAAGGATCATGATGTCCAATATAACTACAACAATTTAAGACCTTTTTATAGAATTATATGAGGTACATCTATCTACTAATGGTGTTAGGTCACTGCTTATCATCAAACAGCTCAATGAGCATGGACTCATGGATTTGGGGTAATATTTTCTCAAGGGGACAAGAAACAACATCTACTAATGGTGTTGTTGTTTCTTATCTCCTTGTACAAGGATTACATCTTCTTCTTTCTTATCTCCACTCAATCACACTAAGGTATTAAGCTTGTAAAGCTTGAGATTTTTTATGGTGTCTGCCGGTGAAGAATAGAGCTCATTGATGGATGAGTCAATACAGTCAATAATATGTCTTGAGGTTGCAAGCTGAGAATTACACTTAGTACATAGTGGGAAAACCCTGCAACCATTCTGGAAAGTCATTGTCCGTAGATGACCAGACTTAAGTCTGGAAATCAAAGACTGTTTACCCAAGGATTACATAAATTCCATGAGTTCATGCTCCTCAAGCTTTTTTATGATAAGCAGCAGTCTTTCCCAAAGTGTCCTGTTTAGTGCATCTAATACAAGTCTAAATATGTTCTGGAGCTGATCTACTAAGGGTAGATTAAACTGGCGAAACTGCTGGGAGGAAGTGTTCCCACTGATGAGTGAGGCTCTCCCAATATTGGTATACAGCTCAGTAGGTAATGGTGTCATTTCCAAGACTTTTTTTTTTTTTTTTTTTGCCCTAAATAATTTCCAATATATCAATCAAGCTTGTGTGTCGCCAGATCTCCTCCTGCTGAAATCCTTCATCCGCCTTGTCCATTCCAGTCCATACACCGAGCTCACACTCTCTGATGCCATTGAGGATGAGTACACTACCCGCCACAACATCGACGGAACCATCATCTTTGCTGATCACAGGTAGCTACAGTGATTTCTGGAACTCTGTCGGAGATTGTACTGCAATGTTGTTGTTGTTCCTTTCCCCTTGTACAAAGATTACACAAATTCCATGAGTCCATGCTCCTTTAGCTGTTTAACGATAGGCAGAGGCCTCTCCCAAAGGTCTTTTTTAGTGTATCTAATGCAAGCCAATTATTTGGATTTGGTCTTATTACCCTGTGTTTACCTATAAGGTGTTTAAATGTATATATATATATATATATATTGTGGACCCTCGGTTTGCGAGCATAATCCGTTCCAGAGCCATGCTCGTACTCCAAAACGCTCGTAGTGCGAAACTAATTTCTTATTTTTAATAATTGAAACTCGGCCAATTCTTCTTGCTACGAACAATTGCACAGTTTCCCACATTTTACATATTTCCCCGAATCTGATCTGAAGGGAGGGATCCCAGTGAATTTTCATCCATCACGATTACGGGCAACCATCACGAGTTGCTCCTAATGCGAAATTTCACTTGTAATCCGAGGTAAAATTTTTCAAAAAATTTTGCTCGTACTGCAAAAAGCTCGTACTCCAAGGTGCTCGTAAGCCGAGGGTCCACTGTATATTTTTTTTATGTTTCATTTATCAGATGTTTTGAAAAAAAAAGGATTTCTTTTGTAAGTGTATTTTCTGTAGATGTTTTGTTCTCTCTCTCCTAGAATACCAAAATTTGCGCTATATTGTTGCCTGTCCTGCGCAGACTTTCCACCATCACAGGCCACCTGCCCTACGAAGTGACAAAATTCTCCGCGTACAACTACATCTTGCCAGAAGACAGACCCGTGGCCCTCTTCGCACATAAACAGAGTGAGTTGGTTTCCCTCCCATCTTCTATTCCCGGGGATATGGGCCCTAAAACTGGTGTACACCCTCCTTAATCCAAGATGGTCAATCCTTAGTTTCCATAGGGTGTTGTAATTATACCTCTTGTTGCTTGGTCCAAAATTATATTGTCATGTTCAAAAAAAAAAAAAGTCACTAGTAGAGGTAATTATAAAGGAACTTTATTAACACCGAATGGTATACCTCTAAATTTGTAGATATACACATTTATATAGCAATGACAATTCAAGCCAACCTATGCAAATCTAGTAAAAGCTAAAACATTTTTTTTATTATCCCTAGTACACGTGGTACGGACCATATTAATCATGGTATGTAATGTGATAAACTCTACAATGTGTGTGTGTGTGCAGTGTTCACCAGCAGCACAGGTACAGGTATGATTGTGTACCGACTGAGGACCCAGAACAACAGCAAGGTGTACCTGAAGAGTATGGGCTACCTCCAGTACAGCAGTAGGTCTGCGGACAAGGTGGACCACTTCCTGTGCATCAACAAGCTGCTCATGTGGGTAGTCAGACTCCACCATCAACTCCCCCCGGTGGCTCACAGCCTGGGTGTGTGATGCAGGGATGAGGAGGGAGAGAAGGAGCTCAAGAAGTTCCAGGACAAGTACACCCCCCACATTAACGCAGCCTCCCTCACCTCCCTCTTCGACTCTTTCAAGAACATCCAGAACCTGGAGTTTGAGTCCATCATGACATCCTTCCAGACTCAGCCCTCCAAGAAGGCCAGGTTTGAGGAGGCATCCTCAGTGGACCAGACTTCCAATGACAGCCAGGCCCCCAAGGAGCTGGGGGTGTTTGTGGACAACACTCTGTGTGGCCTGCCTCGGATGGCCCTGCCACAGAGCATGAGCCCCTTGTCGGAGTGCGGCTCCAACCTGGCTTTCACCCCTCCCAGTTTCTCCAACGACATCTCGGACACGGATGAGCTTATGGAAATCTCCATTGACCCCATGTCCTTTGTCAAGAACGAGTCTCTGCTCACATCCCCTCCCTCTGCCAACAAATCTGATCTAGTCTCCAGCTTCTCCGTTCCCCTCCTTCCAGGGCCAGATCTCAGTGTGCCGTTGTCCTTCTCCTCCCAGGACTGGTGTGTGGCCACCCTCCAGAACAACCAGCCTGCCGGACCTCAGGAGACTCCTCCAGCACCTGGTGAGTCTCGCCTACTTCTCTCCCATTGGGAGGGCCTTTCCATCCTATTTACATACTTCCTTTCCATCCTTTTTACATACTTTCCATTGCGATGGATTGTATACTTTCTTTTCTCATTGGGAGGGAGGGACTTTCCATCCTATTTCCCATGTTCTTTCCATTGCACAGGATTACATACTTTCTTGAGATAAGAAAGAAGAAGAAGACATACTTTCTTTTCCCGTTTGGAGAGAACTTCCATTCTATTGACATACCTCCTTTCCATTGAAAGGCATTGTATATTTTCTTTTCGCATTGTGAGAGACTTTCCATCCTATATTTACATACTTCCTTCCTATTGGAAGGGATTGCATACTTTCCATCCTATTTACATACTTGTGGCATCAGGATAGGGAGAAGTGAGCGCAGTGAAGAGAAGAAAACAAGGACACCATGTTAAATTAAAAAAGGAACTAATCATGTTATGCATTCCAGGCTGTTTGTTCTTATTGATGTTGCGCAGGATTTACCATATAGGCATTTTTTTAGCCTAAGTATATATTCACCTGGATGTTTCTTTCTGGTTGGTTGGATCTGTGTCCTTTGCTTGGTTGTTGCCTTTAATCTGTATTTCATCTTTTGTTTGTATCATCATGTTTACTTTAGAATGTTAATGTGGTGGTTTCTAAAGTCCTTCTTATTCTTTCTTATCTCCACTCAATCATATTAGGGTATCAAGTTGTGACCCTTGATGGTGTCTGTTTGACAACCATCATGACTGGGTGAAGTAGAATGCGTCTGCCTTTGTCATTAAGACTGGGAGCACTACTCAGTGGCAGGCCGACTTAACTCTAACAGAAATGTCTGCCTCTGACATGAGGAACAGACACCATGTGCAGTTGCTCCTAACATGGAGTACAAACGCTGCTCATCCTGTATCCCTGGATCAGGAGCCCTTACAGGGTACTATCAACCGGGCCAGCTGAGCCCAGGTTTTTGCGAGCTTGTTACTGCTCCCCTCCTCCTTTTTCATCCGGGCTTGGGACCGGCAAAGGCGGAGTTTGTAAGTTGAAAAGTATTTGGTCTCAGTGGTCATAGGAAAAGTTCCAAGAAAACCTGGCTCAGGTAGGGTAGCAACAAAGAGAGAGGGGATAGGAGGATTCAAAGGATGGTTGTGTAGCAGACAAGACAACAACTATACCAATGATTCAAGCAGCTCTATATGTGCAGAATGAACCATCTCTGAACACCATTAATAACTGTCTTATCGAAGCAGAACTCCATAGCCGCCGGCCTTTTATTAAGAATTCCACTCTCTGCCAGACACAGAAGTGACAGGTTCAGCTGGTATGAAGAGAGATGTCTTTGGGCTCAAGAATGGCATTTTATCATTTTTTCTGATGAATTTAAAATCTTTTTGGGGGTTCATGACTGTAGGATACATGTTAGACATAGGCCCCAAGAAAGATCCTATCAAGATCCCATTGTGCTTTAATGCTTCTATTTCTTATATATAGATGTTATGGCCTTATAATTACCATTATATAACTCACCAATTTATAAAAAAATTGTATAGGTATTTATAGATGAGGTAATTATTTTGTGGCCAGTGTATTATCCTGTTGTTGTTGTTGTTTCTTATTCCCTTGTGTAAAGATTACACGAATTCCATGAGTTCATGCTCTTTGAGCTGTTTTATGATGAGCAGCGGCCTCTCTCAAAGGTCCTGTTTAGTGCATCTAATGCAAGCCAAAATGTGTTCTGGTGCTGCAGGTTCCAAACTACATTTTGGGCAAGTGTAATAGATTTTGTTATTATTTCTATCTTCAATGGCTTGAGATGGCCTGTTCTAAATCTTGTTAGTGTTGTTTGATGCTGTCTATTTCTGATGTTTAGAGCTCCTCCTGGGTTCACTCCACTTTACCAACTGAGTGTATTATCCTAGATGCAACCAGTGACAAATAATAAACAAAATAACACTTATATCAATGGTACTCCTTCTATAGACTAATAAACCAACCTTGCTTGTCCTGTGGAAGTCCTACTGAGACTGTAAAGTAACCAAGTGTGGTAACTTGTAAGTGTGGAATTATAGAAACCTCACCCTAGATGCACCCACTGTAGACGCCTTCCTGTACTGTAGCAGCATTCTGTAGCTTCTTTGCTTTAACTTAGATTTTTTTTCTCTTCTTTTTGCTTTTAGAAATGGTTAAAGAGCGCCTAGCACAACACCCTGTAGATGTTATGTACTTTCCTAGTACATTGATGACATGCTGGATTTTGTAGATATCTTGCTTGTTTAGGCCACAGCAGGATGTGCTCTAGGGATCCCTTACAAGCCAGACATTTTGTGCAGAAGTCTTCTTCTTTCTTATCTCCACACTAGTAGGTGAAGTAGAATGCGTCTGCCTTTGTCATTAAGACTGGGAGCACTACTTTTGTCTGAAGATGGTAACAACGCTGTTACCGAAACGTCACACACTATTTATTTATTTGGTCTTATTACCTTGTGTTTATAATCTACAATCCAAATTGTGCCTCATCAATTCTAATCCATCAGTTTATTGCTTAAACCAACTTGCGCAGACCATGCTTTCCTAGTACATTGATGACATGCTGGATTTTGTAGATATCTTGCTTGTTTAGGCCACAGCAGGATGTGCTCTAGGGATCCCTTACAAGCCAGACATTTTGTGCAGAAGTCTTCTTCTTTCTTATCTCCACACTAGTAGGTGAAGTAGAATGCGTCTGCCTTTGTCATTAAGACTGGGAGCACTACTCAGTGGCAGTCATACTAAGCTCCAAAAGAAATGGCCGCCTCTGACATGAGGAACAGACGCCATATGCAGCCGCTCCTAACATGGAGTACAAACGCTGCTCATCCTGTATCCCTGGATTAGGAGCCCTTACAGTGTACTATCAGCCGGGCCAGCTGAGCCCAGGTTTTTTAGTGAGGTTGTTACTGCTCCCCCTCCTCTTTTTTCATCTGGGCTTGGGACAGGCAAAGGCAGAGTTTTGTGCAGAAGTAAAGGATTGTACTATGGATACTGTAACAACAACAGCATGGGATGCCCAATTCTCATGTGTTGTTGGGGACCAAGTTGTAAGAAAATGTTTCTTGAGAGTAAAAAAGAATTTCCATCCAGGGCAAAGTTGCAAGAAACAAGAATTTACAAGACACTCTCTTTCCTGTGTGAATGGAATTTTTTTCTCTTAAGGGATTAATATTTTTGAAATGTCTCTTGCTACATGTTGTTGTCTTGGGTAAAATTTTGTCTCAAGTTCAATGAGAGCAACTTCAGCAACAGAGTATAAAAATGCCTAATAGATATTCTACTAAAACAGAAAATTAGTTTCTAATAATACAAATATTTATATTATATATAGGTTATATTTCTCTATATGTTATTCCTATTATATGAACCTCCATGAAAGGACATTCCTGCTAGAGGACTCCTCTCTACAAAGGACAGTTTTCATTGCCAACATATTATCATTTTTATTATTTAGCAACTCTCCGATTAGCGGACACCTTTCTCTAAAGGACACTTTGGCTCAGCAACTAGGTGTTGTCCTTTACAGAGAGGTTCTACAGTTCTAAGTGTCCTATTTTTTTAAGGTGGACAGGTAAAAACTGAGGGCCATTCAAAATTCACCCCCTAGTCCGTTGGACTAGCAGTTGAGAATTCTTGACCTAGAGCACTTCCTCCTGGAGTTTGGAGGGTGTGTGTGTGACCTCTTTGGAGCATTGGGAGGAGCTTGGCCTAATGAAGGTGGACAGGGAAAGGTGTCCTCTTACCGGAGAGTTGCAAAATAGCCAAAATGGTCTTCTTCTTTCTTATCTCCAATCATATTAGGGTGTCAAGCTTGTAAATCTTGACAACCATCATGACTGAGTGAAGTAGAATGTGCCTGCCTTTGTCATTAAGACTGGGAGCACTACTCAGTGGCAGGCCGACTTAGCTCCAAAAGAAATGGCCGCCTCTGACATGAGGAACAGACGCCATGTGCAGTCGCTCCTAACATGGAGTACAAACACTGCTCATCCTGACCCTGGAGTCCTTACAGGGTACTATCAGCCGGGCCAGCTGAACCCAGGTTTTTTAGTAAGCTTGTTACTGCTCCCCCTCCTCCTTTTCATCCAGGCTTGAGACCGGCAAAGGCGGAGTTGCCAAAATGGTAAGTATGCAAATGAAAATTGCCCTTTATAAAGAGTTTGTACTTTAGCAGGAGTATCCTCTCATGGAGGTTTTACGGTACTAATTAGATAAATTATCTTCCACTCTGGCAAACATCCATAAAGGATTTTTAAAAAAAAGTTTTGTGTACACAATTGTGAGATGATCTGTGCAGGTCTGGGCTGTCTGGTGTGACATCCATCAAGAAATGTCACCTCCATCCTCCCAAGTCGTCCTCCTGTCTGGCTCCTCTTACTTAAACAACGGCAGTAGAAATACCCCACCACCTCCATCCAAGGACAAGCTCAACATCATATTGTTCCCTCATTTATTTTTTTTTCTCTCAAATATTTTTTTTTTTCTGTGAAAAAAAAAAAACCACCCCAACAAATATATATATTAGAAAAAAAAAAGATATATTACCTATATTATATATATATAAATATATATTTATGTATAAATATCTATATATATTTTTTAAAAAAAGCTATCAGAGAAATTATATTACAATATATATATATATTGAATGTTTTTATTCCTATCTCTATATGGAAAAATATATAGTGAGAGACGGCATGTGTGAGGCCTTACAAAGGGATAATGTAATATCAAGATAAGTTGATGATGGGAAAAAAAAAGGCCGAATGTAAAACGCTGATGTATTTTTGTATACACTGAGTATACAACAGCTAGGTATCATTGTATTTGTTAGGTTGTTAAAACCGCTGTTACTTCTTCTTCCCCCCCCCCCTTTTTTTTTTTTTGGTTTATCTTTAAACTCAATATCTTCCATGTTAAAAAAAATATAACCCAACACAACCCCCAAAAACTTAAAAAAAAAAAATTCCAGTCACTTTTTTTTTTTTTCATTTTCATTGACAAAAAAAAAATCAAAGTTTTTTTTTTTTTTTTGGTTCTTCCCTCCCCAAGTGCAATTTGTTGAAATTTTTTTTTTTTCATTTGTATCTTTTTATTTATTATTATTTTTTTCTTAAAAAGAAAAAATATTTTTTGTTAGTCATTGGAATATCAAGTGAAAAAAATATATATATTATTGGCAATTTTTTTTTTTCTTGTATGTTTTTTTTTACATATTTTTATATATATATATATATTTTTTTTTAATTAAGGGTCAAAATTTATTGTTATATATTATTTTTTATTGGAAAAAAAAATTCTCCTTTTTTTTAATGGTTCTCTTTTGAAAATTGTTTTTTTTTAATCTTTTCAATTTTTGGGCGTTATATCTCTTTTAAAAAAAAAATCTTTATCATATGTACTTTGAAAAAAAAAAATTATATATTTATTTGTTTAAAAAAGATGAAAATGTAAAAAAAAAAAAGATGATATGAATATATATATATGAAGCACACATATTTTTTTTTATTATTTGTTTTTTTTTTTATTAAAAAAAGAAAAAAATGTGCTTGGTTTGTTAATAATTACAAAAAAAAAAGGACCAGAATGTACAAGATTTTGTTAATTCATTTCCCCCCTTCCCCACCTTGTTTTTAAATTTGCATATCTCCTAGAAATTGTAAATTGGGTTCATGGAATTTTTTTTAAGTATAAATATCTTCTTTGATAGCATCTTCTATAATGATTTTTTTTTTTTTTTTTGGTAATTTTCACTCGCAATTCATAACTTCCCTCCTTTCTGTTTCCACAATCTAATTACAGTTAAACCTGTCTATAGTGCCCCCTTAAAATAGCGTCTCCCTCTCTATAGCGCCCGATTTTAAATACGTAGTATGATGCGATTTACATTGAAAGTGACCTGTCTATAGCACCCTCTCTCTTCGGTTCCAAAATCACTTTATTAGGTACTGCTCAACAAGAGCAACCTAGTTTATGATAATTTAAACAGTGAATAATATGTGAAGGTTATTCACATATTAAACAAAATGTTAACGCTGGATTCAATCCCAGTTCATGGCTGTTGGAAATCGAGGGTGTTACCCACTCGTCCACCGACTTTTTTCACCCCCTCTCTATAGCACCCTATTTTGTCGAGTCCCAAGAGGGAGGCTATAGACAGGTTTAACTGTATATTGTCAAGTATATTGTCTCATTTTTTTCATCCTATTATTATCCTCTATTTCTCCAATTCTCTTTTTAAATAGCTATGAGGTACAAAAGCTCCAGTATCCACTCCAATTTAAACAAAAAAAAACATTAAATTTTGGAAAAACTGAAAAAACATTTTATCACTTTTTAAACTGCAGTAGTTTCATTTTCTGTATATTTACACGTCATTGTTAACGTGTTAATCTTCATTTTTCTATCTTTTTTTCTCATATATTTTTTGTTCTTTTGTTTCTAAATCAAAATTTAAACGGTTGTTTTTCTTTGAATATATATATTTCTCATACATTTTTTTTATTTTCACACTTTTTTTTCTTTGATTATTAATTTTTATTGTTTTTGATTATTTGAAAGTGCTTCTTTCTAAGCATAATCTTCCTTCTATAATAAGAAATAAGTCTTTTTCTCTATACATTGTTGCATATACCTAAGCGGGTATGCAAATACATTCTCTATACATTGTTGCATATACCTAAGTGGGCTATGCAAATATGTTAATGTAATATATTTCTATCTGGGTTTATATAATTTGTGTTATATTCGAACTCCCCCTCCACAGAGTTGGGAAATCTACTGGTGAAGTACAAAATGGAAATATTTTGAGCACAAAAAATTGATTTGCATAATCTGCCAAGTATAAACTCTCCCATAAGAGGATGACCCATCTGATTAAATGGCCGCTTCATTTCAAAAGGTAAATAAAACCTTAAATAAGTAACATATAAATTAAGAAAAAGACATCTCCTGAGTGTGCAACTAAAGTTGCTGATGGCTTGTGCCATCTTTTAGAATAAATATCAACTTTTCATTAATTTTTAATTATTCCCCAATTAGCCAAATTACCTATTCTTGATTAATCAAGAAAGTACACGTTTCGGGCTGCTGGCCCTCGTCAGTATGATGCAAGCGCCATCTGTCAGAATAAATATCAACTACTCATTGATTTGTAATTATTTTCCAATTGGCCAAAATACCCATTCTGTATTAATCAAGAAAAGCTAACCACATAACGCGTTTCGGGCTGTTGGCCCTCATCAGCTTTGTGCAAGCAATGCCTGATCCGGAGATACCTTTTTCTTAATTTATCCACCTGATCCCTAAGTACAATTTCACTTTTGTACTATTTTTTCATATATACAGTTAAACCTATCTATACTGCCCCCTCTAAATAGCGCCTCCCTCTATATAGCGCCCGATTTTAAATACATAGTACAATGCGATTTACATTAAAAGTGAGCTGTCTATAACATCCCCTCTCTATAGCACCCTATTTTGGTGAGTCCCAAGAGGGGCGCTATAGACAGGTTTAACTGTATATATATATGTGATACTTAGGTTAGGAATATTGTTACCAGCAGCTACAACAATCTTCTGAATAAAAAACTAAAAAAATTGTTGTTGACTGAAGTTAGCAGTTGTTTTAGCTGGAGTTGGTAACAACACTGTTAACCAAAATGTTACATATATATAAATACAGTAAAACCCTTCTATAGCGAACCCCAATGGGACTAAACCTGTGGGTAACTATAGCCATGGTTCATTATAACCATAGTTCACTGTAATTATAAAATAAAAAAAAGGGGATTATTTCAGGTTCATTATATGAGAAGGTTCACTATATCCCAGTTTGTTTTAGCAGGATTTTACTGTATATTAATGAAAGTTTTTTTTATGTTTATCGAAAACTATCAAACCTATTAATACACATGAACAAATCAGATGTGGTTTTCATTATATCATAGCACACTTTTCTCTAATAAGGTTTAGGTACACACAAAAAAATCAACATTTTGGATATAATAAAAATTCTAATTTATCTCATTTGAAACTATAAAAATGATGATAATATAATGATATGTTAATAATTTCCTGTCTCACTATTGCTCCTACGACAACCTCATTATCATTATTATCTATAATCATAACAATTAACATCTGCCAAAACAATAGTTGTTTAACAAACATTCATTCAGGTAGAAAACTGGGGTCATTTTTGCCTCAAACATCTACATATGTTTATGATTTGGACTTGTTATCTTGTGATATTATCTATAATCCAAATTGTATACCTTAATAACAACCTATCTTAAAGACATCAGATAGTTAGCGACTTCTCTGTACGTATCTTCATGAATCCAAGTTACGCACAGTTAGACTACCTTTATGAAGTCAGAAATGACTTGTCAACCTCCAATGAAGAACCCCCCTCTAGAAGAGACCAGGGTATAAACATTGTCTCATGGAAGTTTTCTACAGTTCCGTACCTTTTATAAACAACATTTTTTTTTCAATATTACACTCGTTTTACATTTCTATTAACATCGCCACTTATTTTTTGTTCATTGTTTTAACCACAATTTTTTATCCAGTTTTTCTAAAAGGAAATTTTATTATTTTCATTACTCTATAATATCTGCTTTATTTTATTTCACATTTTTCTTTTAACTCTAGATTGTGTTGCCCAAACGTGGCTCTGGTACATTTTTAAGTGCAAATTCGAACTGCTTTTCACATATGTAGACATGTGGTGCACTTACAGTAAAAGCAGTCGCCTACTTCTACCCACCATGATTATCATGGCCTGTACCACGAGTACTAGGGATAAGCAAAAAATAAAAATCTAGATTGTCAATGGTGTCTTGATATTAGATTTTTTTGTAGATTGTTTATAACATAATCATTTAAGAAAAATTTATTGATTAAGATTATTCTATTGTTGTATCACTATATCTGTTTTTGACATTTTAATCATGGTTAGAAAAATCTAAAATTCTTGGTTCCAAGATTGTTGTTGAGGGAAGTTCAACTTTGATGAACAAATTCTTTCATTAAAAATAAATATTATTCAAAATATTAATAATATTTGCCTCTTCACTGTTATCATAATGATATACAATTTGGATATTGATTCTGAGTGGAACAGGCAAAGTATGTCTGGAGTCTTGTACTCCTGGTAGGGCCACCCTAGACATGAAGGCTGTACTACTAAGTCTTCTTCTTTCTTATCTCCACTCAATCATATTAAGCTATCAACAACAACAACAAAAACCTTTATTAAGACATTATTGTCTTACAAGGGGATTCCCCTAAAAGGTTATATATGTACATGAGTGAGGAGGAAAAGCAATTTAGAGGGGAGGGGGAGCAATCAGCCGTTGTCTGTGGAGTTGAGCACTTCTTCTCTCATTTTATCAATCACCCTGAAAAATTTAAAATATTTATAAACAAATGTTTTATCCAGCAGGAGAGTAGTAAAGATTTTATATACATGTTGTTCATTGTAGTGAGTTAGCCTCAAAATTTCGCGAATTTCCAGTCTCTTTTCATGTAGGAATGGGCAATGGAATAGATAATGGACCAAATTGTCTTGGATGCCAACATTGCAGAAGTAGCAATTTAAAGGGTTGCTGTTCCAAAATCCCAATTAAGGTATCAAGCTTGTAAAGCTTGAGACTTTTAATGGTGTCTGCTGGGGAAGAGTAGAGCTCATCAATGGATGAGTCCACATAAATGGTAACAGTCGTATTCCTACCTTTATATTTATCAGATGTTCACATCAACATGAAACAATTACTCCATATGATAAGATAAGTAACACCATCATTACAATTTGGATTATAGATAAGAATCACAAGATGAAAAAAACCAAATCCAGATAATAAAATTCTATGTCAAGTTTGGTTAACACCATTGACACTAATAGTATAATGATAATATTAATTATTTTATAACAAAATTTGACAAATTATACCACAAATGTTCTTTTTACAGAACGAAAATTGTAATTTTAAATTTTTTAAGGAGAAATAATGACTATTCCTATCCTTTAGGGATGAAGTATGAAAAGATGAATTGTGAAGAGTAATGATAACGGAATAATAAAGTGTCCAGGGATGGGAATGGAATCTTCACAATTCATCCTTTCATACTACATCCCTAAGGTTAGAAATAATCGTTATTTATCCTTAAAATAAATTTCAATTTTTCATTCAAAAGAAACATTTGCAGTATAATTGTCAAACTTCATTCTACAATCATAAGCCCGCATTATATTGTATTATAAATTAATTCTGTTCATCATATGTAAAGTGCGGCTATATTATGTAAAAAAGGTAAAAGACTTTGCACGTTGACAAAAAAAGAGCTTGAAATTACCCTTGACCATTTAAAAAAACATTGTTATCAATTCTTATATCGTTAGTTTCATATTAAAAATTTGTTTTTTCTTCTCTATTCACTATTGTTATTCTATTTCTTTTAAAATTTGTAAAAAATAAATTTACTGGCAATGTGTTTCTTTTCAATAATATTGTGGGAGCTGAGAGACTTCCTTACAGCCTGCTGGGATGACAGACCATGGCGTCGGCTCACTGGACTAATGAATCAACAC
Organism: Cordylochernes scorpioides; assembly: GCA_030710605.1. NCBI lineage: Eukaryota > Metazoa > Arthropoda > Arachnida > Pseudoscorpiones > Chernetidae > Cordylochernes > Cordylochernes scorpioides. The sequence goes on from CP092872.1 coordinate 9,617,424, forward strand.
ACCACAATATCATCAAATACTGCAGAGATAATATTTGATGATATTATTGAAAAGAAACACATTGCCAGTAAATTTATTTTGTTACAAATTTTATCGATAGATGGCAATTGAATTCATAAATTCTCTTTCCTTTATTAATCCTTTTTTTTTTTTTTATCCCTAAAAAGGATCTAGCATGGGCTTTTTGTTAACACTCTGTGTTTATATAGATTTTTCTTTTTATATTCATTTGAAATCTTTCTATTCATTTTATTCTTTTACTGTAACACATCTTTATCACACCTCTTTTTACAAAATAATTTTTACGTATTATTAGGTTTTTTTTATAAAAATTGTTATTAGATTTCCAATTTTAGATTTCAAAAAGGTTAGGTTAAAAAGAAATGCTCTTTTTAAATAATATATTTAACAGATTAGAGATGAATAGTATATTCTGATTTGCATACTCTTAAACCTGAAAAACTCTCAGACAATTTTGCATATTTCCAAGTAAAATTTGTGTAAATATGCAAAGATGTTTGATTTTTTTTTTCTTTAATGATACCCATATTAACTTTTTAATGATACCATTATTATCTCTTTAAAGAAATACATTTCAGAATCACTTGAACTCTGCATTAATTTTACATATTTACACATTAGGTTTTATATATCCAATTTGTGTATCCTACAAATTTAACCTTTTGATAAAAAAACATTTTGACTTTCTCACAGATGAGAATACACCATTTTCTCTCTCACTATCAGACTCCATAACTAATAGTTTTGATAATTCTGGGTTAATTAAAACCATCTTAACTACTTTTTAACTAGCTCCATCCATTCTCACTTTTTTAATCCCTACCCCCCCCTTCCCTCAATTCACTTTCCATCATTTTTTTTTTTTTTTTTCAAATTTTTTTCTCTGATTTTTTTATATATATCATTTTTTTATATAATAAAAATAAATACCTCCATACATAATATATTCATAATGATTTATTTATATATATATATATATACCTCATCGACATGATTTAAAATAGGTTAAATATATTACAATTTATATATATATAAGTGTATTATTATTCATGTGTTTTTTTTTCCCTTCTATTACTGATAATAATGGACACATACACACCCTCTCTGTTTATTTGTTTTATTATACATATATATATTTTTAAGGTATCGTGTAAATAGAGAATTTTTTTTTTTTTTTTAATGTTGACGACATTTTTTTAATGTTTTAAGAAATTCTATGAAGAGAGATGATTATTAGATGATGATGATGATAAACCTTCCGATCCCTTTCCCCTTGTTCAAAGTCCACTGTTCACACTCCCCCCCCCCACCCCCCTTTTTCTCCAAACAATCACTGTGATAAAAAAGATATATATTTAAATGCGGGATTAAAACAGAAAATCCAAGAAAGCCACTTTTAAACTTCTCTGCCTACTATAATCCAGCCTACTATGTCCCAATTTTTTTTTTTTTTTTCTAGTATAAGGGTCAAGTTTGTTATAAACTACCCCTATAGATTATTATTATTGTTATCTTTTTTGATCATTTTTTTTCCGTAGTTTTTCTCTGTTTTGTTGATGGCATTCCAAACCTGTTGTCAAAACGCAAGTAATGATTTATGTTTATAGAAATGGATATTGAATTTACTTATTTGGATTTGATTTTAAGATCATCCTCCTTTTTTTTTTTTGGATTTGATTCTTTTTATCTCTTATTATTATGATGTTTTTATTCCCTTAATTGATTAAAAGTTGCCCTCTATGGGTCCATGGGTGTATTTCTACTGTGGCAAAAAAATATTTTTTTCAAAAATTGTTAAAATTTTAACCCAGTTATGTGTGTTGGTTCATAGGTATATTTTATATTTCCTAAATAAAAGAGATAGTTAAAAAAAAAGACCAAATCCAAATAAGTAAAGAACAGGTGATGTTACAGTGACAAATTGTTAGGTTGAAGGAGTGCTTAAACCTTGTAAACAATCCATAGTTATAAATGTCAATTAATGACTTGCAAACTCAGTTGCTACTGTTAACAAACCATCACAGTTTTATCTTCTTTCAAAATTTGCATATTTTTGCTTATATGCACAAAAAAATGTTACGATGCTCTTACAAGTAGAAAGACTTGAAGCCTTTCTTCTCCACAACCATGAATATCATAAGCCTCACCTATTAACTTGAACCTATTGAAAATTTTATAAACTCTTTTTGAATTTTAACTCTTTTGCTGCCAGAAGTGTGGGTAGATGGCCAATGTCACTACCATAGGAGTAAACTGGACTCAGGTATTAATATTGTTTTTTTAACACAGAGTTTATCCATTAAATAGAAAACTTTATATAAATATATATTCAGGAAAAATAAAAAAAAAAAAGATCTTCTTCTTCTTCTTTCTTATCTAAAAAGATAAATACCAGTTATTTACAGCTAAGTAACAATGTATTCCACTTTTTAATATCATCAAAATATGATATTTGAACCAGGAGAAAATAAATCTTAAATCTCCTCATCAAATTTGCCCCTTTCTATTGCTGAAAACTAGAAGTTTTTAAAACGCTACTTTTCTCTCTTATATATATTTAGAATTATAAGCTCTTTCTCTACAGCTCTTATCTTCAATTTAGGTATACATTCTTACAGTCCTAAAAGCATATGTCTATAGTTCTTTCAAAACACCCATTTACTGTCTTCAATACCAAATGCAAGATATATAAGAAATTCATTCTAATACAAAAGTAGATTGGTTTTGAGATTGAAATGGTAAAATCTCTTGAAGGGTTCCCCACTGATGAGTCATGCCCTCTTTTTCTCTATTTTTATTAATAACAGTACAATAGAACCTCCCTGTAAATGACAACACTTAATTGCAAAGCCAAATTGTCTTTTAGGGAGAAGTGTCCTCTTACCTGAAGAGTTTCCCTCTTACTGATGAGTTACTAAATAGAAAAATTTGTAATTATGCAAATGGAAACTGTCCTTTGTAGATAGGTCCTCATACCAGATAGTTGCTAAATAGTAAAAAATGGTCATTTTGGTTATGAGGATTTCCTCTTTGTTGAAAGTTGTCATCTAGCGCGAGTGTCTTCTCATGGAGGTTCTACTTTATAAGGGCTGTGGAAAAAATAGCTTCTAATTATATATATTTAAAGAAAAGTAGCGTTAAAAAATACTTAATAGTTTTCAAGAGAATAGATATTGAGGCTTATAGATATCCTGAGAGTGTATGATAGAGCTCAAAAATAGTGAGCCTGACATAACAGTGTCATCGCGAAAAAGCACGTAATCGGCAGCAAAAGAGTTAAAAGATAAGTGTTGATATGTTTTGATAAATGATAGATAATAAAAAGCTCATCTTTCATTGTCAGATACTTATTTTATTTTTGTCAATAAAGAAAATAGTTATATCGAAAAATATTTTTATATTTAAAGTTAAAAAAAGGATTAATGCTCACAGAGTTGTTACATTGTTTCTCTATTAAAAAAATATAGTTTTTTGAAATGTAGACCAATTATTATCCTTTTTTTTTTTTCAAATATTTCCAGAGTGCTTTCTTTGGAGTTTTAGAATTTCTGTTTTCAATAGACAGTCTTTGCCCTTTTTCTTTATCTCCTCTTTTTTTTCGAATTTAAAAATTGATAACTGTTTGTTATTCACACAAGGTAATAAGACCTAATAAATAATTAGTTTGTGACGTTTCGAGTAACAACATTGATACCATCTTAAGACAAAAATACTGAATGAGGAACACAGCATGTTTTCTCACTCAATACTTTTGCCTGATAGTAATAACATTGTTACCAAAATGTTACACACTTATTTATTAATTTGAATTTGGTCTTATTAACCTTGTATTTCTAATCTATAATCCAAATTGTATCTTATCATGTTAGTTATTCTTTTTCTTCTTTTTTTTTATGGAAAAAAGGCTACTTCTCTGTCAAAATTATAGTAAACAAAAGCTACGTTCAATCAATCCTCTGTGACTATCAACTGAAGTCTGCAAGTTTGCAGAGATGGACAATAGATGTTACATAGCTTTTGTATTCTAATTTTATAGAAGTGGCCTTCTATTTTTTTTCAAGATTTCTGAAAAGTAAAAATTCTTTGCAATAAATAAAATGTCTTCTAAGGATGAAATTCTTGCTTTATTTTACCTAATCTTTTCTAAAGCTTTCGGATTTTATAAATCCTTCTCAAGGAGTATATGATAACTTTATAATCTGTAGAAAGTGATAAATCACAATTTGGATTATAGATACAAGGTAATAAGACCTAATCCAAATAATTTAATAGTTTATGATGTTTCGATAATAGCATTGTTATCATCATCAGACAAAAGAATTAATAAATAAAAATTATTCTTTTGTCTGATGATGGTTACAATGCTGTTACCAAAACATCATACACTATTAAATTATTTGGATTAGGTCTTATTACCTTATATCTATAATCTATAGAAAGGTTTGGGAAACCCGAAAGCTTTTAGAAGAAAATATATAACAATAAAGCAAAAAAACTTGGAAGCTGTTTTATTTATTATTTTTATGATTGATTTCTCTTTTCCTTTTGATTTATCTTCTAAGCCTTTCATTACCCTTTTGTTTTCTCTTTTTTTTTTCTAGTTATACCCCTCCCTCTCTCTCTTCACTTTCTTAAATCTTAAAAAAAGAAATGGATCCCCAACCTATATATATATATACAGTTAAACCTGTCTATAGCGCCCCCTCTAAATAGCGCTTTCCTCTCTATAGCGCTCGATTTTAAACATTAAAATGTAAACATTTTACATTAAAAGTGACCTGTCTATAGCACACCCCTCTCTATAGCATTCTATTTTGGTGAGTCCCAAGTGGGGGCGACAGGTTTAACTGTAGATATTAAATTTGGTTCGGGAGTTTGTTTTGAAAGGAATTATAGCTTGGCATCATTATTCTTGATTTCTCTACTTTTTCCCAATGTTCTGGCAACTCTCATCTTCCACAGATGGGAGTAAAAAATAATGTTCCAATGGCTCCCTGATTCTTTCAAAAGTCCAACCCTACCAGCAAGTGCGTGTAACTTGTACACTGGCATATTTGTAAGTGCAAAAGTCGAACTGCTTTTCATATGTGTAGACATGTGGTACAACTTACAGTAAGTTGCCTACTTCTACCCACCATGATTATCATGGTCTGTAACACGTGTACTAGAGATAAGCAAAAAAAAAAAAATAGGTTGGAGCGAGTTTTAGAGAAACTTGAATTGAAAAACTTATTCTTCTTTCGACTGAAGATGACAGTGTGTAGCTGAAACATCAGGAAGTAATGAATAAATCAAGAATTTATTGATGAAGCTATATTTCTTTTTAAAAAACTGTGTATGTATACTATAATTGTATTTTATCTCTTTAAGATCTATATTGTTTCTTTGGAAATATTATATATATATATATTTCAAAAATAAATTAAAAAATATGTAAATCATTTTTTTTTCACTGGAGATATTTTAAAACAAAAAAAATTGGGGGCTCAAAAAAAAAAGGCAGCTATTTTTTTTTTTTAACAATTAATATGTGCGTTAGGACCAAAGAGAGAAAAAAAATTTTTTTTAATCTGTGATTTTTTTTTTTTTTTTACAAAAAAAAGTTTTTATTTTTTTATATATTTACATATTATAATGGAATTAGTGAAAGTCATTGGTTGTTTTTGATTGAATTTTTTTTATATTTATTATTATTATTATATTTGAATGAAAAGACTGTTGTGAAAATTTTTTATTCTAGTACTCTCTATTTAAAAAAAAAGTCTTTTCATCTCCAGTGCCAATTGATGAATGTGGTAATTAATATTTTACTCCCCCCTGAGAGCTAACTTGTGTGTGATTTCCTTCCTTGTAGTTATACGTACAGTTCCCCTCCCCTCTCTCTCTCTTGTTCTGATATGTTTGGGACATGTTATGTAAAGGAGGTGCTATGTTTGTCAATAAAGTATGGAACCAAATACCTTCAACTCCACTGACTTTACTTCTTTTTTATCTACATATATCTATATATATATATAAATGAATTTATGTGTGTGTGTTTGTCCTTTATGCCTGACCAAACCACTCATTGGAACGCCATGAAACTTTGGGAAGTTATTTAGTATAGTACTGGGAAGGTTTCTAGCAAATAAAATTTTTGAAATAACTTTTCGCCTAAAAATAATCAAGATAAATATTCTAATTTATCTGTTATAATTCAACAATCTGCTCTAAATATTATGATACGATGATTTTGTAATGTAGAAAATTAGGAAAGACAAAATTCAGGATGACACGGCAATTTATTTGAGACAAGAATAATGATACAATTCCAAGGCAAGATACTATTCCTTTAACTTCCAATTACCGAGGGAACCAATTAATATTGATTTTATTCAACTTATCGAGTATTTTTCAAGGGACCGGGGAAAAATGTTCACTTTATCGAGAGATTCGTTAGACAAACCTTTACTCGGGTAAAACCCGGGCGAAGCCGGGTACGTCCGCTAGTCTATATATATAAAATTGAATGTCTGTGTGTCTGTGTGTGTGTCCTCTTTGGATTCAAAAACCATACATCCAATCGCCGTGAAAATTTGGAATATTATTAGGCATATCCCCGGAAAGGTTTACGAAAAATAATTTCTTGAATATCTTAAATATCCTTAGAGTTATTTGCAGATTTGTAGCTTTAACTCGCAAGCGGGGGGCGGGTGACCTCCGGGAACTACGTCCATCTTCCATAAACGACCATGATTTTATTCAACTTATCGAGTATTTTTCAAGGGACCGGGAAAATATGTAGATAAAACGATGATTTTGTAATGTAGAAAATTAGGAAAGACAAAATTCAGGATGACACGGCACACAGGGACCGGGAAAAAATAATCACTTTATCGAGAGATTCACGACCATGATTTTATTCAACTTATCGAGTATTTTTCAAGGGACCGGGAAAATATGTTCACTAGATAAAACGATGATTTTGTAATGTAGAAAATTATGAAAGACAAAATTCAGGATGACACGGCACACAGGGACCGGGGAAAAATGTTCACTTTATCGAGAGATTCAAATTTACGAGTTTCAAATTATCAAAATATATCTTTTTTTTTTTATAAGTTTATAGAGAATTGTTTTAACAAATGTTCGTTAGACAAACCTTTACTCGGGTAAAACCTCGGGCGAAGCCGGGTACGTCCGCTAGTATTATATAAAATAAAGAGATTTCTGTTGTATTTTGGAATTAGAATGATATATTGAATTATTATTATTTGTTGCTTGATTTTGGTATACATAAGTATGTTACGATATTGTTCTGCAGTCGTGGCAATAATTAAATGAAATTAGTTTTCAAAAATAGCTTTATTTGCGCTAAAGGAATATATAAAAACATAATTTGGCAAAAGTACTGCCCGGCTTAAGGCGAGTAGAACAAGGAAAACAAAAGATTATTTACATAATGTACAAAAGATTTGAGCCGGCCATCGGGAAACAACAACAATGAGTTTTTATAAGGTAAGCGCAACCTCTGGCGGTCGATTTAGCAGAGTATTTGAATCTATGAAATATAATCTTAAATAAGATTGATAAGGCACAATTTGTATTATAGATTATAATCTTAAATAAAATAATATTTTAATATAACATATATATAGAAATTATACAACCTCCGCTGTAAGCGCGTATGCAAACTTTTTTGGAGAGAAAACACAAAGACATGGTTATAACAAAGCCAACTAGGTAACAAGTCCGCTGCATGAAAAAGAAGGATGGTAGACACATGAAGCTGTAAGAAGCACTGACAAGGGGAAGAGGTAAGCCCAAGAGGAGCTGGGTAAGGAACCTGGCTTGGGATAAAAAGCTGTTTCAAGTACTGGAATACCAGTAAAGGGGGATTCCAAGCAAGTCCGGTACCTGCCAAAGTCAGGGTTCAGTCCAAGGATGGGCATGTTAGGAGGGAGGCGGTAGCAGAGGTCGCAAGGAGGGATCACTGCTCAGCTCGGAGGCGGAAGGTGGGGGATCTGGCTTTTTGGTTGGAGGAGAGGCCCTTAGAATGGCAGTGAGCGCACTTGGCAGTGCAAAGATTAGAGAGGGATGGGCAGTTAGGACCATCATCGTCGTGGGAGGCACAGTGGAAGTACTGGATGGTCGAGCTGAAACACCTGGAGGTGCTGTGACCAAACCCACAGCATTGGAAGCAAACTCAGACCCACAAGGAGGCCTCGAAGTGGTGGATGATGGCCGCGAGGACCCAGAGTGCGGAAGGTGTCTGGGTCCACTTCCAGGAAAGCTGTGAAGGAACCATTGCGGGGAAGGAGTGGTGGGTGAGGCAGACAGTGGTGGTAACAATGCTGCTACCGAAATGTCACAAACTATTAATTTATTTGGATTAGGTCTTATTTTCTTGTATCTATAATCCAAATTGTGCTTTATCATAATTCTAATAACGTTTTATGACTTCAAAACATTTTCAAATTAGCTTTTTATTGGAATAATTTTAGGTTTTGAATAGTTTATATGTCAATCTATTGATTCAGCTTCCTATGTTCAATGTTTTTTCAATGGTTTGTTCAGTAGTTTTAGTGAGAGAATAAGACATCAATAATAAATATCAATTTATATCTTGAGAAAAATAGATTCAGTAGTTTGAAATTTTATTTCATGAAAAAGACTATATAATTTTAAATAGAAATTAAAGGTAATTATTATTATACTATAGATGGAAATTTTGCCGGGAGGAAATTGATCTAAAGAGACAAGGGTCGCCTCTCCTGTCAAAATAGACGTCTAAAAACCAGACGCCATCTATTGACCGTCGGCGCAACTAGCGGCCTCGGGTCGGTGACAAAGCCACAACATGAACTTTGGCAAACTGAAAAGCGTCCACCTAGAGACCATGGTTTCGGGCTAATGGCCCTCGTCAGTCTAGGGCGGACTTTTTTCCATGAGATCCACACGGGATCTAATGGAATCTTGACAATCTGCCAAAGAGATGTTTAGCTGGCAAAGTGGCTCGGCTATATCTATGGCTAAAATATAGATGGAAATTTTGCCGGAAGGAAATTGATCTAAAGAGACAAGGGTCGCCTCTCCCGTCAAAATAAACGTCTAAAAATCAGACGCCATCTATTGACCGTTGCTGCAACTAGCGGCCTCGGGTCGGTGACAAGGCCACAACACCATTAACACTATAGATGGCGTCTGGTTTTTAGACGTCTATTTTGACGGAAGAGGCGACCCTTGTCTCTTTAGATATTATTATACTGTTAAACCTGTCTATAGCACCCTATTTTGGTGAGTCCCAAGAGGGGGCGCTATAGACGGGTTTAACTGTATATATATAATCATATTAATTTATTTTACTTAAAAATCATCGTCGTTTTGAAGAATTTTTTAAAAATATGCCTGTGGGTTTTTTTTTCTGCCTGAGTGGATGTTGGTCCAAAATATTATTTTTTTTTTAAACGTTAATTATTTGTTTATTAAGACCGAACACCATTTTTGGTACAGTAGAACCTCCATGAATGGAAACCTCTCTACAAAGGACAGTTTTCATCACCAAAATTACCATGTTTACTATTTAGCAATTCTCCGGTTAGAAGACACCTCTCCCTAAAGGATACTTTGGCTCTGCAACTAGCTGTCTTTACAGAGTTGTTTTCTACTGTATTGATATTATTTACTGCTGAGATAAAACATTGTTATAATAATGAATATATTCATAAAGGATGAGTTTCTTTATTTGAAAAATTAATTCGAGCTTTCGGGCGCAAGCTGCCCTTCTACAGGAATAATATTTACAATTTCAATTAATCATGTATTTACAGTTATATATATTTTATTTAAATGGTTTATCGCTTTGGTCTTGCATAGCGTGAGTGGATCCCATGCCCGCGCGATTTAGTTCAAATCAAAGAAAAGCCCTGATAAAGAGAGGCGTGTTGCCCCTAGAAATACTAGCCGATCAACAATTTATATTCAGTATATGCCATATATTTATCTATACATATATATAAGCTATTTTTTGCATATTTAGGATTATTTATGAAGTTTTATATTTTATTATTTAAGAAAAATTATTGCTATGTAAATTAGTCAATTGGTTCATATTATTATATGCAAAATTGTTAAGTGGTGTGGTTAAGAGAAATCGGATATTTCTATTTTAGTTTTTGGACCAGCCTATCATATGTCTCTGGAATATCTATGTGTCTATTTATGCTATTATATTTTGTTGAAATCAGTGCTTCCAGTATTAATCTTTTGTATTTACTATTTATGTTTGTATAATGAATATTAGGGTTTGCTAGGTTGAAATCGTGATCTGTGTTTCTGATATGTTGTACTATTAGAGATTTGGGGTCTTTGTTTTTAATATTTCTTCTATGTTCGTCTATTCTGTCTTTTATATGTCTGCCTGTTTCACCTACATATACATTATTACATTGGTTGCATGGTATGGAATATACGGCTTTGCTATTGTATAGTTTTGTCATAGGAATACTGTTTCTTGTAATGGGGTTTCTTATTATGGTTGCTATACTCGGGTTGCTTTCATAATATGTTCTTATACCGTGTTTGCTTAAAATTCTGGCTATATTGGTACTACTATGGGAATAGGGAAATATACATATTGATTTATAAACTTGGTTATTTCTTATAAGAGAGGGATTATGGAAATGTCTTAATATAAAGTTTTTCGGATAACCACTAGAAGTGAGTTTATTGATCAAAAATTGGGTTTCTGTATCTTTTGAGAGTTGGGTGGAACAATGTGTATATATTCGTTTTGAGAGGGTTTTTACAGTGTTGATCTTGTGACTGAGGGGGCAATAAGAGGAAAAGTGTATATAATCTGGAGTGGAGTTTGTAAAAGTATGTATAGATAAATATATGGCATATACTGGATATAAATTGTTGATCGGCTAGTATTTCTAGGGGCAACACGCCTCTCTTTATCAGGGCTTTTCTTTGATTTGAACTAAATCGCGCGGGCATGGGATCCACTCACGCTATGCAAGACCAAAGCGATAAACCATTTAAATAAAATATATATAACTGTAAATACATGATTAATTGAAATTGTAAATATTATTCCTGTAGAAGGGCAGCTTGCGCCCGAAAGCTCGAATTAATTTTTCAAATAAAGAAACTCATCCTTTATGAATATATTCATTATTATAATTATTGAAAGGATTATTCGTCATAAAACATTGTTGCCTAATTTAAAATGCTACACGTTTTACTGTCCGGCTTTGGAAGATAAGAGAGTAATTCTCCACTGAAAGATTGCTCATGAAAATAATTCGCCATATGCTTTATTGGAAAAAGTAGTAAAAAACAAGACCAATGCATTGGCTTTTTATAAATTCTGGAGAATAGCACAGTCAAAAGGTGTAATACAGAAGAACGACCCAGCGTGAGGAAAGATTGATGTTATTCTCCACTTTCTGTAAATATATATTGCTTCTGGTTACCCATCTGAGAGAATCCTGTATGGGACGATTGTCCCTAATAAAGTCATTGTTGTTGTGATTTAAAATCAATTAGGAATATTGCATATCATTCTGAAATACATGACACTGAGAGAGAATCAATTTATCTTCTTCTTTCTTTCTTATCTTCATGATTGGGTGAAGTAGAATGCGTCTGCCTTTCTCATTAAGACTGGGAGCATTACTCAGTGGCAGGCAGACTTAACTCCAAAAGAAATGGCCGCCTCTGACATGAGGAACAGACGCCATGTGCAGCCGCTCCTAACATGGAGTACAAACGCTGCTCATCCTGTATCTCTGGATTAGGAGCCCTTACAGGGTACTATCAGCCGGGCCAGCTGAGCCCAGGTTTTTTAGTGAGCTTGTTACTGCTCCCCCTCCTCCTTTTTCATCCGGGCTTGGGACCGGCAAAGGCGGAGTTCGAATCAAGTTATATAATGCTTGAATGGAGAATTGCCAGTACAGCCCAACCCCAGATCCTCTGCATGAACATGCCTGGAACTCGTGAAGGCCGCTAACTCGCGAGAGCCTGTAAGATCAGGCAGTAGTTTCTTGGATGAGAGGATGTTAACATTAAATGGATCAGATTTAGGCTCAGATCTGCAATTACGATACAAAAGTTGATGCATCACGTGAATCAAGCCTAGGTCTCAGAAAATGTTCTAATTGGAGATAGCACTGAAGATATCTTCATAAAACAATGGGTAAACGATTGAAAGAAGTTGCTTGGCGATTCCTTCTTTTTGGTCGGGGACCGCTGCCCTTTTATATAGTGTGTCTTACGTACACATGGCGTGTACTATAGATAGGTACACAAGACGGGTACTATAGAGATACATGGTGAGCAGCAGCCCCCTTAACAGTCCCACCACGAGAAGGTAGAGAACAAGGGACCGCCTGAAACACACACGGGGTGAGACACGTGGAGACTTCCCTCATTGAGCGCGAACCAGTTTCGAATGTTTGACATCCACTCTGATCTCCCTTATCGTACTTGAGGTCTATATGCCCGCTCGTACTCGACTGAGACCAGATTCATCCGAAGAGAGTCTCGACACCACAGTCTTGCGTACATGGTAAAGCTGGGCCTCGTTCCTCAGGGCTGAGGGGTCATTCTACTAATGGTTGGTCTCAGGAAGTATCTCCCTAAACTATAAGATAGGGTAGAGTATCTGCACGCAGGAAGTTAGAAACGGCTCCTACCTGAACGAACGCCAAACACGGATTAGATTCCAGCAGCTGATCTGCAAACGTATGTGACTGTTAGTTCCAACATGCAGCTCCCATCAACCTGGAAGTACAAAACAAGCTTGGTGGCAGAGGAAAGTTGCAGCAGGTCCAGGGTTTGGGCTGCAACGATTGGTTGTTATAAAAGGTCACTCCCCTGGCATCCACCTTCGGCAACTGGCTTGACCTAGACGTGAAACAAGAGATATTAAATCACAGTTTGGCGTCAACATCCAGCTTGGCTAACCTGGGGAGGAACTCCAGAACACTTTTCTCTCCATTCTTGTGGAATCGCCATTCTTGAAGAACTGAATCACCCAACACACAGCCTCCTCACTCTCTAGCTATACATATTTACTCGGCAGTCTGGGCTCCACCATTGAAGAACTGAAACACCCAACACACAGCCTCCTCCCTCTCTAGCTATACATATTTACTCGGCAGTCTGGACTCCACCATTGAAGAACTGAAACACCCAACACACAGCCTCCTCCCTCTCTAGCTATACATACTTACTCGGCAGTCTGGGCTCCACCATTGAAGAACTGAATCACCCAACACACAGCCTCCTCCCTCTCTAGCTATACATATTTACTCGGCAGTCTGGACTCCACCATTGAAGAACTGAAACACCCAACACACAGCCTCCTCCCTCTCTAGCTATACATACTTACTCGGTAGTCTGGGCTCCACCATTGAAGAACTGAAACACCCAACACACCGCCTCCTCCCTCTCTAGCTATACATATTTACTCGGCAGTCTGGGCTCCACCATTGAAGAACTGAAACACCCAACACACAGCCTCCTCCCTCTCTAGCTATACATACTTACTCGGTAGTCTGGGCTCCACCATTGAAGAACTGAAACACCCAACACACCGCCTCCTCCCTCTCTAGCTATACATATTTACTCGGCAGTCTGGGCTCCACCATTGAAGAACTGAAACACCCAACACACAGCCTCCTCCCTCTCTAGCTATACATACTTACTCGGTAGTCTGGGCTCCACCATTGAAGAACTGAAACACACAGCCTCCTCCCTCTCTAGCTATACATACTTACTCGGTAGTCTGGGCTCCACCATTGAAGAACTGAAACACCCAACACACAGCCTCCTCCCTCTCTAGCTATACATACTTACTCGGTAGTCTGGGCTCCACCATTGAAGAACTGAAACACACAGCCTCCTCCATCTCTAGCTATACATACTTACTCGGTAGTCTGGGCTCCACCATTGAAGAACTGAAACACCCAACACAGCCTCCTCCATCTCTAGCTATACATACTTACTCGGTAGTCTGGGCTCCACCATTGAAGAACTGAAACACCCAACACACAGCCTCCTCCCTCTCTAGCTATACATACTTACTCGGTAGTCTGGGCTCCACCATTGAAGAACTGAAACACCCAACACACAGCCTCCTCCCTCTCTAGCTATACATACTTACTCTGTAGTTGGGGCTCCACCATTGAAGAACTGAAACACCCAACACACAGCCTCCTCCCTCTCTAGCTATACATACTTACTCGGTAGTCTGGGCTCCACGATGGAAGAACTGAAACACCCAACACACAGCCTCCTCCCTCTCTAGCTATACATGCTTACTCGGTAGTCTGGGCTCCACCATTGAAGAACTGAAACACCCAACATCCTTTTTAGTAAAAATATTGCACAGAAAAATTTGTTATGAAATCATTTATGTAGACTTAGTATGAAGAACCTCAAATTCATTTTCTTTTTAGTTAAAGATATTTAACACGTGTCCATTGTTTTAATAAAATCTCTGACTACTTTTACATAGAATCCCATTTAAAATAACTGCCGCTGCAATATGAACTGATCAAGACAGTACAATAGCATCGCTCTGGGTTCACCACCGATTAGCCATGCCCAATATTTTCAATTTCCATGGAGATGGTATGAACGATTTGTTACAAGATTCCGCAAAATACTTTCAATATTGATGTATGATGGCTTGCGATCTTTCCTCATTCGAAACAACGCCAAATAGTTTGTGATATAAGCAATGCTGAATACTTTGAATATTTGCATTTTTCTATTATCCCCAGAATCATAGATGTTCGTTGACTCGAAAACTACCTTTACCAACAATGGCATTGGAGTTCCAGCTGTATAAGCCAATCGATCCTAAACAACAGGAGAGAGTGTCTGGTACATGCTCCACCAGCTTACCTCCCTATATCCCGCGGCTGCCCATATTTTCCACACCCTGGTGAAATTATCATGGTAACAATGGCTTGTACTATGGTAACCACGGTGAATAATGCTTATAGTATAAGAACTCCACAGACCTAACCATTTCGATCGAACGAGACCGCCGTCTTAAAAGTAATGGCAACAATATGTACAAGAAGCATCTAGTAGTTTTACGTATTTGACATCGTTCTTGTTAGCGTTCTGTTTTTACATAGATGAAGAACTTCTTTATACTTGAATTACTATATTTGAAGATGGAACATACATATGCTTTTGAAAATGGATCTATCAAACAAAAGTTTTAAAAACTTATACTGAATGTAACTGTCATGCAGATAATCATTAAAACAGTTCTCATATTTTGCTAAAAAGAGATAGAAAGCTAAAGGCTACGAGATTCTTTATCGCAACAAGTCGGTGGATGAGAGGGTAACACGCTCGATTCCCGACAATAAGTCGGTGGATGAGAGGGTAACACGTTCGATTCCCGACAATAAGTCGGTGGATGAGAGGGTAACACGCTCGATTCCCGACAATAAGTCGGTGGATGAGAGGGTAACACGCTCGATTCCCGACAGTCATGAACCGGGATTGAATCCCGTGTTAAAATTTGTTTAATATGTGAATAACCTTCACATATTATTCACTGTTTCAATTATCATGAACTAGGTTGCTCTTGCTGAGCGGTACCTATTAATGTGATTTGAACCAGATTCTTTATTGATGAAGTATAATCTTGATGAGCTATCGGACCATATCGTCCTTCAACAGGCTGTAGGTAATCGCATTAAAGCCTGTAAAGGACCTTATTGTCCGGTAGCTCACTAAGCTGATATCTCTTCAATATAAAAAAACTCGTCGCCTTTAGCTTTTATCTCTTTTTAGCAATAATATCCAGTAATTCTTCCTATTATAACTTATATAAATCTATAATTGGTTGAGAAAACGATCTGATGGGTCACCAGCACTTACAAATGCTACAGAGCTCCGTTGGGTTTGTTTTTGTACCCACTAGTAGGACTGTAGGACTTTTTTCAAGAATCGGTGTTGGGCCAGATTTTCCACCAAACAAGACCCAACAAAGATGTAAACATTTACATCATATATATATACAGTGGCTCGCCGGAAGTGTTTGGTGTCCAGAAGGTGGAGATGACTCGAGCCCTGCCCAAGGATCCTGGAACACATTGCAGGGAGGTCCAACGCAGGATCTACACCAGAAGGTGGAGATGACACGAGCCCTGCCCAAGGATCCTGGAACACAATGTAAG
The DNA here is from genome assembly GCA_030710605.1 of Cordylochernes scorpioides. NCBI lineage: Eukaryota > Metazoa > Arthropoda > Arachnida > Pseudoscorpiones > Chernetidae > Cordylochernes > Cordylochernes scorpioides. The sequence continues at coordinate 9,633,638 of CP092872.1, forward strand.
GAGGTCCAGCGCAGGATCTACACCAGAAAAGGACTTCGAGCATTCGTCTTTGTTAAACCAAACCATCTCTTCACCTCCTTTTTCCTTTCCTTTCTTCCTTCTTTTAATTTTGTATATAACTTGTGACATCACATTTTTTGATAGATGGGGCATATTTAGTAATTTTTTTTTGGATTTCTTAAAGAAGAAATTAGCATATAAATTTCTCAGAGGGGCAGGCATCGTAAATTTTATTTGATTTCATTGTTAATCTAAATTATCTCTCAATAAGAAAGATAAATTTTAAATTTTCATTAATATTTATTTTATTCTAAATTGATTTCTCATAAGTTGAGCAAGTATATTTACTATTTCATAATTTTTCTTTTAAAATAAAAAAAAATAATAAAAAATATTATTTTCATTCCTTAATTTTTTTTAAATATATTAATATTATTTTTTTTAATGTTCCGAGAATTTTTTTATATTCAAGTTTTATTACTCTGTAAGAAATGATTGAGATTGAGGGCGCTGTAGGAAAGGGACGGCAGTCGAGAGTTAGTCTTTATCGAGCTTCCAACCGGTCGGGGGGGCAAGCTTTCGGAAGGAACAGATCGAATTCTTATCAGGAGAGGTATGTAGTCGAGATACTAGAGAGGTCAATATAAAAAAACATGGCGAAGCCATGGCAGATTTCAAAAATTTTTTTGGTAAATTTGATTACTTAAGATATATACAGCGAATAGAGATGTGGACCTTTATGTTTTCCTTTTTTTTTTTAATATTAGTCTTTTTTTTTTATTGATTATCTTATCCAGATGAAGTAATTAGGTTGAATTACCAAGTCGTAGATTCTCAGTCATTTCTTTATAGGAATATAAAATTTTGTAAGATGAGATAATCTAATGTCACAATATCCTTTATGCCCACTCATACTATTCACATATAAAGAATGTTTTTTTTTGTGTGTGTAATTTTTTTTTATGCCGAATAAAACGAGTGTGGATATTTAACAATGTGTGTTGGTATTCATATTTAACCTCATATCACATGTAAATCCTTGGTGTGTGTTATAGATTTTGAGTGCATGTGTTTGAAATTTAATCTACAGTGGTTAATATTCAAAAAGGCGTATTGGTATTACTATGTATAATCAATAAAAAAATAAATATATGTACCTGGGTTTAACCCCTGAAATTGATGCGTTCCCCCTGAAATTGATGCGTTCCCGGTTTGGATAGATGAAAAGGGAGGATACACGATGTGACCCATTAAAGTTTCCTTACTTAAGTATATGTATATATAGCAATTTAGGCCAACAACCCCATGTATATAACCCGCAGCAAGACCTTAATGTTGTATAATAGAAGCACAGCTGTCAATGATGCACTATCGACATATATCTTTACATCATCACATGTAATGCAATTTGTGCAAACAGGATAAATAAAATAAAAAAAGGGGGGGGGGAAACTCTGTAATTGATTAAGAGTTGAGCTAAAGCAGGGATCGAGCATATAATATTGTCAGAACAAAGGTCTAAAGATGGAAACAGCCACGACACTAGTATACAATTTCATCAGACAACCCATGAAATCGTTATTAAATTGGGCAATCTATAAAAGACTCCTTCTGGAGGTTTAGCAACCCACTGAAGACGCTGGGAGCTATTTCATAGAGGAAAATTATAGTAACAGATCTCTATAATTTCTACAGATCAACTGTAAATAGATTCATATTAAGGCATTTTTATAGCCCAAATAACACAAACAATAGTCAAACATACAAATCTGTTTGCATCATGCCGTACCCTCCTAACAGCGTAACAATAGCCCGAGGAATCAGAAAATATGGTATAATGGTAAATATGATGGAATAACGCACTGAAACACATAAAAGTACAAACATTACTAAAACCTGACAGATAGATACCCTCAAAGTAGCCCTAATAAAGTCGTAATTTGCGACTGTTGCTGTGTCAATATATCATAGCAAAGATATAATACACAACTCTATTCCAACAGAGTCGGTATTTCTATATTTAGTACAATTTGTGAAATTAAGGTGTGGGGGGTAGTACCATAAAGCAAAAGGAATGAAATATGTATGAGGGGAAACAAGAAGATTTCTCTAGATATTTATTTAAATAAATTAAAATTTGGGAACATGTCTATACTGACGAGATATGCTATTTACATAGTAAAATTTAGATAGAGGTGACCTGAAGTTACTTTATAGCCCTTTAGGGCCCATGCGAAATCTAGGTTGGTTACTACACAAAAAGGGGGGGGGGGCGCTAAGTCATAATGACAAATGGCTTACCTTTTCTCGAAAGTGCCGGCAAAGGTCTGGTCTCCCGTCTGAAGACTGTCCTCTCACTGAGCGACTCAGATTTAATCTGCCTTTTTGGCAAAGAAACCCTCTTTTTTTCTTGTCTCTCTCCGTTTTCATTCGCTGGCCGCGCCAAAGTTTCTATTGGCTGGCATTTTCATTCGCCGAAAGAAACACCAATCAAAATGGCCAACGGCTCCAGTATACGATTTCACAGACGCCCCAGGCCTCTCCCATCAAAATAGAACATATAGTATTACCAAAACAAAAAAAATCTAAAGAGAGAAACAGCCACGGCAATAGTGTAAAATTTCATCAGACCCCAGGCCTCCTCCACATGGGCTGTAATACGATCCTCCCTTTTCTCGGGACGGTATATATATCGCCCCCCGTCTTGGCTAAAAATCGACCCAGGCCCCTTTTACCTGGACTGTAATGTGATGCTTCCTTTTTTCGGGAAGGATATTTATAAGGCTTAGTCTTTTAGAAATCTTCCTTCTCCATTTTTTCTGGTCACCTTTACCTAAATTTTTGGTGAGGGGAATATATGTACATATGGAACAACAGCTTCCAGCGCGGATGTCTCTGGATGTCACTGGTGTCTTCTTCACCAGGCATCAGCTTTCGGCATGGAAGTCTGGTGTCATCAATTGTCTAGGTTTCTGGGCAAAAAGGTGGTCTGTAAGTCTATGTGGGAGGGAAGCCATGTATCCATTTGATTTGATTATACATACGCCTTCTGTTGGGGTATGGTTACAAAAACGTGCCCCAACAATCCTCCCCCTGCCAAGTAATGGACAAATGCGTTTGTGCTACTCATTATTCATCTGCCTTTCATCAGTTACTATGAAAGCAGGCCCATTTCTAGCAAAATGCATTTTCCATTACTAGGTGAAGCCAGATGTACCGAAACCTATAGGGAAGATAAGGCTAGTCAAAATGATGGTATGCCATTCTAGATGTTTATTATTCCGAACATTAGTGGGCATTGCGCATCCTGGCAAAGGGGTTTTTATGTGTTATTATTCTGTCAGCACACTGTTATCAACATAGGTTATGGGGGACAGTCATATCATATGTATGGAAGTAAGCAAGGTCATCTGTCTTACCATTCATGGGTATATATACCACCCTTCCACTTTCTTCTTTGGCCTTGAGGAGTAGGCCTTCCTTGTGGTAAGTCCTCTCAACCCCATCCTTGCCTCTTGGGGTGCTGGATTCATTGCTACCTTCTTTCTGCTAACAATACAGTTAGAACATTTCCCTATTACATATTATATATAAAAAATTGGGCGCCAATAAGTCGTTTAGAAATAACTGACTAGTCCAACTCCTAAAACATGCCAGCATCTTTATTTAAGTATCAATCAAGACATTCGTGTGGTATAGTTATACATATACAATCAAAGGAAAGGATAATTATAGTTAGCTGAAAGAAATATCTTGGTATATAATAATTAGCCTATGACATGATTACTTTTGCTAAATTAAAAAAATTACAGAAACAAATTGTGAAAGTAATTATTAAATAAGGCACGAAATATGTAATGATAAAATGAATCCTTCCATGTTATATGATGGGTATAATATATATATTGAAGAAAACACGTATCATGCAGATAGTGATTAAATATGATAAAAATCATCCCATGATAGATGATAAAGAGAACCACTACAAAATTATATATGATGACAAAATATATATACATATACAAGTAAGACGGATAAAAGACAATAAGGATAAAATAGATCATGCCTTGAGGGAAGAATAAGCCACGACAACATGTTAAAAAAAAATGCAACATGGCAGGTAAATATTACTAATATCATGAATATCAAAGGAAATAAATTTGTTGAAATGAATAGTATATGATTATAATATAATATAAATGATATAAAATAATAACCTATTCAATAAGAAAATGAAAACACATTATATATATTTGTGCGCTGAAGGATCAAGGTTTAGTATCTCAGTTAAGTTTTCAATCTTATTCAGTCTGGAATCACGAGTTGGTCACTGGGTAATATTCGTCTATCCCGATCCTACTGGAGGGTGTGTTTTCTCTTATGTGTTAGATTCCTCTGTTACAATACTCTCAACCCAGGTGGGAACGTCATTCAGAATCTTGGTCAAATGGAACATAGCCCAGACCTCTATTAAACTACACAGTCCTTTTGAATCTAGGGTGACAACCGTATGAAGAGAAATTTTCTGTTTTGGCAGAGCGACTAATCAATTTCTACTATTTTGTTTGTGGCTCCGTTTACCTTGCCTCTGGGGTGTGTACAGTTCAGCTACCTCCCCCTTCCAAGAAATTCACATTACTTTCATCTACTAATATACCCTCTATTCATTGACCTGAATCCTATAAATCTACATCTTATAAGTTTGAATTTTATCAATCTGAAATTTTGGTTCCTTTTACAAATTCCTTCAGAATTCTACTCCCTGTATAACTGCTCTTAATTCTACTGTCCTCAATACAACACTTCTAAAACTTTGACTCACTGGCTTGTTCTGGCGTCTCGTTCGCGGTCATTATAGTTAACTAATACTTTAAAATCTTATCCTAACATGGAACGAGTCTAAACTCGTTGAAGGTCCTAATAATTACTTATTCTGCCTCTCGAATCGGTCTTGTGCTCGAATTCATTCCAACAAAACGTATGGCAGGGCGAATCCTTTATTAGAAGAAACTTCCGCTAGCTATGGGGGATCAAACTGGTACCAAAAAATTCAATAGACGGAAACACTTCGTCTAGAATAACTGGGCAATCTCTGCCTACTTGCCAATCTTACAGGACCTCCCGTCTGGAACACCCTCGCTCCAGCCACGCTAAAAGCGTCGAAACTACGGTGTCAGATCGGTCACCCAAGGTCGCGCCGTTATACCCCAGGCTATACGGCATGGCTAAAACAAATCCCCCATCCTGCATAAAAATCAATCTATACCTCTTCGTTTCCTCTTGCGAGGAGGAGTTGAGTGGGAAATTCGGCTTGATCCTTGCCTTCCACTATCTCCAAGTCTGAGGGTCGGGATAGGGATCATTTATCCACAATCCTTAGAATTCAAGCTAAACTAAGATAAAAGAAAATCAAAGGAAAATTATACCCCCTAACGAGGGACCTAACAAAAGGGAGCGAATATTTTCTAACTAGATAGAGTTGTAGTTGTCCTGTTTGAGGCTTCTCGGTCCTAACAAAATTCGAAATAAAAAATAAAATAGAATAAAAATCGATCCTATTAAAGTCCTTAACCCTATTCTAATGTGTTTTGGTCTCACAATATAATAGTTTTTAACCTTCTTCTACATTTATTCCTCTTCACATTCACACAATTCAGTCACTGAGGGCATTCATCCTAAAGTTAGAAGCTGCTATAGACGCCAAAACACTTAATTATTTCTATCAAATAGACCCTTACAATAATAAAATCTTCTAGGACTAGACGTGAAATCAAATAAAGTTACCTAATTAAAACAAAGTGGGGACCAAAGCCCTATTTACTTAAACTAAATGCCTCTGCACAAGCTCTACATATATATTAATTCATTATACTCACTAAATGATTGTTAACAATAACTGTTGACAAGTCTAAATAACCTGGAAGCTAATCTACCAAGAAAAAAAAATCAGTGTAACTTCAAAAACTGCCCTTGCCTTGACACTAAGCGACTTTTCACAACAATTCTATAAAGACATACACAAATTATAATGGCGGATAAAGGACCATTAAACGTGACACCTCATAAAAGCGGATTGAGTCATTCCCCTAGCCACCGTGGGTGAAGTCACTTTCTTCTTACTTCCTCGTGCGTCTGCCCCCTTTGCAGTAGTCCTACCTCAGCACTCTATTGAAAGATGGATTTATAGGGTTTACGATTCACTACCCAACACTAACATTCTCAAGTGCTTTCCAAGGATCGACTACAGTCTGGGCCTACTTAACTTCTACCCCTGGCTTAGGGTCCCTATACTTCACAACTTTACTCTGAAAGATTGACCTTTCATGTCCTCATTAGAAACCTATTTCAAAGCTACTACCTGAAGGCCAGGGATTATAGGGTTTCTGAATTACCCAACACAAGCCATAGGATGCCTATTAGGTTCGTTGTTTTAGACATAGCCCCCCCTCTAAGTTGTGATTTCCTACACCTTCCTTCACCTATTACTCCTGATAATAACTAAAATTTCAGATTTACACTAAATAGTTAATTCACAATGGTATACATTATTCTCATTGGTCTTTGAAACTCGGGTTTTAACAAGAAATAGTTTGTATAAAAAAAAAAAAGGAATCCTAATGAAGTTCTACTTTAAAAAAAAAAAGGTTTTTTAAATGAAAAAAAAAAAAAAGGTTGAAATCTCTAAACTTCTCATTCTATCGAGCTGATTCTCCGTACACACTCCAAAATCCTAGTTAGTGGCGACAGTCTAAGCAGAATTTACACTGTGTGGGCCTTTTCACCCTTGTAGACCTGCGTAAAGTTAAACTGTTCACACTAACTCTGTCAACTTCCCCTCGTCTCATTACTTCTGAGTTCGCTCTGGTTGTCACCCCTTGTGGAACCACTACATTAACGGACCTATTAGGGAGATAAGCTGGACCTGTAAGATGAATCCAATGATCTTCATCACTGGAACCTTGACTTGAATTACCATCACTAATTTCCTCCTCCTCTGTGGGGAAAATCCTAATTGGTATATGGTATTGTTTTAACCCATCTATATGGTATTTATCCAAATTCCCAGTTTCTAGATTCTAAAGAGATATACAGTATCACCAGCTCTTCTTAGTACCTCATATGGACCCCCATACCTTGGCTCAAATTTGTGACGCCCCTTCGTCTCATGCATTCTCTCCACTAGGACTAAGTCCCCGTTATTGAAAGTTCTCAGCCTTTTCTCTCAGTTCTCTCTCAGTCTGCTGTCTGAAATATTCCAGATTAGTAGTGGGGATTGGAGAAGAGAATCTCATGTATTAATGGGGGCAGGGAACCGAGGGGTGAAAGATGGGTTCATGGCCCAAAAGGGAAAGGAAATGGGAGAGGTACATGTTCATCCATGTGGGTGGATAGTAATCTTAGATCAATGCTCTTTCTGGGTGTATTGAAACTAACTAGCCATGATGGTAGAGGCGCTGTTCTCACTGCCTCTACTGTACATCAGAATGAACTATAATTATTACTAGTGTATTATTATTCCAACAGCCTATGACCTTTAAACCTTTATACCTTCATATACACTCGACGGGGTAGTCACCTTGTTAAAAAAAAATCTATACTGTCATAGATCAGCTAGAGGGAGAACATAACAAAATTGTGCGAATAGCCTGTTTCAACTACTGATTGTAAGCCTATTAAACTCGTTCTCTTTAGGTTGGCTCGCTCATTAATCTACAATCTACGTTCAATAGTCATATTGAGTTCACATGGATGCTAGATGTAAACTGTATCAAAATAGTGTAGTTTTCTAGTTTCCGAATTATATGACAATTAGAAAAAGAAACAAACATTCTGGAAATATCTCGCACTGGCTACTATTAAAAAAATTGAATGGGGTACAGCTCTGATCTTACAGGATACCTCATGGCTCATAGAATTGAATCGCTCATTTCTCACTAAAATATTCACACAGGGTATGGAGGTCTCCAGCGGTTCTATAGCTATTGGTCAACTAAATTAATTAATGGCAGGAGTTGAAGTTAGTTTAAATGCTCATGTGCTGTTTTGTCATGCGTCTTTATGTCATCTGCAAAGGAAAGTGTCGCCTCAAAGGACCTAATTCTGGGACTAACATCCGCTGCACATTTCAGGAAGGAGTGGTCGTCCATACAATAGCAAGATATCATTTTGCTGCCAATGTACAATGTTGAGCATTTTCCATGTCGTCATTTTGTCGATCCCCAATCTTCTAGGGTGTTTCTTTAAGCATTTCTTGATGTCATTTAATGCTTCATGCGATCCCGCCCGGCATTCAATAAGTAGTATTTGATCGTACCACCTCCAGGAGACCATCCCATTGCGGCCGAATCATTTCCACCCAACTTATAACGCCGTCCATATCGCGTAATTGAAATTAGTGTAAAACTCAAAGAATAAGACCTTAATCTCTTAATTCTTTACTAATTTCAGTTGGCTCAACATAAATCTTCTCAATTATTAATTTAGTACAGTGGCGTGACATGTCACACTTCTTCTAGTTCTTTCGCAAGCTCGATTAATCCCAGTGAAAGCCAGTTCAGGCGTCAATCCCGTGCTAACCCGTCATGCATGACTTCAAATTTGGAAATTATTAGACCTGAATATTTGCAGTGACATCTGCTTCCACTGAAAGTATTTAAGACACAAGGCTGCCTCTTATCTTGTTTAAATCACTGTCTTTACTCCCATATGCCTGTGTAAACTTTAACCATGACCTTATCAATTCTCAAAATTCTGCCTATCGAATATCCTGAGAATCAATGTTCTTCTTGTCTACGGCGGATTAACACAATAATTGTTCCCTAGAGTTATCTGCGTCGAGTGGTCAGTCTGTACTACTAATTCTCCACTCTAACTCCAGGATTCCTTTATCTACTCAGGCTGTTCAAAAATTTTCAAGACAGTTGTTCAAATCCCCAATGATAATCTGCTAAATTTCGATAATTATTGAATTCTCATTAAACAGACTAACTACACCTTCCTGACACAGAAGTGTCCAGCATCAAGATATGGCGTACTGCCCATTTCTTCATTTGATGACTGTGTCAAATTACAGCTGAAGAAACATACTAAGCATATAACTGGTTTAAATTTCATGTAATCTCATTATGCCTTCTGCTGGCAAATATTTACTGAAAAATTCAATACTATCAAGATGGTTTTATTTGTCTTCATCCAAAAAAAAATGTTTCAGAAATAGAATCTTGGAAATCTCTACTAAAGACAAAAAAATTATACATTTGTCAATTCAGGATAACCTTCCCTTGTCAGAGTGTATACAGGATATTTAAGATCATATGCAGTTGGAGGCATCATGAAAAAAAAAATCGGTTGCCTGACGCGTCTTTTTATGGTGATCAAACTTCTCTCTTCACGGGTACGCTAACTGGATCTTCAATTCTATTTTCACCTTAAGGCTCATATATCTGCCACTCTCCCAATCCACTATGCGTTAAAAAAATAAAATCGATTAACTATCATTCAGCATGTTAGCCCTAATCTGGATGCACAGGCTAGTATGATTTGATAGAAAGCGCTATTAAAATGAAGTTAAGATATTTGTATCCAGCAATATTTATCAGAACTCACCTCTGCTGTGAGAAATTATATTAGAGCTATGATGAAAAAAAATGCTAAGTCATTTCAGTAGACTACTTATTTATTTATGCTTATGAGGTGATACAGCAACGTCTTTACAATAAGAGAGGAGACAAAATGAATCAAATCTAGAAAAAAGAAGTGAGGACTTCTCGGTCATTAAAGTCTGAGAGGCAAGGCCTTCAGCCAGTTCAGGGCTTCCTGGGTGACAGAGTGGAGATTGGAGATTCCTCCTTTGAATTTGTACAGCGGGCAGTCATCTAGTATATGGGACATTGATTGTGGGACGTTGCAGGCACAATTTGGATCTTTGATGTAGCCCCATAACTTCATCAGCTCTGCACACCTTCCCTGTCCTGTCCTAAAGCGGTTTAGAAGCACCCATTCTCGTCGAGGGAGGAGTAGACTACTGTAAAACACTGATCACCGTTCTAAATTTGGACCATGGGAAATCCAACCTCATTTCTCATACTGTATATAATAATTTGAGAAAGTAAAATAAAGAAATTGTAATCAATGGTGCTCGCAACAGAATTCAAAATGATTGAGACACAGAACATTATAAATAATGTCCAGCAAGTAGGATACCAAACCACCTTTATATTACAACATTTCCACAAAAGTATAACTATCAATAACCCAATAAACAAAACCACAAAATATCTATAGGGCGATATGTTACATTCCATACTCACAAACATCTATAACAATAGCCAACTACAATAGCAAACAATAGTAGAATGTGTGTAAATACCTTAACCAAAAAAAATGTCTTAAGAAAACAAATAATATGCAAAACTTCCTAATGTATATATATATATGTATGTACATAGAATCATAATAGTTTTAGCATCAGGTGACGTTATATTTTCTTGATATATTGTATATGTTTCTCCTGTAGAAGGGCGGACAAGCTCGAAAGCTTGAGAAGACCAGAATAAAAGATACTCATCCCCATAAACGTTTTACTTTGATATCAGAAATCAATGATAATATTAAGGTTTTGCCACAAACAATGTGAATCGTAAAAGACAGCGGCGAGAGATGCGGTATACACCGCCTCAACATAACTTTCATTGCCTGATAAAATGCCAGTGAAACGGAAAGCATAAATTAAAATTCACGATTTATAATAGACTGTTAATCTCAGGATGCGTGGACTACTTCACCAATACTTAAAAATAGTATGGCTTTTCATTAGGTATATATTTCTAAAGTATAGGGGATGAAACATATACTAAATTCGAGCCCCGCGGCGGGCGACATTGTTGCGTTCCCGGTTTGGATAGATGAAAAGGGAGGATACGCGATGTGACTTATTAAAGTTTCCTTACTTAAGTATATATATATATAGCAATTTAGGCCAACAACCCCATGTATATAACCCGCAGCAAGACCTTAATGTTGTATAATAGAAGCACAGCTGTCAATGATACACTATCAACATATGTCTTTACATCATCACATGTAATGCAATTTGTGCAAAAAGGATAAATAAAGAAAAAAAAACAAGGGGAAACTCTGTAATTGATTAAGAGTTTGAGTTAAAGCAGGGATCGAGCATATAATATTGTCAGGACAAAGGTCTAAAGATGGAATAACGCACTGAAACACATAAAAGTACAAACATTGCAAAAACCTGACAGATAGATACCCTCAAAGTAGCCCTGATAAAGTCGTAATTTGCGAAATTAAGGTGTGGGGGGTAGTACCATAAATCAAAAAGGAATGAAATATGTATGAGAGGAAACAAGAAAATTTCTCTAGATATTTATTTAAATAAAATTAAAATTTGGGAACATGTCTATACTGACGAGATATGCTATTTACATAGTAAAATTTAGATAGAGGTGACCTGAAGTTACTTTATAGCCCTTTAGGGCCCATGCGAAATCTAGGTTGGCTACTACACAAAAAGGGGGGGGGCGCTAAGTCATAATGACAAATGGCTTACCTTTTTCTCGAAAGTGCCGGCAAAGGTCTGATCTCCCGTCTGAAGACTGTCCTCTCACTGAGCGACTCCGATCGAATCTGCCTTTTGGCCAAGAAACCCTCTTTTATTCATGTCTCTCTCCGTTTCCATTCGCTGCCGAGCCAAAGTTTCTATTGGCTGGCATTTTCATTCGCCGAAAGAAACACCAATCAAAATGGCCAACGGCTCCAGTATCAATTTCATAGACGCCCCAGGCCTCTCCCATCAAAATAGAACATATAGTATTACCAAAACAAAAAAATCTAAAGAGAGAAACAGCTACGGCGATAGTGTAAAATTTCAGACGCCAGGCCCCCCCTTCCACATGGATTGAAATACTATCCTCCCCTTTTCTCGGGACGGTATATAGATATCGCCCCCCCCCCTCCGTCTTAGCTAAAAATCGACACAGGCCCCTTTTCACTTGAACTGTAATATAACGCTTTCCTTTCTCGGGAAGGATATTTTATAAGGTTCAGTCTTTTAGAGATCTTCCTTCTCCATTTTTTTTTCTGGTCACCTTTACCTAAATTTTTGGTGAGGGGAATATATGTACATATGAAACAACAGCTTCCAGCGCGGATGTCTCTGGATGTCACTGGTGTCTTCTTCACCAGGCATCAGCTTTCGGCATGGAAGTCTGGTGTCATCAATTGTCTAGGTTTCTGGGCAAAAAGGTGGTCTGTAAGTCTATGTGGGAGGGAAGCCATGTATCCATTTGATTTGATTATACATACGCCTTCTGTTGGGGTATGGTTACAAAAACGTGCCCCAACAGTATTACTATGTATAATTGTTGGGGCACGTTTTTGTAACCATACCCCAACAGAAGGCGTATGTATAATCAAATCAAATGGATACATGGCTTCCCTCCCACATAGACTTACAGACCTTTTTTTTTTGCCCAGAAACTTAGACACTTGGTGACACCAGACTTCCATGCCGAAAGCTGATGCCTGGTAAAGAAGAAGACATCCAGAGACATCCGAGCTGGAAACTGTTGTTTCATATGTACATATATTCCCCTCACCAAAAATTTAGGTAAAGGTGACCAGAAAAAAAAAGGAGAAAAATGGAGAAGGAAGATCTCTAAAGACTGAAACTTATAAAATATCCTTCCAGAGAAAGGAAAGCATCACATTACAGTCCAGGTAAAAAGGGCCTGGGTCAATTTTAGCCAAGACGGGGGGGCGATAAATATACCATCCCGAGAAAAAGGGAGGATTATATTTCAACCCATGTGGATGGGAGGGCTGGCGTCTGAAATTTTACACTATCGCCGTA
>CP092872.1:9647915-9666091 GCA_030710605.1 Cordylochernes scorpioides
AGCTGCTAGAGGACTTCTCTAGACTAAATGGACAGCTAAGAGATGGTAAACAAGGAGATGTAGAGAAGACTTACTGGAGAGTAGAGCAAGTAATCAAATGTAAGTTTACATGTTCTCTGATTGACTTTACTGGAGGGGGATTGAAGAATGGAGGGAGAGATAGACCAATGGAAGGATTGGTGTTTGATTATCTAATAGAATGGTCGCTGTGGATTGTAGGAAAATAATGTCCTCCACATAACATGGATTGTTCACATAACTCCCATTAATGCCAAAGGTTATTTACAATTTATTGAAATGGGGAAGTGAAATTTGTAAAAAAAAAACTTGTAGTTGCCAGGTAAATTAGTGAATAAATTAAAAAAAAAAGCAAACTTCCTGTACACCTTGAGAATTCCCCTTTTGGCAAGTTCTGGCAAGTTTCCCCAGCCCTTCTATATGCTATCAACACAACTCTCAGGTGTGGACACTGCCCAAGTTACTTCTACTCTTATTTGGACAGGAAACTTGTGTAATATCTTTTTCACAATATTGTTCCATATAGTAATACAGTAGAACCTCCATGAGAGGACACTCACACTAGAGGACACCTCTCTACAAAGGACAGTTTTCATTTGCAAAATTACCATTTTTACAATTTAGCAACTCTCCAGTAAGAGGACACCTCTCCCTAAAGGACACTTTGTCTCTGCAATTAGGTGTTGTCCTTTACAGGGAGGTAGTTCTACTGTATATACAAGTATGAGGGTTTTATTACAATTATTTTAAGAAGAGATAAAAGCCAAAAGCAACATGTTCATTTATTGGTAAAAGCTTTCTGACAATAACATTCTTCAACAGGCCGATTTGTAATACAGCCTGCTCTGAAGATCATTATGTCTGAAAGCCAAGTTTGTACCTTTTCATTATAGAAATGCTTCGCCTTCAACTTTTACCTCTTAGAATGAAATCTGGCGATTCCTCCTACTATAATTGTAGACAAATGATAAGGCACAATTTGGATTATAGATTATAAACACAAGGTAATAAGACCAAATAAATAAATAGTGTGTGACGTTTCGGTAACATCGTTGTTACCATCTTCAGACAAAAAGTGTCATCAAGTGTGTAAACAAGATAGCAGTAATTACACACTTGATAACAGTAACTATTTAAAACATGCTGTGGTAAAATTTCTCATTCAGTACTTTTGTCTGAAGATGGTAACAATGCTTTTACCGAAACATCACACACTATTTATTTATTTGGTCTTATTATCTTGTGTTTAAAGCCTCTAGTTCTATATAAAGCCACAAGACCGGCTAGACAGTAGTGTGATGGGTATTCAGCTAACTGCTCAAATCAATCAATGCAACAAAAACAGCTTTAGAAGACAGAGGGAAGTTCTACTGTGAAATGGAAGACAATCAAGAAAAGGAAGGAAGTTATATGACAATGATACAATTTGTATTAGAAACACAAGGTAATAAATAAATAGTGTGTGACAGTGTTGTTACCATCATCAGACAAAAGTACTAAATGAGAGAATATCACAACAGGTTTTTTAAATAGTTGGTACTGTTTTCAGTTGTGTTGTTACACAGCTATTTAAAATATAAGTAACACCCATATATGGTAAGGCACAATTTAGATTAGAACTACATGGTCTTCTTCTTTCTTATCTCCACTCAATCATATCAGGGTATCAAGCTTGTAGATGGTGTCTGCTGGGGATGTGTCTTCTTCTTTCGTATCTCCACTCAATCCTATCAGAGTATCAAGTTTGTAAAGCTTGTAGATGGTGTCTGCTGGGGATGTGTCTTCTTCTTTCGTATCTCCACTCAATCCTATCAGAGTATCAAGTTTGTAGATGGTGTCTGCTGGGGATGTGTCTTCTTCTTTCGTATCTCCACTCAATCCTATCAGAGTATCAAGTTTGTAAAGCTTGTTGATGGTGTCTGCTGGGGATGTGTCTTCTTCTTTCGTATCTCCACTCAATCCTATCAGAGTATCAAGCTTGTTGATGGTGTCTGTTGGGGATGTGTCTTCTTCTTTCGTATCTCCACTCAATCCTATCAGAGTATCAAGTTTGTAAAGCTTGTTGATGGTGTCTGCTGGGGATGTGTCTTCTTCTTTCGTATCTCCACTCAATCCTATCAGAGTATCAAGCTTGTTGATGGTGTCTGTTGGGGATGTGTCTTCTTCTTTCGTATCTCCACTCAATCCTATCAGAGTATCAAGCTTGTAGATGGTGTCTGCTGGGGATGTGTCTTCTTCTTTCGTATCTCCACTCAATCCTATCAGAGTATCAAGTTTGTAAAGCTTGTTGATGGTGTCTGCTGGGGATGTGTCTTCTTCTTTCGTATCTCCACTCAATCCTATCAGAGTATCAAGTTTGTAAAGCTTGTTGATGGTGTCTGTTGGGGATGTGTCTTCTTCTTTCGTATCTCCACTCAATCCTATCAGAGTATCAAGCTTGTAAAGCTTGTTGATGGTGTCTGTTGGGGATGTGTCTTCTTCTTTCGTATCTCCACTCAATCACATCAGAGTATCAAGCTTGTAGAGCCTGTTGATGGTGTCTGCTGGGGATGAGTCAACTACAAGGTAATAAGACTAAATCCAAATAAATTGTGTGCAACATTTTACTAACAAACACTGTTATCAAAACGTCACCCAATATTAATTTATTTGGATTTGGTGTTATTACCTTGAAGTACCAAGTATATAAACTAAACATGATATTTCTCCCATCCAGTATATTGGTGTGATGATGGTCACACACCCACCTACTGGAGTTATTACTTTGTGTGACCTAATGTTCACACACATAGACACAATAACTTCCATCCAAGGAACACAATCCACTCAGCCATAAAATATTTTCTACCCAACACATAGATTCACGCAGCAATGTTTATTTTCAACACAGCGAGTGTTTACTTTGGCAATGATATAAAGATAGTAGCACTTGAAAAAGTTATTTCTGCTCTCGCATGAGTTGTTTATGACGTTGCTCAGTAGGGAGGAAATCTCACAAATCTCCGGGTCCCAACATTCTTATCTCCACACCTCCAATTAACTTTATTTAATTAATTTGTTGTTGTTGTTGTTGTTTCTTATCCCCTTGTGTAAAGATTACACGAATTCCATGAGTTCATGCTCCTCGAGCTGTTTTATGATGAGCAGCGGCCTCTCCCAAAGGTCCTGTTTAGTGCATCTAATGCAAGCCAAAATGTGTTCTGGTGCTGCAGGTGACAAGTTACATTTTGGGCAAGTGGGGTAGATTTTGTTATTATTTTCTATCTTCAATGGCTTGAGATGGCCTGTTCTAAATCTTGTTAGTGTTGTTTGATGCTGTCTATTTCTGATGTTCAGAGCTCCTCCTGGGTTCACTCCACTGTACCAACTGTGCTTAGGTGGGATTTTCCAGTTCTTGTTTATTTTTGTTTTGGCTACTGTTTCTATTTCTTTAAAAGTAAGTTTATTTTTCTGTGGCAAGGGTTCTTTTGTGCCTTTTTTTGCTAGCACATCAGCAGCTTCATTGCCTTCAATTCCAACATGTGAGGGTATCCATTGAAGGTGAATTTTTGAGGTTTTAGAGAGTTTTTGGAGATAGCCAATTATGTTCCTGCTTACTTTGTCTCTAAGTTCCCCTGTGTGACTCAAGTGTTGTATGGCACTTCTACTATCAGTAAGAATCCAGATATCTTGATAATTAGTATTTCTGATGGATTTTAAGGCTTCATAGATGGCTATAAGTTCTGATCTGAAGACTGAGCAAAAATCTGGGTTTCTTCTGTTCATTTTCTCAATGCCATTTGTGGTTTTGATGAGACAGCCACTGCCAGTGTGTCCTAGCTCATCTCTGCTACCATCGGTATAAATAGTTATTGCATTTTTAGGAATGTTATTAATTATTTCTAATGATAATTGTTTTAAGTATTCTGGATTTTGGCATTGTTTGTTGGTGGGTTCATTTAAAGAGGCATTAAAAATAACATTTTGTAGTGGTTCGCATGGAGAAATTTTTTCTGCTAAATAATTTTTTTCTACTTTATATTTTAAAAATCCATTTCTTTTGGCCAGGTGGAGAGGGCCTTCTTTTTTGAGTCTTAGATTGGATTCCCAATTAAGTATGTAATTGGAAGTTCTGTGTTTGTTTCCATAACTCTTGATTTTGTTTATATATTTTGGCAGATTGTAGCTTCTTCTATCCTTTAAGGGCATAATGTCTGCCTCGTAAAGTACAATATCGTTAGGCAGGTATTTCGAAGACCTGTAATAATTCTAGCTGCACTTAGTTGTATCCTTTCCAGTGATTTTAGATTTGTTTCAGATGCTGTACCATAGATTTGATATCCATATTCCAGGATAGGTCTAATTAGAGATGTGTAAGTTAATTTTAGTGTGGTTGCATCAGCTCCCCACTCTCTTCCTGAAATATATTTCAGGATTTTTAGTCGGTCTCTTCCTTTTCTAATAACTTCTTCAATATGTTTACTGGAGTTAATTTCTGGATCCAGGGTGTAGCCAAGATATTTAGGATGTTTATTATATTGTATTTGTTGTTCTTTCAGAATAATTTTTGGCCTTATTTTGTATAGTTTCTTATCGGTAGTAAAAAGACAGGTTTCAGATTTTTGGGGGTTAAATTCTAATTTATGTTTATTAGCAAATTTTTCTAGGTGGAGAAGAGTCTTGTTCAAATCCCTTTCAGCTTTTTTCCAGTTAGTGTTACTGCTCCATAAATAATGTCATCAGCGAAAAGTCCAATATTGGTTTTATGTGAAATTTTTTCTTCTATGCCTGCAATAAATAGGGTGAAGAGAGTTGGGCTAAGGACTGATCCTTGTGGTAATCCTTGGTACAATTTGAAGGTTTTAGATAGAGTTCCATTATATTTGACCCTGATGTATCTATTTTTAAGGAAATCATTTATCCAAGTGATAGCTTTTCCATCAATTTTGAAATGCTTGTATAATTTTGTAATTAACTTGTTTTTCCATACCTTATCAAAAGCTTGTGTAAGGTCTAAAAAAGCAGCTATGGTGTGGTTAGTGGGTTTTCTGTTTTGTGCATCTTTTACCTTTTGTGTGAAAAATAAGAGTTGGTCTATTGTCCCATGTCCTTTCCTAAATCCATATTGTTCTTCTGGTAAGAGATTTCTTGTGTCAAGGTGATAGGTAAGTCGTCTGAGTATAATTTTTTCCATTAATTTGCAGCAAATACTTGTGAGGGAGATAGGTCGGTAGTTTTTTGGGTCATCAGCAGATTTGTCAAGTTTTTTAATAGGAATTATTGTTGCAGTCTTCCAGTCTTGAGGCAATTTTTCCGGTTTTCCAGGAGTTATTGAAAATATCAAGAAGTCTTTCTTTGCCATTTTTGCCCAAGTTTGATATCATTTGGCCATGGATTCCATCTGGCCAGGAGTCTTGTTTAGGTCAGTGTTTTCTAATGCATAATCTAGCTCTTTCATATTGATTTTTTCATGGAAAATATTATGAGTGCTAGGTGAAATTTTTACAGTCATGAATAATCTTTCGGGCCTTTTTTTCAACTTTCTTATCTTTTATTTCAAATTTGATTTTACTACTTATTTGATATGAATTACCTAAAAGATTAGCAGCATTTTTGTCATTAGTTGCTGGGGTAGCCATCTGTATTCTTAATCATATTTGTGTTTTCAGTTTGTGGCTGGGCTCTGTCAATTTGTTTTGCCAAATGCCAAAGTTTTGTATTTGGGTTTCTTGGGTTCAGGTTTTCACAAGTTTGTTTCCATTTTTCCCTTTTCATATTTACATATAACCTTTTTATTTTTGCATTCACAATGTTCAGGTCAGTTCTACAATTTGTTTGGTTTTGGGTGAACTTTTTTTGTAGTTCATTTCTTTTAGTTATAAGTGTTTGAATATCTTTTGCCTGGGTGTGTATAATTTGGAATCCATTTCTTAATATTACCTCTTGGTATTGAAACTTTGGCTGCTTTAATAATGGTGTTTTTGAAAGATATCCAATTTTGTTCCAGATCTTTTATTCTAGTGGGTGCTTTTCTAAAGTCTTCATTGGTGTTTTGCTGGTAAAGATGTGTATTATCCTAGATGCAACCAGTGACAAATAATAAAATAAACAAAATAACATTTGTGAAGATAGAGGCTGCCTGGCCGGCATTCATATTTCTTGAAAAAAAATAACACTTATATCAATGGTACTCCTTCTATAGACTAATAAACCAACCTTGCTTGTCAGAGTCCCTGTGGAAGTCCTACTGAGGCTGTAAAGTAACCAAGTGTGGTAACTTGTAAGTGTGGAATTATAGAAGCCTCACCATAGATGCACCCACTGTAGACACATCCCTGTACTGTAGCAGCATTCTGTAGCTTCTTTGCTTTAACTTTTATTTTTTTCTCTTCTTTTTGCTTTTAGAAATGGTTGAAGAACGCCTAGCACAACACCCTGTAGATGTTAGTGAGAAACCAACACCTTCCAGATTTATATTCCAGAATTTTTTTTTTTTCTAATCCATCAGTTTATTGCTTAAACCAACTTGCGCAGACCATGCTTTCCTAGTACATTGATGACATGCTGGATTTTGTAGATATCTTGCTTGTTCAGGCTACAGCAGGATGTGCTCTAGGGATCCCTTACAAGCCAGACATTTTGTGCAGAAGTCTTCTTCTTTCTTATCTCCACACTGGGTGAAGTAGAATGCATCTGCCTTTGTCATTAAGACTGGGAGTACTACTCAGTGGCAGTCATACTTAGCTCCAAAAGAAATGGCCGCCTCTGACATGAGGAACAGACGCCATGTGCAGCCGCTCCTAATGCCTATCCCTGGATTAGGAGCACTTACAGTGTACTATCAACCGGGCCAGCTGAGCCCAGGTTTTTTTAGTGAGCTTGTTACTGCTCCCCCTCCTCCTTTTTCATCTGGGCTTGGGACCGGCAAAGGCGGAGTTTTGTGCAGAAGTAAAGGATTGTACTATGGATACTGTAACAACCATACCATTGGATGCCCAACTCTCATGTGTTGTGCCACGTTGTTGGGGACAAAGTTGTAAGGAAATGTTTCTTGAGAGAGAGAAAAAAAAATTCCATCCAGGGAAGAGTTGCAAGAATTTACAAGACACTCTTTTTCCTGTGTGGATGGAATTTTTTCTCTAAAGGGATTAATATTTTTGAAATGTCTCTTGCTACATGTTGTTGTCTTAGGTAAAATTTTGTCTCAAGTTCAATGAGAGCAACTTCAGCAACAGAGTATAAAAATGCATAATAGATATTCTACTAAAACAGAAAATTGGTTTCTAATAATACAAATCTTTATATTATATATAGGTTATATTTCTATTAGTTATTCCTTATATATATATAACCGAACCTCCATGACATTCCTGCTTAGAGGACTCCTCTCTACAAAGGACAGTTTTCATTGCCAACATTCATCATTTTTATTATTTAGCAACTCTCCGATTAGCGGACACCTTTCTCTAAAGGACACTTTGGCTCTGCAACTAGGTGTTGTCCTTTACAGAGAGGTTCTACTATACTAAGTGTCCTATTTTTATTTATTCACACACACACACACACACAAGGTGGACAGGTAAAAACTGAGGACCATTCAAAATTCACCCCCTAGTCCGTTGGACTAGCAGTTGAGAATTCTTGACCTAGAGCACTTCCTCCTGGAGTTTGGAGGGTGTGTGTGTGACCTCTTTGGATAATTGGGAGGAACTTGGCCTAATGAGAGGGGACAGTGAAAGGTGTCCTCTTACCGGAGAATTGCAAAATAGCCAAAATGGTCTTCTTCTTTCTTATCTCCAATCATATTAGGGTGTCAAGCTTGTAAATCTTGACAACCATCATAACTGGTTAAAGTAGAATTGCATCTGCCTTTGCCATTAAGACTGGGAGCACTACTCAGTGGCAGGCCGACTTAGCTCCAAAAGAAATGGCCGCCTCTGACATGAGGAACAGACGCCATGTGCAGCCGCTCCTAACATGGAGTACAAACACTGCTCATCCTGTATCCCTGGATTAGGAGCCCTTACAGGGTACTATCAGCCGGGCCAGCTGAACCCAGGTTTATTAGTGAGCTTGTTACTGCTCCCCCTCCTCCTTTTTCATCCGGGCTTGGGACCAGTAAGGTCCAAAATGGTAATTATGCAAATGAAAAATGTCCTTTATAGAGAGTTTGTCCTCTAACAGGAGTATCCTCTCATGGAGGTTTTACGGTACTAATTAGGATAAATTATCCTTCACTCGGGCAAACATCCATAAAGGATATAAAAAAAAGTTTTGTGTACACAATTGTGAGATGATCTGTGCAGGTCTGGGCTGTCTGGTGTGACATCCATCAAGAAATGTCACCTCCATCCTCCCAAGTCGTCCTCCTGTCTGGCTCCTTTTACTTAAACAACGGCAGTAGAAATACCCCACCACCTCCATCCAAGGACAAGCTCAACATCATATTGTTCCCTCATTTTTTTTTTTTTTCTCTCAAATATTTTTTTTTTCTGTGAAAAAAAAAACCCACCCCAACAAATATATATATTAGAAAAAAAAAAGATATATTACCTATATTATATATATATAAATATATATTTATGTATAAATATCTATATATATTTTTTAAAAAAAGCTATCAGAGGTATTATATTACAATATATATATATTGAATGTTTTTATTCCTATCTCTATATGGAAAAATATATTATATAGTGAGATATGGCATGTGTGAGGCCTTACAAAGGGATAATGTAATATCAAGAAAAGTTGATGATAGGGAAAAAAAAGGCCGAATGTAAAACGCTGATGTATTTTTGTCTACACTGGGTATACAACAGCTAGGTGTCATCATATTTGTTAGGTTGTTAAAACCGCTGTTACTTCTTCTTTTTTTCCCTATTTTTCATTTGCTTACCTTTAAACTCAATATCTTCATGTTAAAGAACATAACCCAACACAACCCCCAAAAACTTAAAAAAAAAAAAAAAAATTCCAGTCACTTTTTTTTTTTTTTTTTTCATTTTCATTGACAAAAAAAAAAATCAAAGTTTTTTTTTTTTTTTCTTCCCTCCCCAAGTGCAATTTGTTGAAATTTTTTTTTTTCATTTGTATCTTTTTATTTATTATTATTTTTTCTTAAAAAGAAAAAATATTTTTTGTTAGTCATTGGAATATCAAGTGAAAAAAATATATATTATTGGCAATTTTTTTTTTTCTTGTATGTTTTTTTTTTTTACATATTTTTATATATATATATATATATATATATTTTTTTTTTTTAAATTAAGGGTCAAAATTTATTGTTATATATTATTTTTTATTGGAAAAAAAATTTCCCCCCCTTTTTTTTAATGGTTCTTTTTTTGAAAATTTGTTTTTGAAATATTTTTAATTTTTTGGGTGTTATATCTCTTTAAAAAAAAAATCTTTATCATATGTACTTTGAAAAAAAAAATTATATATTTATTTGTTTAAAAAAGATGAAAATGTAAAAAAAAAAAAGATGATATGAATATATATATATATGAAGCACATATTTTTTTTATTATTTGTTTTTTTTTTTAATTAAAAAAAGAAAAAAAATGTGCTTGGTTTGTTAATAATTACAAAAAAAAAAAAGGACCAGAATGTACAAGATTTTGTTAATTCATCCCCCCCTTCCCCACCTTGTTTTTAAATTTGCATATCTCTTAGAAATTGTAAATTGGGTTCATGGAATTTTTTTTTTTTAAGTATAAATATCTTCTTTGATAGCATCTTCTATAATTTTTTATTTTTTTTTTTGATAATTTTCACATCGCAATTCATAACTCTCCTCCTTTCTGTTTCCACAATCTAATTACAGTTAAACCTGTCTATAGCACCCCCTTAAAATAGCATCTCCCTCTCTATAGCACCCTCTCTCTTCGGTTCCAAAATCACTTTATTAGGTACCGCTCAACAAGAGCAACCTAGTTTATGATAATTGAAACAATGAATGTGAAGGTTATTCACATATTAAACAAAATGTTAACGCGGGATTCAATCCCAGTTCATGGCTGTTGGGAATCGAGGGTGTTACCCACTCGTCCACCGATTCTTTTCACCCCCTCTCTATAGCACCCTATTTCGGTGAGTCCCCAAGAGGGAGGATATAGACAGGTTTAACTGTATATTGTCAAGTATATTGTCTCATTTTTTTCATCCTATTATTATCTTCTATTTCTCCAATTCTCTTTTTAAATAGCTATGAGGTACAAAGCTCCAGTATCCACTCCAATTTAAACAAAAAAAAAAAACTTTAAATTTTGGAAAAACTGAAAAAAACATTTTATCACTTTTTAAACTGCAGTAGTTTCATTTTCTGTATATTTACACGTCATTGTTAACGTGTTAATCTTCATTTTTCTATCTTTTTTTCTCATATATTTTTTGTTCTTTTGTTTCTAAATCAAAATTATAAACGGTTGTTTTTCTTTGATTATATATATTTCTGATACATTTTTTTTTATTTTCACACTTTTTTTTTTCGTTGATTATTAATTTTTATTGTTTTTGATTATTTGAAAGTGCTTCTTTCTAAGCATCATCTTCCTTCTATAATAAGAAATAAGTTTTTTTCTCTATACATTGTTGCATATACCTAAGTGGGGTATGCAAATATGTTAATGTAATATATTTCTATCTGGGTTTATATAATTTGTGTTATATTCGAACTCCCCCTCCACAGAGTTGGGAAACATACTGGTGAAGTACAAAATGGAAATATTTTTAGCACAAAAATTGATTTGCATAATCTGCCAAGTATATATTCTCCCATGAGAGGATTACCCATCTGATTAAATGACTGCTTCATTTCAAAAGGTAAATAAAACCTTAAATAAGTAACATATAAATTAAGAAAAAGACATCTCCTAAGTGTGCAACTAAAGTTGCTGATGGCTTATGCCATCTTTTAGAATAAATATCAACTTTTCATTAATTTTTAATTATTCCCCAATTAGGCCAAATTACCTATTCTTGATTAATCAAGAAAGTACACGTTTCGGACTGTTGGCCCTCGTCAGTGTGATGCAAGCGCCATCTGTCAGAATAAATATCAACTATTCATTGATTTGTAATTATTCTCCAATTGGCCAAAATACCCATTCTGTATTAATCTAGAAAAGCTAAACACTTAACGTGTTTCGGGCTGTTGGCCTTCATCAGCTTTGTGCAAGCAATGCCTGATCCGGAGATACCTTTTTCTTAATTTATCCACCTGATCCCTCAGTACAATTTCACTTTTGTACCATTTTTTCATATTTACAGTTGAACCTATCTATAGCGCCCCCTCTAAATAGCGCCTCCCTCTCCATAGAGCCCGATTTTAAACACGTAGTATGATGTGATTTACATTAAAAGTGAGCTGTCTATAGCACCCTATTTTGGTGAGTCCCAAGAGGGGGCGCTATAAACAGGTTTAACTGTATATATATATATATGTGTGATACTTTGGTTAGGAATATTGTTACCAGCAGCTACAACAGTCTTCTGAAAAAAACTAAAAATTTGTTGTTGACTGAAGTTGGCAGTTGTTTTAGCTGGAGTTGGTAACAACACTGTTAACCAAAATGTTACACATATATATATATATATACAGTAAAACCCCTCTATAGTAAACCCCAATGGGACTGAACCTATGGTTCACTATAGCCATGGTTCATTATAACCATAGTTCACTGTAATTATAAAATAAAAAAATAGGGATTATTTCAGGTTCATTATAAGAAAAGGTTTGCTATATCCCAAGTTTGTTTTAGCTAAGTTTTACCGTATATTAATGAAAGTTTTTTTAATGTTTATCGAAAATATAAAAATATTAATATACATGAACAAATCAGATGTGGTGTTTATTATATTGTAGCACATTTTTCTCTGATAAGGTTTAGGTACACAAAAAAATCAACATTTTGGATATAATAAAAATTCTAATTTATCTCATTTGAAACTATAAAAAGGATGATAATATAATGATATGTTAATAATTTCCTGTCTCACTATTGCTCCTACGACAACCTCATTATCATTATTATCTATAATCATAACAATTAACATCTGCCAAACAATATTTGTTTAGCAAACATTCATTCAGGTAGAAAACTTGGGTCAATTTTTGGCTCAAACATCTACATATGTTTATGATTTGGACTTGTTATCTTGTGATATTATCTATAATCCAAATTGAATGCCTCTCAATAACAACCTATCTTAAAGACAATTTATCAGATAGTTAGCGACTTCTCTGTACGTATCTCCATGAATCCAAGTTACGCACAGTTAGACTACCTTTATGAAGTCAGAAATGACTTGTCAACCTCCAATGAAGAACCCCCCTCTAGAAGAGACCAAGGTATAAACATTGTCTCATGGAAGTTTTCTACAGTTTCGTACCTTTTATAACAACATTTTTTCAATATTACACTCGTTTTACATTTCTATTAACATCGCCACTTATTTTTTGTTCATTGTTTTAACCACAATTTTTTAACCAGTTTTTCTAAAAGGAAATTATATTATTTTCATTACTCTATTATATCTTCTTTATTTTATTTCACATTTTTCTTTTAACTCTAGATTGTGTTGCCCAAACGTGGCTCTGGTACATTTGTAAGTGCAAATTCGAACTGCTTTTCACATATGTAGACATGTGGTGCACTTACAGTAAAAGCAGTCGCCTACTTCTACCCACCATGATTATCATGGCCTGTACCACGAGTACTAGGGATAAGCAAAAAATAAAAATCTAGATTGTCAATGGTGTCTTGATATTAGAATTTTTGATGATTGTTTAAAAACATAATCCTTTAAGATAAATTTATTGATTAGATTATTCTATTGTTGTATCACTATAATCTGTTTTTGACATTTTTAATCATGGTTAGAAAAATCTAAAATTCTTGGTTCCAAGATTGTTGTTGAGGGAAGTTCAACTTTAATGAACAAATTCTTTCATTAAAAATAAATATTATTCAAAATATTAATAATATTTGCCTCTTCACTGTTATCATAATGATATACAATTTGATATTGATTCTGAGTGGAACAGGCAAAGTATGTCTGGAGTCTTGTACTCCTGGTAGGGCCACCCTAGACATGAAGGCTGTCCTACTAAGTCCACCTCTTCTTCTTTCTTATCTCCCACTCAATCATATTAAGGTATCAACAACAACAACAAAAACCTTTATTAAGACACTATTGTCTTACAAGGGGATTCCCTAAAAGGTTATATATGTACATGAGTGAGGAAGAAAAGCAATTTAGAGGGGAGGGGGAGCAATCAGCCGTTGTCTGTGGAGTTGAGCACTTCTTCTCTCATTTTATCAATCGCCCTGAAAAATTTAAAATATTTATAAACAATGTTTTATCCAGCAGGAGAGTAGTAAAGATTTTATATACATGTTGTTTCATTGTAGTGAGTTAGCCTCGAAATTTCCAGTCTCTTTTCATGTAGGAATGGGCAATGGAATAGATAGTGACCAAATTGTCTTGGATGCCAACATTGCAGAAGTAGCAATTTAAAGGGTTGCTGTTCCAAAATCCCAATTAAGGTATCAAGCTTGTAAAGCTTGAGACTTTTGATGGTGTCTGTCAGGGGAAGAGTAGAGCAATGGATGAGTCCACCTAAATGGTAACGGTCGTATTCCTACCTTTGTTGTCTCAGATGTTCCCATCAACCTGAAACAATTACTCCATATGATAAGAAGATAAGTAACACCATCATTACAATTTGGATTATAGATAAGAATCACAAGATGAAAAAAAAAACAAATCCAGATAATAGAATTCTATGTAAAGTTTGGTTAACACCATTGACACTAATAGTATAATGATAATATTAATTTCTGTTATAACAAAGTTTGACAATTATACCGCAAATGTTTCTTTTTACAGAACGAAAAATTGTAATTTTAATTATTTTTAGGAGAAATAACGACTATTCCTATCCTTAGGAATGAAGTATGAAAAAGATGAATTGTGAAGAGTAATGATAAACGGAATAATAAAGTGTCCAGGGATGGGAATGGAATCTTTACAATTCATCCTTTCATACTTCATCCGCAAGGTTAGAAATAATCATTATTTCTACTTAAAATAAATTTAGATTGTTCGTTCAAATGAAACATTTTGCGGTATAGTTGTCAAACTTTGTTCTACAATCATAAGCCGCATTATATTGTATTATAAATTAATTCTGTTCATCATATGTAAAGTGCGGCTATCTTATGTAAAAAAGGTAAAAGACTTTGCACGTTGACAAAACAGAGCTTGAAATCACCTGACCATTTAAAACATTATTATCAATTCTTATATCGTTAGTTTCATATTAAAAATTTGTTTTTTTCTTCTCTATTCACTATTGTTATTCTATTTCTTTTAAAATTTGTAACAAATTAATTTACTGTGTTACTTTTTCAATAATATTGTGGGAGCTGAGAGAATTCCTTACAGCATGCTGGAATGACAGAACATGCCGTCGGCTCGCTGAACTAATGAATCAACACACCACAATATCATCAAATACTGTAGAGATAATATTTGATGATATTATTGAAAAAAAAACATATTGCCAGTAAATTTATTTTGTTACAAATTTTATCGATAGATGGCAATTGAATTTATAAATTCTCTTGCTATTATTAATTCTTTATTTTTAATAAAAAATTGCTTCCTATAGCATCCATTTTTTTACTCCCTAAAAAGGATCTAGCATGGGCTTTTTGTTAACACTCTGTGTTTATATAGATTCTTCTTTTATATTCATTTGAAATCTTTCTATTTATTTTATTCTTTTACCGTAACACATCTTTATCACACCTCTTTTTACTAAATAAGTATACATATTATTAGGTTTTTTATAAAAATTGTTATTAGATTTCAAATTTTAGATTTCAAAAAGGTTAGGTTAAAAAGTAAAATGCTCTTTTAAATAATATATTTAACAGATTAGAGATGAATAGTATATTCTGATTTGCATACTATTAAACCTCAACTTAAAAAACTCTTAAGACAATTTTGCATATTTCCAAGTAAAATTTGTGTAAATATGCAAAGATGATTGATTTTTTTCTTTTCTTTAATGATACCCATATTAACTTTTTAATGATACCGGTATTATCTCTTTAAAGAAATACATTTCAGAATCACTTGAAGCTCTGCATTAAATTTTACATATTTACACATTAGGTTTTATATATCCAATTTGTGCATCCTACAAATTTAACCTTTTGATAAAAAAACATTTTGACTTTCTCACAGATGAGAATACACCATTTTCTCTCTCACTATCAGACTCTAATAGTTTTGATAATTCTGGATTAATTAAAACCATCTTAACTACTTTTTAACTAGCTCCATCCATTCTCACTTTTTTAATCCCTACCCCCCCTTCCCTCAATTCACTTTCCATCATTTTTTTTTTTTCAAATTTTTTTCTCTGATTTTTTTTATATATATCATTTTTTTATATAATAAAAATAAATACCTCCATACATAATATATTCATAATGATTTATTTATATATATATATACCTCATCGACATGATTTAAAATAGGTTAAATATATTACAATTTATATATATAAGTGTATTATTATTCATGTGTTTTTTTTTCCCTTCTATTACTGATAATAATGGACACATACACACCCTCTCTGTTTATTTGTTTTATTATACATATATAAATTTTTAAGGTATCGTGTAAATAGAGAATTTTTTTTTTTTAATGTTGACGACATTTTTTTTAATGTTTTAAGAAATTCTATGAAGAGAGATGATTATTAGATGATGATGATGATAAACCTTCCGATCCCTTCCCCCTAGTTCAAAGTCCACTGTTCCCACTCCCCCCCCCCCCACCCCCCTTTTTCTCCCAAACAATCACTGTGATAAAAAAAGATATATATTTAAAATGCGGGATTAAAAACAGAAAATCCAAGAAAGCCACTTTTAAACTTCTCTGCCTACTATAATCCAGCCTACTATGTCCCAATTTTTTTTTTTTTTTTTCTAGTATAAGGGTCAAGTTTGTTATAAACTACCCCTATAGATTATTATTATTGTTATCTTTTTTTGATCATTTTTTTTCCCGTAGTTTTTCTCTGTTTTGTTGATGGCATTCCAAACCTGTTGTCAAAACGCAAGTAATGATTTATGTTTATAGAAATGGATATTGAATTTACTTATTTGATTTGATTTTAAGATCATCCTCCTTTTTTTTTGGATTTGATTCTTTTTATCTCTTATTATTATTATGTTTTTTATTCCCTTAATTGATTAAAGTTGCCCTCTATGGGTCCATGGGGTGTATTTCTACTGTGGCAAAAAAATATTTTTTTCAAAAATTGTTAAAATTTCAACCCAGTTATGTGTGTTGGTTCATAGGTATATTTTATATTTCCTAAATAAAAGAGATAGTTAAAAAAATGACCAAATCCAAATAAGTAAAGTACAGGTGATGTTACAGCGACAAATTGTTAGGTTGAAGGAATGCTTAAACCTTGTAAACAATCCATAGTTATAAATGTCAATTAATGACTTGCAACTCAGTTGCTACTGTTAACAAACCTAACAGTTTTAACTTATTTCAAAATTTGCGCATTTCTGCTTATATGCACAAAAAATGTTACGATGCTCTTACAAGTACAAAGACTTGAAGCCTTTCTTCTCCACAACCATGAATATCATAAGCCTCACCTATTAACCTGAACCTATTGAAAATTTTATGAACTCTTTTTGAATTTTAACTCTTTTGCTGCCAGAAGTGTGGGTAGATGGCCAATGTCATTACCATAGGAGTAAACTGGACTCGGGTATCAATATTGATTTTTTTGTTGTTTCAACACAGAGTTTATCCATTAAATAGAAGACTTTGTATAAATATATATTTGGGAAAAGAAAAAAGTCAATACCAGTTATTTACAGCTAAGTAACAATGTATTCCACTTTTTAATATCATCAAATATGAACCAGAAGAAAATAAATTTTAAATATCTTTAGATATAAAAGATTCTTCTCAGTAAGATATGTAGCGATTTAACAAATTGAAAGAAGACATGTTTCTTTCTTCTTTCAATTTGTTAAATCGTTTAAATATCTTCATCAATTTTCCCCCTTCTATTGATGAAAGCTACAAGTTTTTAAAACGCTACTTTTCTCTCTTATATATATTTATAATTAAAAGATCTTTCTCTACAGCTCTTATCTTCAATTTAGGTATACATTCTTACAGTCCTAAAAGCATATGTCTATAGTTATTTCAAAACACCCATTTACTGTCTTTAATACCAAATGCAAGATATATAAGAAATTCATTCTAATACAAAATTAGATTGATTTTGAGATTAAAATGGGCAAAACCTCTTGAAGGTTTCCCCACTGATGAGTCATGCCCTCTCTTTCTCTATTTTTATTAATAACAGTACAATAGAACCTCCCTGTAAATGACAACACTTAATTGCAAAGCCAAATTGTCTTTTAGGGAGAGGTGTCCTCTTATCCAAAGAGATTCCCTCTTACTAATGAGTTGCTAAATAGAAAAATTGGTAATTATGCAAATGGAAACTGTCCTTTGTAGAGAGGTCCTCATACCAGATAGTTGCTAAATAGTAAAAAATGGCAATTTTGGTTATGAGGACTTCCTCTTTGTTGAGAGGTGTCATCTAGCACGAGTGTCTTCTCATGGAGGTTATACTTTATAAAAGCTGTGGGAAAAAAATAGCATCTAATTATATATATTTAAAGAAAAGTAGCGTTATAAAAATATTTAGAGTTTTCTAGAGAATAGATATTGAGGCTTATAGATATCCTGAGAGTGTATGATAGAGCTCAAAAATGTAAGCCTGGCATAACAGTGTCATCGAGAAAAAGCACTGGCAGCAAAAGAGTTAAAAGTGTTGATATGTTTTGATAAATGATAGATTAAAAAAAAAAGCTCATCTTTCATTGTCAGATACTTATTTTATTTTTGTCAATAAAGAAAATGGTTATATCGAAAAATATTTTTATATTTAAAGTAAAAAAGGATTTAATGCTCACAGAATTGTTACATTGTTTCTCTATTTAAAAAAAATATAGGTTTTTTGAAATGTAGACCAATTATTATCCTTTTTTTTTTTTTTCAAATATTTCCAGAGTGCTTTCTTGGAGTTTTAGAATTTCTGTTTCATAGACAGTCTT
>CP092872.1:9666191-9720899 GCA_030710605.1 Cordylochernes scorpioides
GTGGATAATGCTTATAGTGTAAGAACTCCACAGACCTAACCATTTCGATCAAACGAGAATGCCGTCTTAAAAGTAATGGCAACAATAGGTACAAGAAGCATCTAGTAGTTTTACGTATTTGACATCGTTCTAGTCAGCTTCTGTTTTTACATAGATGAAGAACTTCTTTATACTTGAATTACTATATTTG
Source organism: Cordylochernes scorpioides (assembly GCA_030710605.1). Taxonomy (NCBI): domain Eukaryota; kingdom Metazoa; phylum Arthropoda; class Arachnida; order Pseudoscorpiones; family Chernetidae; genus Cordylochernes; species Cordylochernes scorpioides. The sequence continues at coordinate 9,666,382 of CP092872.1, forward strand.
AAGATGGAACATACATATGCTTTTGAAAATGGATCTATCAAACAAAAGTTTTAAAAACTTATACTGAATGTAACTGTCATGCAGATAATCATGAAAACAGTTCTCATATTTTGCTAAAAAGAGATAGAAAGCTAAAGGCTACGAGATTCTTTATCGCAACAAGTCGGTGGATAAGAGGGTAACACGCTCGATTCCCGACAATAAGTCGGTGGATGAGAGGGTAACACGTTCGATTCCCGACAATAAGTCGGTGGATGAGAGGGTAACGCTCGATTCCCGACAATAAGTCGGTGGATGAGAGGGTAACACGCTCGATTCCCGACAGTCATGAACCGGGATTGAATTTGTTTAATATGTGAATAACCTTCACATATTATTCACTGTTTCAATTATCATGAACTAGGTTGCTCTTGCTGAGCGGTACCTATTAATGTGATTTGAACCAGATTCTTTATTGATGAAGTATAATCTTGATGAGCTATCGAACCATATCGTCCTTCAACAGGCTGTAGGTAATCGCATTAAAGCCTGTAAAGGACCTTATTGTCCGGTAGCTCACTAAGCTGATATCTCTTCAATATAAAAAAACTCGTCGCCTTTAGCTTTTATCTCTTTTTAGCAATAATATCCAGTAATTCTTCCTATTATAACTTATATAAATCTATAATTGGTTGAGAAGACGATCTGATGGGTCACCAGCACTTACAAATGCTACAGAGCTCCGTTGGGTTTGTTTTTGTACCCACTAGTAGGACTAGGACTTTTTTCAAGAATCGGTGTTGGGCCAGATTTTCCACCAAACAAGACCCAACAAAGATGTAAACATTTACATCATATATATATACAGTGGCTCGCCGGAAGTGTTTGGTGTCCTGAAGGTGGAGATGACTCGAGCCCTGCCCAAGGATCCTGGAACACATTGCAGGGAGGTCCAACGCAGGATCTACACCAGAAGGTGGAGATGACACGAGCCCTGCCCAAGGATCCTGGAACACATTGCAAAGAGGTCCAGTGCAGGATCTACACCAGAAGGTGGAGATGACACGAGCCCTGCCCAAGGATCCTGGTACACATTGTAAGGAGGTCCAGCGCAGGATCTACACCAGAAAAGGACTTCGAGCATTCGTCTTTGTTAAACCAAACCATCTCTTCACCTCCTTTTTCCTTTCCTTTCTTCCTTCTTTTAATTTTGTATATAACTTGTGACATCACATTTTTTGATAGATGGGGCATATTTAGTAATTTTTTTTGGATTTCTTAAAGAAGAAATTAGCATATAAATTTCTCAGAGGGGCAGGCATCGTAAATTTTATTTGATTTCATTGTTAATCTAAATTATCTCTCAATAAGAAAGATAAATTTTAAATTTTCATTAATATTTATTTTATTCTAAATTGATTTCTCATAAGTTGAGCAAGTATATTTACTATTTCATAATTTTTCTTTTAAAATAAAAAAAAAATAATAATAAATATTATTTTCATTCCTTATTTTTTTTTTTAAATATAATAATATTATTTTTTTTAATATTCCGAGAATTTTTTTATATTCAAGTTTTATTACTCTGTAAGAAATGATTGAGATTGAGGGCGCTGTAGGAAAGGGACGGCAGTCGAGAGTTAGTCTTTATCGAGCTTCGAACCGGTTGGGGGGGCAAGCTTTCAGAAGGAACAGATCGAATTCTTATCAGGAGAGGTATGTAGTCGAGATACTAGGTAAGTCAATTTAGATTTTGTCGTAAAGAGGTCAATATAAAAAAATAAAAACATGGCGAAGCCATGGCAGATATCAAAAAATTTTGGTAAATTTGATTACTTAAGATATATACAGCGAATAGAGATGTGGACCTTTATGTTTTCCTTTTCTTTATATTAGTCTTTTTTTTTATTGATTATCTTATCCAGATGAAGTAATTAGGTTGAATTACCAAGTCGTAGATTCTCAGTCATTTCTTTATAGGAATTTAAATTTTGCAAGATGAGATAATCTAATGTCCCAATATCCTTTATGCCCACTCATACTATTCACATATAAAGAATGTTTTTTTTTTGTGTGTAAATTTTTTTATGCCGAATAAAACGAATGTGGATATTTAACAATGTGTGTTGGTATTCATATTTAACCACATATCACATGTAAATCCTTGGTGTGTGTTATAGATTTTGAGTGCATGTGTTTGAAATTTAATCTACAGTGGTTAATATTCAAAAAGGCGTATTGGTATTACTATGTATAATCAATAAAAAAAAGAAATATATGTACCTGGGTTTAACCCCTGAACTAGCCAGGATCAGAATATAGACGTTCTAATGAGACGTAAGAATAAAATCTTACATCGGGAACCCACACATTTGTTAAAATCGTGAGATTTATAAGTTTCTAGTATAATAAAAGAAGAAAATTATAAACATAATAGCCCCGCTTAGGGCGCCATTGTTAAAATCGGGGGATTTTTATACTTTCATCGTTGTTGTGTCTTTAAATAAACAATTTCCAGATCTCTTACATGTCCAAATATTAGGGCGCCAGTGGCTGCAGAAAACCAGACCACAAATTTATTCATCTATGGCACATGTAGAGACCTAAAGTTGTGCCGGCTAGCAATAATGTTGATGGGGAAATTAACCAATCATTTTTTTTGGCTAAACAAATTTTTATTTAGACCAATAAAATAATTGATGAAATTTTTTTTTCTTAAGAAAAAAAAAGTGCTTAATGCGGGATTCGATCCCGTGTCATGGCTGATACAAATCAATAGTTTATTCTACTCCTTCATCCCAAAATCCCCTCTAAATAAATTCATCGTTAACAAATTTTTAAATCAATATATAGTGGCGGGAGTCAATACACAATTCTTTCCGAATTTATAATTCTCAGTTAATAATGTATGAATCCCTAGAGAACGTTAAATATATATATATTTTTTCTAAGTGGGAGATTCTATTCAGGGAGATTACAAGATTCTTGGTCGAATGCGAAAGATGGAGTCTTATTGGTCGTGACGTCACGGTGACGCAAAATGTAAACCATAAACATGATTGGTTGGTACAATGCGTCACTGTTATTCGTCGACTGTTATTCTTTATATATCATTTTTCGTATTTACGTCACTTATCTCGGAAGAGAATTCCCATAAAGGAAACTCTACCTGATATATAGCTAGCAATAAATATGCATATATATGTTTCTATGAAAATGTTAATCTGCAAGACGCAGGTTATCATCATCCCTTTTTGATTTGTTTTTGTCGCTTTGGCGGTTTGCAAATAAACAACAAAATATGTATCAAACATTATAAAGACAATAAAGATTTTCTGATAATAAGAAGGTACAAAGATGTTGCATTTGGCGACGAGGATATAAGAGTAAGTACCCTCGAATTTCGAAATAAATAATTTTAGAAAATATCTTTGATTTTGCATATAATTGAAAGTTATTTTTAAAAGACGCAAATTGCAAAGTTTTAAGATGCAAATTTAAGAAAGAGTAAAATAAAATTTTAAGAAGTTATGTTTTATTATAAATATATATTGCCTATATATGTTGTTATAAAAGAAAATGGCTAGTTACCAATTTAAAGAATATAATGAGGAAAGTGAAACTTTTGAAACGTTTTATGAACGATTGGAACAGTTTCTCATATTGGAGGAGGCAGGGGATGAGAAGAAAAAGGCTTATCTCCTAACCCTCTTGGGAAGCAAAACATATGGTGTTTTGAAGAATTTGTGCAGTCCTATTCTACCTAAAAATAAAGCCTTTGATAACCTAATAGATATCTTGAAAAGGCACTTCTCTCCAAAGCGTTCAATTGTAGTAGAGAGGTTTTTTTTTTTTAAAGAATGCAATTAAAAGAAGAAAGCATCTCGGATTACTTTGTGGAAATTAAGCGTTTGGCTTCCTCGTGCAACTTTGGAAATTTTCTGGAGGATTCTTTACGTGATAAAATGGTCTGTGGTTTATATAATGCCAAAATACAAAATAGAATTTTGTCGGAGGGCGACATTTCTTTGGCTAAAGTAATTGAGATAGCATTATCTATGGAAGCGGCCGAGAAAAATACAAAATTATTTCATTTGGAGCAGGGTGAAGATTGTGTGGATAAGTTGAGGATGGAACGCAAGGTTGAATCAAATTTCCAGAATGGCAAATGTAAACATTGTGGTAAACTGCATAAAGAACCATGTAGATTTAAGGAGGCGATATGCTTTAAGTGTAATAAAAAAGGACACATTGCCCCAATATGTTGGAGCAGTAGAAGAAATCTAAGGCAAAATCAGAATCAGCCGGGTAATATACATCAGATAGGAGACTAAGAAGAGGAGGAAGAGTATGTCCAGAAAATTATAAGCGTGACGATACCTGAGTATAAAATTAATTTTGCCTCAAAAGTGTCCCTCCGTATCTGATGGAGTTAAAAGTAGAAGGAAACTTTATTAAATTTGAAATGGATACGGGTAGTGGTCTAACACTGATATCCACTGATATCGGAAAAGGATTTTAAAAATAGTCTTCCACATTTGAAATTGGAAAAAGCGAATATTATTGTAAGAACTTATGATGGTACCGTGGTACCCATTCTGGGTAAAATCAATGTCAAAGTGGAGTGTCAAGATATGACTTACAAACTTAGAGCATTGGTAGTGAAAGGAGAAAAGAGGGCTTTGATGGGAAGAGAATGGATAAATAGATTGAAATTGGGCTGTTTCGCGGTAAAACATATACCTGTGGAAATTACCATTGAGGAAATTTTGAAGGAAAATCGAGCCTTATTTGTGGAGACAACTGAACCAATAAAAGGTTTCACATTTTCAATAAACATGTGCGATGTGAATCCAATTTTCCATAGGGCTCGTCCGGTGCCTTTCGCCATTAGGCCAGCAGTTACTGAAGCATTAGACAAAATGGTGGCTAAGGGTTATCTATGTGAGGTGGCGAGCAGTAAATGGGCCACTCCAGTGGTTGTAGTGCCGAAGAAAAATAATGAGATCAGAATTTGCTGCGACTTCAAGGTAACTCTAAATAAATATTTGGACACTGCGGCCTATCCCCTTCCCACACAGCAAGATTTATTCTCCACATTGGCCAAGGGAAAATACTTTTCTAAATTGGACTTGAGGAACGCTTATCTGCAATTAGAGGTAGACCCAGGCACCCGACTGTTGCTAACGATAAATACTCATAAAGGGCTTTTCAGGTTTAAGAGAATGCCATTTGGATTGGCAAATGCGCCCAATTATTTTCAATCTGTAATGGATAGGGTTTTGTCGGGTATAGGAGGCGTAATTTGTTATATTGATGATGTCCTTATAGCCACAGCATCAATTGAAGAGCATCTGGCGTTGTTGAAGACTATATTTGCTCGCTTGGCGAAGTATAATATCAAACTAAAAAAGAAAAATGCCTATTTTTGCAAAAAGAAATTGAATATTTAGGACATCTTGTCACGGGAGAGGGCATCAGACCTTTGGATCATAAGGTACAAGCAATACAGAAAGCCAAAATGCCTACGAATATCTCTGAATTAAGAGATCATTTCTTGGTTTAGTTAACTTTTATGGGAAGTTCATACCCAATTTGCCTGAGCTTTTGGAGCCTCTTCATGAGCTTCTTCACAAAAAACGTCCTTGGGTTTGGACAAAGGAATGTGGAGAGACCATTGACAAGTGCAAGTATTGCATTACCTCTGAGAGGGTACTAGTCCCATATGATACGACTTTGCCATTGTGTTTGGCCAATGATGCATCGCAGATTGGAGTGGGCGCTGTGTTGTCAGATATTATAGAAGGCCAGGAGAGACCGATTATGTTTGCCTCACGGACTTTATCGGGAGCAGAACGTAATTATTCTCAGATTGAGAAGGAGGCTCTAGCCATTATTTATGGAGTAACCAAGTTTCATCAATTTATTTATGGGAGAAAATTTATTCTTATTACAGACCATAAGCCATTGGTGACCATTTTGGGCCCAAGATCACGAATCCCCTCCTTATCTACTTCAAGATTGCAGCGTTGGGCGTTTATTTTGTCAGCTTATACTTACGATATTAAATTTCGAAGAACTCAAGACCATGGGAATGCAGATCTTCTGTCACGTTTTCCTGTGGGTTGTGAAGAAATTCCAAGACTAAATAATGTCTATGCTTTATCCTATGTGGAAGAATTGCCGATCACAGCAGAGGAAATTACCACGGAAACTGAAAAAGACGAAGTGCTCTCATTGGCCAAGTTTTATACTCAGCAAGGCTGGCCTGAAAAGGTGGCTGATTACCTCAGACCTTATTTTCAAAGGAAACTTGAGCTAACTGTAGATGGGGAGTGTTTGGTTTGGGGAATGAGAGTCGTCATACCACCATCTCTCAGAATAAAAATGTTGAACTGTCTTCATGAGACTCATTCCGGTATGAACAAAATGAAGGCTGTAGCAAGATCACATTTTTGGTGGCCAAATCTAGATACCCAAATCGAGTTTTTGGTGAATAAGTGCAGAAGCTGTCAGCAATCCCAGGATGGGCCAAATAAAGGAAAATGGCAACCCTGGAGATGGTCAACCAGACCTTGGCAAAGAATTCATATTGATTTTGCAAATAAGGAAAACATCCATTTATTAATAGTAGTAGATAGTCATTCAAAATGGATCGAAGCCATCCCAATGAGAGAGACCACCACACGCAAAACCATTGAGCAACTACGGCGACTTTTTTCTTCCTATGGTTTACCGGAGAACTTGTGTCTGATAATGGACCTCAGTTTACTGGTGTTGGGTCCCAAAGCCAGGACCTCCTACATCTAGATGGCTAAATTCCATCCTTTGACTTAGACATACAAATGTAACACTCGCCAAATACTTTCATCAACATGTACAATAACCAAATTTACACTCGGATATACCCTCGATATTGTACGACGAACACTGGAACCCATATAAATAATCAAAATATGTAGTTTGTTCCAAGATAAAATTTTGGGACGTAAGATACGCTCTTACATTACATCATACACGGTAAATATTGTATACACTCGGATTAACATTTGTCTTGTAATTGAGCATCGATTATAAAAACATTTATATCTTGATCTCCTTTAGCATATAAAGAAATTCAGGTGTATACATATTCACCGTTTATGATAAGGCAATGAACCTCTTATGATACACTCAATATCTATAACATACGCACCAAGGTTCATGTGTGATCTGTGGTTTTATATAGACATTAGTACACATTATAATTTACCACATCAACTTTTATTCGACAAAGAAAGAGATTTAAAAAAAATAAAATATAAAACAAATTGTATTTACTATGACATGACATAATTAGGTAAAGTGTAAATCTATAACACCACATTCAAAGGCGATCTTGCTTGGGCAGGATAATCTATCTATTAATGCATGAATAAGTCCCTCTCTCAATATGAACTCGCCATAAATGGCAAGGCGTCTTTATCAAAAAAATCCTTTATACCTACCATGACTTCGTCATGTATATATAAATATCTTTATGATAAAAATTTAGATTGAAACTTACGTAAACACCTCGGCTACCTACTTCTCGCCCGATGGGAAATTTCGTCTGCCCCTCTCGAAAGCCTCGTCCAAACTGACTGGTCCTTGGTCCAGCCCCCCAAAAATTCTCGCCCCCTATCCCTTTTTTTCAGCGCCCTCAATCCCAAACTCCCACAGAATAATAAATCTTGAATATACTAAATTCTCGAAATATTAAAATAGAAAAAATAATATTATTATAGTTAAAATTTAAGGGATAAAAAATAATATTTTATTAGAAAAATATTATGAATTAGAAATATTCTAACTCAGCTCATGAAAGATCAATTTAACATAAATATTAACCAAAATTCAGAATTTATCTGTCTTATTGAGATAAAATATTATTTTATTAAATTTTTATTTTTAAGGAAATTATGAATTAGAAATATTCTTACACGGCTTATGAAAGACCAATTTAAACTAAATATTAACCAAAATTCAGAATTTATCTGTCTTATTGAGAGAAAATATTATTTTATTAAATTTTTATTTTTAAGGAAATTATGAATTAGAAATATTCTTACACGGCTTATGAAAGATCAATTTAAACTAAATATTAACCCAAATTCGGAATTTATCTGTCTTATTGAGAGAAAATATTATTTTATTAAATTTTTATTTTTAAGGAAATTATGAATTAGAAATATTCTTACACGGCTTATGAAAGATCAATTTAAACTAAATATTAACCCAAATTCGGAATTTATCTGTCTTATTGAGAGATAAATTTAAATTAATCAATGGAATTAAAATCCAATCTAGGATGCTACCCCTCTGAGAGACCTATATGCTAATTTCTTCTTTAAGAAATCCCAAGAATATTAATAAATGGTCCCCATCTATCAAAATGTCATGTCACAGGTCATATATATATATACAAGAATTAAAAGGAGGTTTTACAAAGTCGCATGCTGGATGTCCGTTTCTTCTTGTTGAGGTGGCTTCTCCACTGCCCGTCAGCTTTCTGCTTATGTTGTGGTTGGACTCCTGCTCCTGTTTTCGTCGGGCTTCTGACCAGGGCTGTGCCTTCCTTGATATATCTTAGTATCCACGGATATCCGCGTCCAGCGCTGCGTCTCCCTCCCGGCTTGGTCTTTGAACCACCGTCGGCCATTGCCGTGGGACATCCATCTGTACGCCAAACACTTTCGGCGAGACACTGCGCGTATGTAAATAGGATGTAAAAGAATGTTTACATCTTTGTTGGGTCTGTTTGGTGAAATGTGACCCAACAATTCCTCCCCTGCCAGAGTGAAAGAATGAGTTTATTTCAATTCATATCTGATCAAATACTCCATGAGAAAATATGAAATTGGGAGAAATGCATTCTTTTACGATACCACTATGCAATCACTGACACTCCGGCAAAGGGGGAACAGACGGGCCATGGAACCTGGGGCAGGTTAATTCATCGTGATTACATAAGCAAGTTCTACCCTACCATTCTATGGGCAATGTACTAAGCCCATCCCTTTGCTGTCTGTATTCCATGGAGTCTTGACCCAGATGTGAGTCGAGACCACACATCCCCGACCGCAGTCCCAGTGGGTGGAGAAGGGGTGGTCTATACACAGGTTCTGTGCAAAACAGATTCTCATGCCATTCAGGTTAACATAATAATTATGGGCGCCAAGGAATTGTGTTTGTATGGTAGACATGCCCAATTCCTAAAACACATCTAAAAAAAAAACTTTATTAGTTCTATACGATACATATGGCAGCGAAGGAATGGCTATACATGTTCAAAATGACAATGATAGTAAAAAAAAATCTAAAGTTGTAACTCCTATCGATGACATTAAAATAATAGTGTAAAACAGAAACGAAAAAATATACATATTAGAGCTGCACGAATACGATGCATCCAAAAAAAAAATATTGGAACAATATGGATATACGCGATGTTAGATAAAAATAAGAAATATTAAAATGGGTATTTACTATAAAAAAATGGTTTGATATATATATATATATAATGAATACAAGTGAATATATAAATTGTGATTAAAATCTTTATTCTGTACATTTGTCCGAAGATGGTAACAACGCTGCTACCAAAATGTCACACATATCTATGATATGAATCGTACTTCTACATATACGAATATACATGGATATAATAATGAGAACAAAATATATGATATATGATATATAAAAATAATAAAACGAATAGGTATGCACTGAGGGGTCCAGGTTATCTCACTAGTATCTCAAAACTCGTGTAATATCTAACAAAGATAGAACTTGTCCTTACTAACTTGTCACTGGGAGTGTTTGTCTGGCGTGTTCCCTGCCTCTCTTAATACAAAAGGAAGCCTCTCACAACCAGATTACTTCCAAATTACATTACCTGTGGTTGAAATCTCTCCCACCTTTGTCCTTTAATTTAACATGTAGTTTACCCCTACTATACATTGTTTAGCTTATCCATAGAATGTGTACTCATAAACTTGACCAAAAAAAAATCCCTTTAATAAAAAAAAAATACTCAAACCAATTCTGAAATAAATTATGATGGATAGAAACTAGGTCTAACTCATATCTTGTGATATATGTCCTCCCACCTGAGTTCTTAGTACCTCTCTGGAAAAACAAATCTTGTAAAACAAAATAACCCATTGCTCTAGGTCATTTTACCGTCTCAAAACGAAAAATATTTTATATTCGATCTTCCCAAAAAAAAAAAAATCAATTATTCCTCTTCAAATCTGGACCGCTATATTGGCATGTTCTGGCAATCTGCTTCAAAAGTTCATTTTGTGTCCTATTAATTTAAAATTTAACCTATCTTATGATGAATTACTCTAAAAAAAAAAATTCTATATACTAATTGATGTTTAGACTTAAATTCGTTCTAACTAAACGTATGGTAGACTAATAGTCTTTAATTAAGTGAATAACTCTTGCTAGCCTGGGGCGATATAAAACGCAAAGAATCCGGACAGTCCATCTGTCACTTTGCTAACTGGTACCTAAAATCTGTAGACGGAATCGCCTCGTCTAATCATAACTTGTTTGTTACATGCTCAATTGTTAACCTTCATTAGAAAACCCCTTTAGGCTTTTACTTATAGACAAGGAGTTACAGGGAATTCGATTTCTCTACCCAGCGCATGTTTTCTAAGCTCGTCCATCGGGGAATTTGTTACAGGCTGCGCAATATATAAAAGAGCTCCCAACGTGCCGATCCTTTCCAACCTCCCGACTGTATCACCCTCATCTCGGTCACGCTCAAAGCGTCGTAAATTACGATGTCAGATCGGTTACCCGAGGTTTTCGTCGCTTTACACTTAGTCTGCGACGTCGGCAACTGAATCCCCCCACCTAGCACAAAGTTCACCTGATACCTCTCCGTTCCCTCTAATGAGGAGGGGACTTGCAGGCTTTTGGCCTGACCGTGACCTTCCACAAATCCCCAGTCTGAGAATCGAGACATGGTCATTGCCTACGATTCTTAGAATTCAAGTTGATATAATGAAATAGAGTAACTGATTACTCTCATAAAAGAAATCAATATTTACACTCCTCTAAAAAGGAGACCTAACAAAGTGGAGCGAATATTTTCCTAACAATAGAGTTGTAGTTGTCCTGTTTGAGGCTTCTCGGTCCTAGCAAATTCGAAATAAAAAAAAAAATCGATCCTATCAAAGTCCTTAACCCTATTCTAGTGTATTTTGGGCTCACAATATAATAGTTTTTAACCTTTACACATTCACTAAGATTTCCCATTCATACATTTCATTCGCATCTTGCACATAAACTAAAGTCAAAAACTGCCATAAACGCCAAAACACTCAATAATCTCTATCAAATAAACCCTAACAATTTCTAAATTCCAGGACTAATGTGAAATCAAATAAAGTTTTCTAATTAAAACAAAGTGGAGACTAAAGCCCTATTAATTTAAACTAATACCTCATACAAACTCTACACAAAAGTTATCTATACGTGGATAAACATTATTTATATTTAAACAAATTAACAAAATTGATTGTTAACAATCAAATGCTGAAATCTAACCTAACACTTTAACTGTGTGTCTCACAATTTGAAAATCTTCTTATCTTGACACTTGGTGTCTAAACAAATGAATCTTCAAACTAGCACTTAAATGGAGCGAACTGAACTTCAAGTATTTACCTCATTGCCAAAATATGATAGGTCCACAAGTGTTTTGCCAACGCTTCTTCTTTCTCTGCTATTCAGTTAAACTCTTTCTTTGGACTTATAGGGCTTTTGGTACCCAGCTCGTTCTGAAGTTTAACAACAGAGGTTATTTGTTGCTCTATCAATTCTTAGATTGTAACTGCATTACATACTCTCATTAGAAACCCCCTTTAGACTATGACTTAAAAAACAAGGAGTTATAGGGGCTTTTTACCCAGCACATGTTTCAAGTCTCTCCACAGAGAATTGGTTACAAGCACAGCAGATATCTAAAGCATCTAAGTTTCCTAATTAATCTTGAAGTTGAACCATTATTCATAACCTTCAATTAAAAATTAAAACAAAATATACTGTCGAACCCAGGTGTTAAATTACAACATACTATTAATACAGAATAGCCCCTTCAATAAAAAAAAAAAAACTGAAATTTCTTTAAGACCACAATCTAGGGCCTTTAACTCACATTCTAACACATTTTACTATGATCAAAATTCAACTAGCTCTAGTACACTTCCTATAAGTCAAATCATTGGCAACCTGAACACGATCTGCACTCGGTGGGTTTCTTGACCCTGGTCGAACGGCGTACTTCAGTGCCGCCAGCATTGCCACCAATGACTCTATTAACTATCTCTAGCGGGTTTCTCAAGATTGTCGTCTCTTGTGGTCCCTCTGGTTCTACGGTTGGATGAAATTGTAACATAACAATAAAAAGAAACTAAAATTTTCCTAAATCATATCCTGATAGGTTGTAAAAGCTCTTCAAAACGGTGTGTCATATTAAAACAAGGTTGTGAGACAACTCTTAATTATATACTATACTAAAATGAGGCTGAGCCAATTCTACACTAGGAGAACACGAAAACCCAAGATGTCGTCCTTGTAGCGAGCATGGAGCCCTACCACAACCCCGAAGTACAAAAACAGATTGCCTAAGGTCTTGTGACCGACTAGTAAGCAGCGAGATGCCGTTTCTCGTGTTGAGGGAGCGATGTCAGTAGGACAGAGTTTCCTGGTATTCCCTCTTATCTGGCACGACCGGTCGGGGTAAATAGTGGCGTCACGTGAAAGGAGGAATCATCTGATTCCCCCCCCTCTTGCTCTAACTGCTGGGTCGATTTGGCTCATGTAAATAGTAACTCTTATTTTACATCTAAAATCTCTCATATAGCTCATTAAATAAAACGGTGTAAAACGGTGTACTATATAAGGATGAGGTTATGGCAATTTCTCTAAATGACACATTAACACTAAAACAAATTGTGAAAATCTTTAAAGATGGCAACAAACAATATAGCAAGGTTGTGAGGCGATATGCGGCACAAAGGTAATGTTGAGACAAATAACACACAAGCACTTAAACATGGTGTTAAAGCTCCTTTCAGCACTTAACACTAGAACACACGTTATAAAGAAAAAACTGCAAACTGTTTAAAGTTCACCATAACATTAAGACAAAATTGTTAACACAAATAAAGAAAAAAAAAACTGGAAGTTTAGAACACACGTTATAGTTTAAAATAAAAAGAAAACTGCAAGCTCTTCAAAGTTTATCATAACACTAAGACATATTTGCTATTTAATATATAACCTAATATTGTAATTAATAAAGACCTATCTATATTAATTATTGTGTACTGTTGCTGAAACTTAGGTAAATCAGCTTACACAAACCCCCAGTGCATATATGTCTTATTTTAAAAGAAATAGTTCTATCGAGGCGATATTGCGGTCGACAGCTACGCTTTATACATTAAATGTACTTTCTTCTATCAACCTTTATCTACTATTTACAAAACTCTTTATCCAACCCTTTCCAATTCTTTCTCTTTCAACATCTTTCTGCATCTCTCTATCTCTTTCTCATCAACATTCAACGCTTTCTCACTCTTTTTATCACTTTCAACACCTCTTTCATCACCTCTCTCTCATCTCTCTTCCATCATTTTCTACACATTCCACTGTCTTTTCATCGCTTTCAACACCTCTTTCATCATCCTTCATCATCCTCGACGCCTTTCAACTTACTCCCATCGCATCTCTCTTCAACGCTTTCAACACATTTCATCTCTTATTCATCACCTTTTCATCATATTTCATCGCCTTTTCATCGCTTTCAACACCTCTTTCATCCCTCTGAAGTCTCTTCGAAACCCGTCATCGGGAACTGGATCCCGTTCTATTGCTCTAGCCTATCTTGATATCTCGGGAGTCCCTTCTGGGAATCTGTTCCTCCCCTGCCAATCCTTATCAGGGCTGGTGACCTACCCTCGTGTTTACAAGCGTGAAATTTCCTCCAATCCTACCTCCCCCTGATCAGATCTATACTATCGTCTGACATTTGTTCAGGACGGGAGTTATCGCGAAATTTCGGAGAAATTCCAGGGAACCCGTTTCCTCCCCTTTAATCTCCCCTTCGAGGAGATAAGCTCTTTCTGGGTATATTGAAACTAACTAGCCATGGTGGCCTTCTGGTAGAGATGTTGTTCTCACTTCCTTTACTGTGTATCAGGATAAACTATTAATTATTTCTAGTGTAATAGTATTCCTATAGTCTATCATTTTTTTAATCCTTTATGCACACTGGATTAGGTATTTACCTTGCTAATGACAAAGGAAAACCACTATACTTCGAGCCAGTTAAAACGTAATAAAGTTAGATAAGCAGTTTGTTTCAGCTAAATAGAAAGGGTAGCCTTGTCAAGGGAATTGGGGATATATGCATGTACAAAGTCAGTTTCCCTACAACTCTGTTAAAGTGGGCTACACCTAATTGTTAACATTAAATAATTCTGATTGTCTACATCTGTAATATGCATTGACATGAGTAGCCCTGAAAACTTCAATATAAGATCTTAAATTTTTATGGTGTCACAGGTGAATTCTATGAATGACTGTTTCTTATGCAGCTTCCCTTCTTATTGTTCCTTCCCCCATTCCAGCCCGAACTCCTGTTCACTGCTTGTTGGCTTAAAAAAAAAATTGTTGTCGATTGTTGACTTATCCCTCTTACACCTTTCATTATATCGTGTAATTTATCCTGACCTGGTTTGATTTAGCGCACCTTCCTATCGGAATTTCGTCAGGGTACAGTGCTGGACATTTAGCATGTATACGTTGTAATGGTATCAAAGATCTTGCCTCGTTAAGACATGGCTGTCGCAGTGATTTCAGTGGTATGATGGAGTAGAAACCGAGCTTTAGACACATCTGATCAGATTCGGGTTGGCTCTACTATATCTTGCGTACTTTACTTGGTATGTCCTTTAGTTGGTCTTAAGAGGTCTGAGCGAAAATCAGGTGCATCGCCTGCAGATGGATGTATATAGAGTAAATCTCTATATTTTATAAATGATGCATATATTTCCGATGATTTCTTTACATAGTACCACAGTGACCCTTCCTTCAGCAGATTCATGTCAAGTGGCTTATACGCTCGGTAGCGTCCATTGGGATATAATGTTTTATATTATTCTTCACTCACGTCCATCTTCGTGAGCATCATAGTCCTATTATATAATATAGAGGTTCTACATACAATATTGCATGCTCCGGCGTCCATTGTTCATACCACGCAAGATATCCTTCTTAATCTTCTATGCCTATTCCCGATCTCCCAGGAATGTAATCCTTGCTACTGGTTGCCACTGCCTAATACCACATTCCATAAAACTATGAAAACCGATGTCGAAACGAGTCTTAGGCCTGTTCTCCTGTTATAAGATCCTCCTTTGTTATAGACCTCTGCTGTCCAAACAATCTGGAGTTGGTGAAATAGATAAGGGTCTCTAGAAGGGCTTATCAAAACCAGTCAAGTGTAAACATACACGAGGTGCAAGGCTCACTATTATTGTTTATCTAAAGTTATTCGAAACTATACATTTGATAGGTTGCTAGGTTTGCATATTGCATTTAGTTCTGAAATAATGTTATTAGCTTCCAAGGATGCAAGATGTAATGAAACGATTTCGTCCTTGGCTGGGTTAGGGAAAGAAACAGCGAATTTCACTACTTCCAAAAAAAAAAACTTCCTATTAAATTCTGTACATGGATCACCACACGATAAGATCATCATAAGATTGGATACGAAACAACTAAGTGATAAAATATAAGTACACTAAAAAGATTTTGGCACCATTTGGTTGTCTATATCTACCAAAGATGATTTGTTAATATTTGATGATTATTGTAATCCCCATTACACGGAATAACTGCTTCCCTTGACAAAGGCACACACCCGTCTATCAGAATATATCTTGATGCCCACCTTCCATTGCCTTATAAAGGTCCAGAATTACTAACAAAAACAGGAGCTAAACACTTACTGATCCTACTTTCGTGTAATCTCATCTTGCCTTCTGCTGGCAAATATTTACGGTAACTTAATACTCATTGAGATGTTTTATCTGTCCTCGACCAAGGGGAAATGTTTCAGACGGGAAGGTTTCATGAAATCTTTCTTAAGTTAAAAAAAAAAAATTTGCACGTTTATTGCATTTCAAGGTGACCTCATACCAGTGTACACAGGATATTTAAGATCATATGCAGTTGGAGGCATCATGAAAAGAATCGGTTGCCCGACGTGCCTTTTTAGCCGCCATTTTGAAATTTCGCTGTGATTGTATTTCGACATGTAATCATCTGTAGTAAATTATGCCATATCTAAAATTATGATCCTATTCAACGTTTCAATGAAGCAAGCAAATCTATACGCCTTCCTAAGATATCGGGGTTAAGTTTTAAACGAAAATGCATATTCATATAAGGTTAACAAAATAATCAAAATACTGTATTATTATTTAGTATGCGTTTCCAGGGATCTATAACGGTTGTTACCAAAAGAAAAATTGATCACTACACAAAATAAAGGCTAGGGAAGAGAATTTCGGGAAGGTATGTTTAAATTTGTTTACGATCGATATTCAAAGCGAACACTTAGACCTGGACATTCTGTTCATATATGGACATAAAATTAAGATAAGCAATCATAATATCGAATAAAAGAATGAAATACTAGCATGCTATTAAACCTTTAGGATGAGATCACCAGACAATACAGGAAAACAATGATTGAAAACGTTTATAAATTAATTAAGTCCATGAACTATATGCATTAGATAAGAGGATAAATGCTCCAGATCATTATATTGAAACGTTAAATACCATATAGATAAGAGAGGACAAAAGGCACAATCTGGCAAAATCAACAAAAAAAATGTGCCTCCATATCTATCGAGTGGAAAATTTTGTGTTGGATAAATTACTTGAAATAAATCGTTAAGCCTTGGTTTACAAATTATAAGTCATGTTGAACCTATAAAGAAATAATGGTGAAGAATTAAGAAGGGATGGAACATCTCAAGCGTGAAGCCTTAAATACAGAAATATGACTGGAGATCTTAATAAAATTAAACAAATCCATAGGCACCTATGTGTATATACAACCACTCTATAGAGTAAATATACACGCGTCCATCGACCGCCATTTTGAAAATTTTACCGTGATTCGGTCGTCACGCAGACATTGTGAATTATACCATATCGAGAATAAATTGGCAATTCAACGATTTAAAGGAGCGAGCTAAGCTATACGCTTGTCTACAATATCGGGGTTAGATTTTAAAGGAAAATCGTATATTCACATAAGGTTGACAAAAAAAATTAAATCAAATACTGCGCATGACACTGTACCTTAGTCAAGAGAATGAATGCTTTAAACGAAGTGTTGAATAATACACACAATATTTAGTTATTTAGTAAAATTTAACTGCTAAAGCCATAAAGGCGTTCTGCCTTCCCATAACCAAGAGATTGAAATATAATATGGAGGTTGTCCCTGGATACATTATATCTATTCAATGCCTGATTAAAAAAAAAATATCAATAAGTGTGCATGTCCAATTGCGAAAGGAGATAAAAAATAAATACATAATGCAGACTCATCTAAAGTTGCTAAGATATAATTATATAAACGATGTCAATAAATACTGCTGCATCACTTTACAAAATGTAAGATGAAATAAGTGGATTACAAAATTAAAAATAAACAAAGCTAAAGGTCCATGGATAAGAAAAGCTACATAAATATAATTATTAATCAAAAACGAAGATTATGTCCAGACCTTTTACTCATATTGCTATATATTACGAAAAAAAAAATACTTCGAGGTAAACATTGTCTTGGTCAGCAAAAAAAAAATGAGAAATCACAAATTGGCTAAATGGAAACGACAAGCGAAATTATTAAGACAATTAAAGATTTAAAATATATAGAAATAATAAAAAGAATCAGTATGAAATAACTTTAAAGAAATTAAATTAAAAGATTAATTGTAAGCCTATATGAGATCAACTTAATCGCGTGATATTGTACGTTTCTCCTTCAAACTAGATAAGAAAAACAAAGATCTTCAATCTTTGTGTTTACATTGATAATGCTCGACATTGGAAAGATAAGGGAAAACCAGGTGTACTATGTCAATATCAAAGTTCAAAATATCTCCAGATTTATCAAGTGGAACCAGTTTCCTAAAAAAAAATACTTAAATATAAAATCTATTAAACCTTGAAATAAGTCGTATTGACCTACTAATTAGAAAATAACGGTGAGAAACTAACGGAGATGGAACATTTCAAGCATGAAGCCTAAAAATACAGAAAATACAAATATTTAAAATCAAATAAATCGTAAGTCAATGCACATCGGAAAATAAAATAAATGCTTTGAATTGTTATCTAGACAACGTTAAATATTATAAAGATTAAAGAATAGCTAAGAGAGCATTCTAATAAAATTCAAATATCTTTAGTCTTATTGAGTGGAAATTCTGTGGGATGGAAATAATTAAAATATGATTAAATTAAATAAAAATTATATACTATTAAACTGTAGTAAAAGAAAATAAGCTTCATTTATCCTATAGTAAAGAAGGTAATGATGAAAAACAAAGGAAGATAGAATATTCAAGACGGGAAAAACCTACCCGCAAAAGCGGGGAGGACAGTAAGACCAACCTTTCAAGTCGAGAGCTGGCAGCGGACTGTCCTCTCATTGTTTTCCCACTTTCCAGCTAAAGTCTGTACATGTGTTTTTTCCACATGTCCTTCCCCCCTCGAAAAACATCTTGCATGCACATCTGTTGTTTTTCACGTCAATCATCCCCCCTCTCTCCAGATGTGGACGCTACTCCAACTTGTCAATCAAAAAGCATCCCTTGAGATTCTAAATTTGGAGCTCGTGGGAAATTCTCTGGTTTCTGAGAAAACAATATTTCTAGGCTTAAGTTAACGTCCCTAAATTTCATTATCTATACAAAAGAAGGAATCATTTCGCCAATATTCGAAACTTATAAAAAAAATGGTACACTTTAACTTAAGACGCTTCTGTAGATTTGAAAATTGAAAGGTTAGAACAATATATATATGCTAAGCTCAAAACAAATTACAATACAAAGAGACAATTGCACAAAAAAAAAAAAACGCGCCGTGAATAACATATTTTCCAAAAAAAAAATAAAGCTTTATCAAAAACCAATGATAAGCAGAAAATTGCTAACAGTTATCCAGCGAAAATTCATAAAATTGACAAAAAGGCGGCATGAATAACGTATTTTTAAAAAAAATAAAGTTTTTATCAAAAACCAATGATAAGCAAAAAAAAATAACGGTCACTTCTTCTATCGAGTGAAACTGAGAAATAAAAAAGCTCGTGGGTTTCTATTTAAGCCTAACGCATTTCTCTTATATACTAACAATTATCCAGTGAAATTCATAAAATTGTAAAAGGGCGGCATGAGTAACGTATTTAAAAAAAAAATAAAGCTTTTATCAAAAACCAATGATAAGCAGAAAATTGCTAACAGTTATCCAGCGAAAATTCATAAAATTGACAAAAGGCGGCATGAATAACGTATTTAAAAAAAAAAAAAAAAAACAAGGCTTTTATCAAAAACCTATGATAAGCAGAAATTGCTGGCGGCGTGAATAACGTATTTTTTTAAAAAATAAAGATTTTATCAAAAACCAATGATAAGCAGAAAATTGCTAACAGTTATCCAGCGAAAATTCATAAAATTGTAAAAAGGCGGCATGAGTAACGTATTTTAAAAAAAATAAAGCTTTTATCAAAAAAACAAAAAAAAATAACGGTCACTTCTTTTATCGAGTGAAATTGAGAAATAAAAAGCTCGTGGGTTTCTATTTAAGCCTAACGTATTTCTTTTATATACTAACAATTATCCAGTGAAAATTAATAAAATTGAAAAAGGGCGGCATGAGTAACGTATTTTAAAAAAAATAAAGCTTTTATCAAAAACCAATGATAAGCAGAAAATTGCTAACAGTTATCCAGCGAAAATTCATAAAATTGTAAAAAGGCGGCATGAGTAACGTATTTAAAAAAAAAAAAAGCCTTTATCAAAAACCAATGATAAGCAGAAATTGCTAACAGTTATCCAGCGAAAATTCATAAAATTGAAAAAAAAAAAAAGGCGGCATGAATAACGTATTTTTAAGAAAATAAAGCTTTTATCAAAAACCAATGATAAGCAGAAAATTGCTAACAGTTATCCAGCGAAAATTCATAAAATTGTAAAAAGAAAGGCGGCATGAGTAACGTATTTAAAAAAAAAAAACTTTTATCAAAAACCAATGATAAGCAGAAAATTGCTAACAGTTATCCAGCGAAAATTCATAAAATTGTAAAAGGCGGCATGAGTAACGTATTTAAAAAAAAATAAAGCTTTTATCAAAAACCAATAAAGAAAATAACGGTCACTTCTTTTATCGAGTGAAGCTGAGAAATAAAAAGCTCGTGGGTTTCTATTTAAGCCTAACGTATTTCTTTTATATACTAACAATTATCCAGCGAAAATTCATGAAATGTAAAAAGGCGGCATGAGTAACGTATTTAAAAAAAAAATAAAGCTTTTATCAAAAACCAATGATAAGCAGAAAATTGCTAACAGTTATCCAGCGAAAATTCATAAAATTGAGAAAAAAAAAAAGGCGGCATGAATAACGTATTTTTAAGAAAATAAAGCTTTTATCAAAAACCAATTAAAAAATAACGGTCACTTCTTTTATCGAGTGAAACTGAGAAATAAAAAGCTCGTGGGTTTCTATTTAAGCCTAACTTATTTCTTTTATATACTAACAATTATCCAGTGAAAATTCGTAAAATTGTAAAAAAAAAAGGGCGGCATGAGTAACGTATTTGAATTTCTATTTTAGCCTAACGTATTTCGGTAATATGGCATGCATTTTCATATTTTAAACTTGAGTAAATTTTTTTTTTTACAATTAAAATATGCAATGATACCTAATTTCTTAATCTCAGGGAATTCGCAGGCCTACTTCTTGCAAATTTAAATTTTATTAAATTTGGATTTTCGGAAGACTTCGGCCCCACGTTAAGTGGCGCTAATTGTTGAGTCCCAAAGCCAGGACCTCCTACATCTAGATGGCTAAATTCCATCCTTTGACTTAGACATACAAATGTAACACTCGCCAAATACTTACATCAACATGTACAATAACCAAATTTACACTCGGATATACCCTCGATATTGTACGACGAACACTGGAACCCATATAAATAATCAAAATATGTAGTTTGTTCCAAGATAAAATTTTGGGACGTAAGATACGCTCTTACATTACATCATACACGGTAAATATTGTATACACTCGGATTAACATTTGTCTTGTAATTGAGCATCGATTATAAAAACATTTATATCTTGATCTCCTTTAGCATATAAAGAAATTCAGGTGTATACATATTCACCGTTTATGATAAGGCAATGAACCTCTTATGATACACTCAATATCTATAACATACGCACCAAGGTTCATGTGTGATCTGTGGTTTTATATAGACATTAGTACACATTATAATTTACCACATCAACTTTTATTCGACAAAGAAAGAGATTTAAAAAAAATAAAATATAAAACAAATTGTATTTACTATGACATGACATAATTAGGTAAAGTGTAAATCTATAACACCACATTCAAAGGCGATCTTGCTTGGGCAGGATAATCTATCTATTAATGCATGAATAAGTCCCTCTCTCAATATGAACTCGCCATAAATGGCAAGGCGTCTTTATCAAAAAAATCCTTTATACCTACCATGACTTCGTCATGTATATATAAATATCTTTATGATAAAAATTTAGATTGAAACTTACGTAAACACCTCGGCTACCTACTTCTCGCCCGATGGGAAATTTCGTCTGCCCCTCTCGAAAGCCTCGTCCAAACTGACTGGTCCTTGGTCCAGCCCCCCAAAAATTCTCGCCCCCTATCCCTTTTTTTCAGCGCCCTCAATCCCAAACTCCCACAGAATAATAAATCTTGAATATACTAAATTCTCGAAATATTAAAATAGAAAAAATAATATTATTATAGTTAAAATTTAAGGGATAAAAAATAATATTTTATTAGAAAAATATTATGAATTAGAAATATTCTAACTCAGCTCATGAAAGATCAATTTAACATAAATATTAACCAAAATTCAGAATTTATCTGTCTTATTGAGATAAAATATTATTTTATTAAATTTTTATTTTTAAGGAAATTATGAATTAGAAATATTCTTACACGGCTTATGAAAGACCAATTTAAACTAAATATTAACCAAAATTCAGAATTTATCTGTCTTATTGAGAGAAAATATTATTTTATTAAATTTTTATTTTTAAGGAAATTATGAATTAGAAATATTCTTACACGGCTTATGAAAGATCAATTTAAACTAAATATTAACCCAAATTCGGAATTTATCTGTCTTATTGAGAGAAAATATTATTTTATTAAATTTTTATTTTTAAGGAAATTATGAATTAGAAATATTCTTACACGGCTTATGAAAGATCAATTTAAACTAAATATTAACCCAAATTCGGAATTTATCTGTCTTATTGAGAGATAAATTTAAATTAATCAATGGAATTAAAATCCAATCTAGGATGCTACCCCTCTGAGAGACCTATATGCTAATTTCTTCTTTAAGAAATCCCAAGAATATTAATAAATGGTCCCCATCTATCAAAATGTCATGTCACAGGTCATATATATATATACAAGAATTAAAAGGAGGTTTTACAAAGTCGCATGCTGGATGTCCGTTTCTTCTTGTTGAGGTGGCTTCTCCACTGCCCGTCAGCTTTCTGCTTATGTTGTGGTTGGACTCCTGCTCCTGTTTTCGTCGGGCTTCTGACCAGGGCTGTGCCTTCCTTGATATATCTTAGTATCCACGGATATCCGCGTCCAGCGCTGCGTCTCCCTCCCGGCTTGGTCTTTGAACCACCGTCGGCCATTGCCGTGGGACATCCATCTGTACACCAAACACTTTCGGCGAGACACTGCGCGTATGTAAATAGGATGTAAAAGAATGTTTACATCTTTGTTGGGTCTGTTTGGTGAAATGTGACCCAACACTGGTAGTGAAATGAAAAGTTTTCTGGAAGGAAATGGAATTAAACATTGATCCCGGCGTACCACCCGCAAAGTAATGGCTTGGCTGAAAGAGCGGTTAGAACAATTAAGACTGCTCTGGATAAAAATAAAAGAAAAATTGGGGATACCATTCAAGACACCTTATCAAAAGTTCTTCTGGCATATCGAAGCACCCCGCATGTGACAACGGCAAAGACTCCATCAGAGCTCTTTATTGGGCGTGCGCTTCGAACCAGAGTATCGTTGATACATTCCAGCTTGGCATCTAGAGTTAGGGACCAGCAAGCCAGGCAAACGAAGTATGATCGGCGAACCCATTTGGAAGAATTCCAGATAGATGATTTAGTGTGGTGTAAAAACTTTAGAGGTGGTGATAAATGGATCCCAGGAAAAATTGTGGGCAAGAAGGGAACTAGAGTCTACACCATTTTGATCCACCAACAGGTAAAGGCCTATCACAGGGATCAAATTAGAAAAAGGTGGAGGAATGGTGAAGAAGATGAGAGTGGACATGGAGAGCGCCAACCCGAGCACTTAAGAGGAGCAGGTCCCAGTGCCATAATCTCGGAGGTTGTACGAGACAGAGGTTATATGGAGTCGCTGTCGCCAGCACTAACTAGCCAGCGGTCGGATCAAGATTCAGAGGTTCAGAGTGATACAGACGATGGAAAGTCATTAAAGCCTCTTCGCTCGCTGGACCCCGAGGCCATGAGAGAGGAAGGTCCTGTCCTAAGGCGGAACCCACCTCGAGCCAGGAGACCTGTGAAATTCCGCGTTTGAAGAGAGAAGATGGTGATATATAGCTAGCAATAAATATGTATATATATGTTTCTATGAAAATGTTAATCTGCAAAGCGCAGGTTATCATCATCCCTTTTTTAATTTGTTTTTGTCGCTTTGGCGTTTGCAAATAAACAACAAAAGATGTATCAGACATTATAAAGACAATAAAGATTTTCTGATAATAAGAAGGTACAAAGACATTGCACTACCAAAACTGTATATCTCACAATATGAAGGTTATTATCTTAATAATTTAATTGGCGAATATATATATATATATTGTGGCGGTAAGAATTGCAAGCAACAGGCGTAGATAAATCGAACGATAAACGTTTATTGCTGCCAACGAGCAGACTACTCAAATCAAAGAATACACGAACACACACATATACACCAATCATTAACTCAATACATGCAAAACAAACACAAACAAAATCCAAAACCTAATTATGTAAAACAATACAACAAATAACGCTACAATGCCCTCCTCTCCAAAAGGACAGCGTCCTCGCTGTCAGACGGCAGGCTCATCCTCGGGTAGGTCCAGTTGTTCGTCCGGGTTACGGTAGTTCTTCATTCTCACTACGTGCACAATTTCCTTTGGCTTACGACGGCGGTTAGTAGTGTCTAGACTTTCAACTTCGTACGTCACATCCGAAATGCGTCTCGTCACCCTATAAGGGCCGAAATATCGTTTTATTAATTTTTCGGATATCCCTATTTTCCGAACGGGTATAAATATCCATACTTTATCGCCTGGCTGATAGCTCACTTCTCGATGTTTGGCGTCGTAGAGTCGTTTATTGCCCTCTTGCGCTCTCAGTGTATGTAGCCGAGCCAATTGTCGCGTCTCCTCTGCTCGAGTCACTATCTCTCGATTATAGTCCTCTTGATCTTCATCTTTTAAAAGAGGAAACAATGTATCCAACGTAGTTTCAGCTTCTCGTCCATGGATGAGGCTGAATGGGGTGAATCCGGTGGTGTCCTGCTTCGCCGTATTGTAAGCAAACGTGATGAACGGAAGAATAACGTCCCATTCCTTTTGTTCGACGTCCACATACATTGACATCATGTCGGCCAGGGTTTTATTAAGTCTCTCAGTGAGACCATTCGTCTGAGGATGGTACGCCGTGGTAAATCTCTGAGTCGAGGAGCAAAGTCCCGTCAGCTCGGATATTAGTTTAGACTGAAAAACCCTACCCCGGTCAGTAATTATTTCTCGTGGTGCTCCATGTTTAAGCACTACGTCCTCCAGGACGAACTTGGCCACTTGCTGAGCGTCTGCCGATGGTAAGGCTCGGGTGATAGCGTATCGCGTCAGATAGTCTGTGCAAACTATTATCCATTTATTTCCTAAATGGGATATTGGGAATCTTCCGAGGAGATCAATTCCGACTCTTTGGAACGGAACAGAGGTGGGTGGTATCGGTTGCAGCAATCCGGGCGGTCGCAAGGGAGCATGTTTACGACGCTGGCACTCCCTACAGTGACCGACATATTTTCTTATGCTCCTCAGAAGACCTGGCCAAAAATACTTCCTCCTAATTCTATCGTGGGTTTTAGCCAACCCTAAATGACCGGCAGTTGGATTATCGTGGAGACTTCTGAGGACGTCAGGGCGCAAATGCCTGGGGATCACCAATAGCCACGGTTGCCCCACTGGGTCGAAATTCCGCTTGTAAAGAGCTCCATTGATTATTTTGAAGCGGTTTTGATCGTTCCTCGAACATTCCTCCGATATTCTCACAATTACCGGATCTTTCCGCTGTTCCGCGACGATATCAGTTAAAGCAGCTAATGTTGGTATGTCATCTTCGGATTCCCCTGGGTTATTCGCTTCGATTGGATTGCGTGAGAGACAATCGGCATCTTGATGTTTTCTGCCGTTTTTATATACCACGTTCACATTGTACTCCTGAAGTCTTAAGGCCCACCTGGCCAGTCTTCCCGACGGGTCCTTCAGTCCCGAAAGCCAACAGAGCGAGTGATGATCCGTCACAATTGTAAACGAGCGACCAAATAGGTATGGACGGAACTTGCCGATCGCCCAAATCGCGGCAAGACACTCCCGCTCCGTTGTTGAATAATTTTTTCAGCTGTTGACAGCGTTCTTGATGCATATCCAATCGGTTTTTCACTTCCTCCCTGGACCTGGACCAAAACCGCACCAATTCCAAACCCACTGGCGTCGGTGTGCAGTTCGGTCGCATACTTTTCGTCAAAGTGGGCCAAGACGGGTTCCGACGCGAGTGCCAACTTCAAGGATTCATAGGCCTGCCGTTGATCTGGTCCCCATTCGAATCTGGTGTCCTTTCTCAACAACCTGTGTAGTGGTTCAGCTTTTGAGCAAAATTCTTAATGAAACGACGATAATATGAGCACATTCCAATGAAACTTCTTACATCAGTAAGGGATTTGGGAGTAGGGAATTTGGACATAGCATCAACTTTACCCGGGTCGGGGTGCACGCCCTCTCCATCCACCAGATGCCCAAAAATGCTTAGTCGTTTTGTTCCGAACAAGCACTTGTCTGGATTTAACACAAGTCCAGCCTTTGAGAGACACCTGAGAACTAATTCAAGGCGTCGAACATGTTCGTCAAAGGTGGGTGAAAACACAATAATATCGTCCAGATAGCAAAGGCACATTGACCACTTCAACCCCCTCAGCAAGGTATCCATCATTCTTTCAAATGTCGCTGGGGCGTTACACAGCCCGAAAGGCATAACTTTGAACTCGTACAATCCGTCGGGTGTAATGAAGGCGGTCTTTTCGCGATCTGCCTCATCCACCTCAATCTGCCAGTAACCAGAACGGAGGTCCATGGAAGAATAATAACTCGCCCCTCTTAAGCAATCGAGTGTATCGTCAATCCTTGGTAGTGGATATACATCCTTTTTTGTGATTTTATTCAGGTGTCTGTAATCGACACAGAAACGCCAACTACCATTTTTCTTTTCACTAATACCACAGGAGAGGACCAAGGACTTTCGGAAAGCTGAACTATACCTCCTTTCAACATTTTGTCGACCTCATTCTGAATGGTTTGACGTTCGACCTGCGACACTCGATATGGACGGCGTTTAATCGGGGGATGGTCCTCTGTATTTATCTTGTGCTTGGCTGTGCTCGTCAGATTAGACGGAAACTTATTAAATTCAAATAAGCCGCTGAAACTCCCAAGTATCGAACATATCCTGGTCCTTTCAAGCATGGATAGATCAGGGCTTATCATCGAGGCAATGTTTGGAGAGTTTTCTTGTCCAAGAATCCCCTGCCGATTGGTGTCCGAAGCATCACCGATGACCGCCAGCTGACCCTCTTCCAGTACCTGTATCTCTCCAATACACATTACTTTGGGGACAGTTCGATCACATGTGCCGATGTTGGTTATCCAAATTCTCCCTTTTCCATGCTGGACAGCGAAGATCGAGGCGGGAACCATCAGATCACGTTCTAGAAAGAGGATCCTCGAAGGCTCCATTACGACATCATTCACACCGAGTATAGCTTCGCTGATTACGTTTATCTGCTTGGTTGATCCAGCGGGGATTATAAAGCTATCGTCGGCGGCCACAGTTTGGAATATGCTCGAAGAATCCTCTGGTAGTTCTGCTTTTTTTAACAGAATCTCGGCGCTACCACAATCGATTATAGCCCTTGACGCCTCCAGAAAGTCCCAACCGAGAATGATGTCGTGGCTACAACTTGGTAAAACAATGAATTCAAACGGCTGTACCAATCCGTTTATTTCTAAACGTAACGTACATCGGCCCCTGGAAACGATATATTTCCCGTCGGCAACTCTAAGTGTCATGCCAGCGTCACTGAACATAGTCTTTTTGTGTTGTTGTCTAAAGTGGTCCGAAATAACCGAAAACGAAGCGCCGCTGTCGACAAGGGCAGGAAAAGTTTTATCGTCAATAGTAACGTCAACTATATTCTGTGATAGTTTAGCGGCTATGAGCGGCGGAGGATTTATAATCTCCTCAGCGACCTTACCTCCAGCGAAGGGCGCTTGCTCTAGTTTTCCTCACGATAAGGTGATCGGCCAGATCGTCGGCTTGGCGATATCGAGGGGCGACGTTCAGCTGGGGATCGGCCACGACCTGGATAGGGCGACGGGCTTCGGTAACTTGGGCGGCCTGGGGTTTCATTGCTATTATAGATCGTTCGCGGGCCGTTCTGGACAGGGTGGTATCTCCCCGGTGGCTGTCGATCCATCATCCCTCGCCGCTCTCGGCAGTACCTGGCGACGTGACCCGGGCGTCCGCATTGGAAACAAACGGGAATATTATCCACCGTCCTCCATTCGTCAGTCTTTCTTCGGGCAGTTGTCAGCCTTGTAGGACTTTGCTGCTGGTAATACGGGGGTGGTTTCGCCGGTCCTTCAAATAGGCGGCGTTGTTCTTGGTAGTATGGACCCTGCTGCGCAATTGGGGTCAGATTTCTCTCAACCTCTTCATGAATCATTTTCTTCAGGGAGTTCACCTCCGGCACTATAGGTTCGGAATGTAGGGCACTTTTAATTTCTTCTCTCACGATTCGTCGAATCAGATCTTCCAGGGACGAGGAGTTTGGTTGCTCTATACTTGCGACGTTAGGGAGTCGCTCAAACCTTGGTTTCCCGATGCGTCGCTGCTTGCAAGCCTCCACCTTTCGGCACCAATCGACAAAGGCTTCAACAGTATCAATTTCCTTTATCAAGATGACCTGATAGACATCTTCTACCACACCTTTCATTAGATGTGCCACTTTCTCTTCTTTACTCATATCGGGATTCACCTGCCTACACAAGCTCAGAACGTCTTGGATATAGGATTCACAGGATTCTGTACTCTTCTGAGCTCGACTCTGAAGGTTGTCCTTAGCGCGTCTGAGAAGGACACCGCTATTGTCGAATGTCCGGCTAAACATCTCCTTAAACATATCCCACGAATCCATTCCTTCTTCGTTGTTATCATACCATTGGCCAGCGGTCCCTTCCAAAAAGAATGGTGCGTTCGCCAATTTCATCGTGGCATCCCAGCAGTTCGATCTCGCAATACGTTCGTAATCCTTCATCCATTTGCCACAATCCTCCGTTCCATTGCCGCTAAACACAGTTGGGTTTCTTGTCAAATGTTTGCAAGTATTAACACCCGTGTTAACTCCAGCCGATATTGACATTTTTCTGATTGGCTTATTCTTTTCGTCGAAATCAAAACGTGGTTCCAGGCCTACTAGGCGACGGCTTCTTCTGACAGAGGTATCCGTGATGGTATCGGTACCCAGCTTCTCCACCACTTGTGGCGGTAAGAATTGCAAGCAACAGGCGTAGATAAATCGAACGATAAACGTTTATTGCTGCCAACGAGCAGACTACTCAAATCAAAGAATACACGAACACACACATATACACCAATCATTAACTCAATACATGCAAAACAAACACAAACAAAATCCAAAACCTAATTATGTAAAACAATACAACAAATAACGCTACAATATATAGAGAGATTAAATAATATTCTATGAAATAACAATAGAAAAATAAGTGGGTCAGGTGTTGATATTAAAAATAAAGAAAGCATATCCTGACCACAAGCACATGGGCTTTTTAGATAGCAGAGCGCCATCTAGCCACTTCTCGAGGCAAAAAAAAAAAAAAAACGTCAAAACTAGACTGACCGTCGCCGCAAACCTGGTGTTGTGGCTTTGTCACCGAGACTGCTAGTTTGCGACGACGGTCAATGGTCAATAGATGACGTTTTAGCGGTAGAGGCGACCTTTATTTTTTAGAAAAACGATAGTTATATCTTTTAAGATAAATTCGATCTCACATAATATGAACATAGCCAAATATTATGATAGTATGATGCATTAGCGAATAAATAATAATAGAATATGCAATATTCTATATGCTTCGCGTTCCTAAAATTTATAAAGGATGAGGATT
Organism: Cordylochernes scorpioides; assembly: GCA_030710605.1. Taxonomy (NCBI): domain Eukaryota; kingdom Metazoa; phylum Arthropoda; class Arachnida; order Pseudoscorpiones; family Chernetidae; genus Cordylochernes; species Cordylochernes scorpioides. Next base: position 9,696,284 of record CP092872.1, read on the forward strand.
AGCAACTTTTTAATTCCTTAGGGAGAATTAAAACGTTCGAATAGGAAGTTGTCTTACCCATCAGCGAAGATGTTAGACCACAGTTTGGTAAAGCTTCATCTCGGACGTTGACTTGGGAAAAGAACGGGAAGGAATGGAAGAAGAATCATTCCAACACAAAGACAAAGTAGGGTTTGTTGCGGCGTGCTGTTGCAGGCAACGTCGGCTCGCGCTGACTGCTCGGGGATCTTGTAAGAAGAAAAAGTGAAAAACATCGTAGTTATGAGAGGGGATAAAAAAAATCACATTTACCATGAATCTTCAACAATCAAGTCTTATAAACATATTTTAATGCTATTTTTCTTTTCTAAATATTTAGTAAAAATTATTTCCACAGTCATTATCCTGCGATCTTATAAACAAATTTAACGCTATTTTTTTATTTATATAATTAAAATTATTTCTACAGTTTTTTTTCTGTGATGTTTAAAAATTGAAAGAGGTAAGGCATAGCTTGTCAGTGGTGAACCCTCCAAGCGTTTTCGTCATTTTATTCTCCATACAGCTTCAAAATTGTATTGGACTGAGAGTTCTTATAAAAACCCTGAATTTCAAATAATATAAACATTTCTACAGTCCTAGAAGCATATGTCCATAGTTTTTCAAACACCATTTTACTGTATTCAATAGCAAGTGCAGGGTATATGAGAACTCAGTCCAATATGAGAGTCGGTGGACGAGTGAGTAACACCCTCGATTCCCGACAGCCATGAACAGTGATCGAATCCCGCGTTAGCATTTTGTTTAATATACACAACACAACAATAGCCTTTTTGGGCACACGTGGCATACAGGATTCTCCCGGTAGGACAAAATAAATAAATAACAGATTAGCATCATAGTTATATTGAAATATTGGGTATTGACCTCGACCAATTATCGAGTTGGATCCGGTGTCTGTGCTAAACATTTTGATTGAGCTGATTTCCAGTATTTATAAAAAGTGAATGCAAAGGGTCTGGATTTTACGACTTTTGTCATTAAAACATAAGGCGAATTGCTATTATAGCTGGTCTCTTGACGAAGAATTTCTCTTTCTTCTTCCATTGCCGTGCAGTAGAACATGTAGTGTGGAAAATCGAGACTAAATTCACCGTTGCATAAGGTGCATTTTATGGTCCTAGTTTTCAATAGTGAAACATGATTAATTCTCTATACTACAAAAAGGCTTCTTACTTGTGCAATGATTCTCTTTAAGGTTAGGGGGGTATTGTCATTCAGATAGCGTTCCATTGTAGGTGATGAATGAAAGTATTTATAATGAGAGTAGAGTACTGATAATCTTATTCTTACATAATCCATCTGTAAAGACTGATCGGTTGCCGTTCTAAAATTAGGGGGATGTATCTTTGTAGAATATTGAAGTCTGTACATCCAACAAGCCATGAGAAACCGGTGGTATTGAGTAGCACTATTATACTTTTTACCAGTCCGATATTCTGTTTTGAAGAAATTGAAATGTCCCACAAATGTGCCCAACAAATTGAAGGTAGCCTGCTGCCGTCCATTTTCAGAATTCTAGTCCAGAATTTTAAAGTTAGTTTTTTCACTGTGATATCAAGAGAGTTTCTTTCTGTTTCGGCCCTCAAAATATAGCCCGGAGTATAGCTTGGAAGGCACAGAAAACGTCTGAGAAAGGTATCCTGGATTCTATCTAAGATTAAGGCCTGATTATGTGCCCAGATTGGAGCCGCATAGAGTAGGACTGTCAAGATCATAGAATCCAACAATCTCATACTTGCATGGAAGGTTTTAAGCTTGGACCTCAGAATAATCTCCCCCACAGCACCCATCGCGGCCATAGTCCTGCCTCTATAATTTAAGGCGACTTGAGTGAAAGAAATCGAAGGGGTGAGCGGGTAGCCCAGGTACGTATATTTTGATGTAACACTTAAAGGACTTTGACCCCAATACCATCTTTCTGAACGCGCCAGCTTTCCTCCATTACGGAAAACCATTATTCTTGACTTGTTTTCGTTCAGAGTTAGTAAGTTAGTTTCTAGATAGGTTTTCAGTATATTGATTTTCAATTGAAGGTCTATTTAGAATCACCGATCAAAACAATATCGTCGGCATATAGGAGGAGGTGTATGTTTCCGAAATTGGGTAAGCATCTTCCTGACAGCCCCGAGTCATCAAATATTTTAATCAAATCGTTAATAAAGAGTAGGAATAGGCATGGGGATAGTGGGTCACCTTGGAGCACCACCCCCCCCCCCCCCCCCCCCGAACAAATTTCAATGAATTCGGTGATAGAATTGTTCCTACGAACCGCAGCGGTCATGTCTTCATAATAACATTTAATTAGGTTGACAAATCGGTGATTCAGTCCTATTTTGACTAGTTTTGTTCATAGCAATGCGTGAGGAACCGTATCAAAAGCTTTTTTTAAGTCTACAAAGAAGGAGTAACATTTACCTCTTTTCTTCCTTAGGGCAAGTTGGATTACAGACGTCAATATGAAAATATGATCTTGACATGAGTGAGCAGATTAAAGCCCGCTTGATTCTCTGGGATAATATCATTAGTTTCAATCCATTTGACTAGGCGGGACCTAAGTATTGCTATAAATAGTTTCGCGAAATTGCTCAGCAGTGAGATTCCGCGGTATTTGGATGGATTATCAGAATCGCCATTTTAAAAATCGGATGAATAACAGACTTCGAGAAGGAGGATGGGGAATACGGCTGATCTTAGTATTCTGTTGTATAGATCCTTGAGTAACAGCAAGTAACTGTGGGGAAGGAGCTTAATTGCTTCGTTCGGTACCTCGTCGATTCCAGCTGCTTTACAGTTCTTTAAACGCAAGCTTTCTTCTGTTATCTCCCTCATTTTAATTTCCGCCAATAAGCCTGTATCCACTGAAAGCGTGTTTAGTATAGGAAGGATATATTCTGTTGATGTTTCAGATGAGAGTAGTTTGTCGTAAAATTGGTGCCATTCTTGAAGCGATATGTTTCCTTGAATAAAACTTATTTTTTTATAAATGCTAATTGTTTTCCAAAAGTTTTTAGAGTCATGAGTATTGCTTGATAAATTTACATGCAATGATTAGTAGTATTTTTTCTTTTTATCTCTAATTAATGCAGCATAGAATTTCTTTTTTGAAATATAGTTAACACGGTCTGTTTCTTTTTTTGATTTCATGTAGATTTTAAGATGGGATTTAATATTCTTTTTTGTTATATAACATTCTCGATCAAACCAGGGCTTTGAATTTGGGTTCAATGTTTTAGATCTTCTCTGCACCCCCGCTTTGCCCATAGTATCAATGATTTTATCAGTTAAAAGCCTCATTATACTATCTATTGAATGATTCCAATTCAGGTGTATTTCTTTTAGTGTCTGCAAGAAAAACGGTGAGTTCTCATGTGTCCATCTATAACTAGTTAAAGGTGTTGGATTTGTATGTCTCGAGTAATTCACCATCGACTGTAATGAAGTAATTCTGCGATCAGAACCGGGCACTATAAGGACAGACAAGGTGATAGGGAGATGGTCCGAGTATGGAGAACATTCAACTTGGAAGTTCTCAATTAGATCCAAAAGCAAGGGGGTCACCACAAAGTAATCCAAGACCGAAGAGCCACGGTCTGAGATGTAAGTAAAATTGCCATTTTGATCTGCCATCGATCTGCCATTTAATATTGTCAGTAAACTATTGTCGAGGAACTCAACAAAATGGGTTGCATTTGGAGAGATCATCTTATCACTGGAATTACGCTGTGAGAAAATATTTGAAGAGCGCAAATACATTATGAAAACCGCCCATAGATCCCGTTCGAATGTTAAGGTCACCCGCCAGCATTATTCCGTAGCCACGTAATAATCTTTCTTCAATAAACCTAAATAGTTTGTTCAGGTTGAGTTTAAAAGTATCACCAGGTGGTAAATATGCGGCTAGTATACAAAGTTTACATATAGAGGTTTGTTTAAAACAAATTGAAATCCAGTTAGGCTCAATTACTATTTTGTAAATATAATTTGCAAACATTTTACTGATACCGACCAGTATTCCACCAGACGGTCTTCCAGTCTTGCAACATCTTGTAGCCAGCGATTCATAAATAGTAAATTCATGTATGTCAACTTGTATATTGCGGTCGAGCCAGGTTTCTGCAAGTGCAAAAATATGATAATGTTTTACATAGTCGAGAAGATCAAACAAAGAACTAGCTCTCATGTATCCATTTATGTTCCAGTATAAAATGTCATTAGAATTTTTACATTTAGTAAATTTCAATTGTAGGTCTGGTGATACTACCAATTCTCCCCGTTTGCATTTTGATCCAGTTGCTATAACTCCGCACCCTCCTTGGTGGTAATTTTACCATTGAAAACCTGGTAAACTGTTCCATTGACAATCAATTTATTATCCCTAAGTTTTGCTGTGATTCCTTTGTTTAAGAATTCTTTCCATTTAGGTATCAACAGTCGGCGTTGTTCTCTAGTACTAGTAGAGTAGTCCTTGCTTACGAAGATTTTCAAATCCCTTAATTTAAATGAATTTTTAAATATCTCTATTCTCTCGCTGTGTTCTAGAACCTCTACCAACACTGGGGCTTTATATTTTTTTGGATAACCTCCTGCACCTGTAAATAACGATCTCATCCGAGATCTGCATCTTATCCTTTATCAAACATTTTATTTTGGCGCGGGATTCATCAGGATTTTCACTTCCGTTACCTTCCATTCCGTAAAAAATCTAATTCTTCTCTCTGTTTTTCATCTCCATAAAACTAACTCGACTCTCAAGTTCTCTAATCTTTTTGACATTCACTTCAACGGCGCTTGCAGTTAATTCCAGAGAAGATTCAAGTTGCTGTACACGGGTGTCAAATTTCTGCATCCCCAGTTCAATCCAGATAGCCTAGATTCGAGTTTTGAACCCCAATCATCCATTTTAGAAGAAAGTGCCGCAATCAGTTATTTTAGGTCTTTTTCCATAGGCGTTTCTAGAGTTGTTTGTCTTGTAACTTTAGGGCTTGGGTTACTCTCGATACCCGAGATCAATAACAATGCTAGTATTATAATTCTCAAATTTGATTTACTATAACAAAAACGTATAGAGAGCCCATTTTTTTTACTTGATCTAAAGCAGTCATCCTTTCGCAATTTGCATCATTTTCATCGATAAAATCATAATTTGCATAACCCAGCAACCAGCCAACGCGCTCGTTTACATTATGAGTGATGCATAAAAACAAGATACATGTATATATTAGGCCTATGTTCATTTTTCCCTTTCTACACTCTTTTCTTCCGAGAAATAAAAGAGAAGTGTTTCCTCTTTCCCTGTACAAGAACTAGAGTAACTCAGCTGAAGGGCAAAAACTAAAAAATATCAAAAAAAAAAAAAAGAAATACTTAACGGGAGCTGTAGTTACCTGCTGCCTCTTCAGTTGGCCACCTAGCGGGGAATCCATTTTGTTTAATATGAGAATAACCTTCACATATTATTCATTGTTGCAAATATCATACATCCACATCCTTCTTGATAGCAGAATTCAGTACGCCTTTCCACCAATTCAGCCATCATCTAGTCTGGAAGAATGCATGCTAATGGTATTGAGGCAGTACTCTTTATGGTCTGGTTATACAATGGCAATCAAATCTACAAACTTCTCAGGAATCTGTGACCAGATTGACCACCAGTCACCAGATTTAATTCATGTTCAGTGTTATTGTTTAAATTATGACTTAAATTTGCATTTCTTGATTTCTCAAGAAGCCTTGTCGAGCAAAATTTTGGTACAGCCTGCACTACGCTGACGAGTGCCAACAGTACGAAACGCGAACGTGTTCACGGTTGGCTTTTCTTGATTTATTAAGAAATTGGGTTGGCCAAAGATTATGAGATAAGCCTAAATCAACGTTTAGTTGATTTTTGTTCCGTTAGATGGCGTTTTGTCATCTAAAATGTTAATTGGAGCGGTCAGCATATGCCTTTAAAAAAAAATTATATATAGGTCAAGAGAGAGTACGGTGGCCAGGGAAGTATATGTACATCTTGAAGAGCTTGTTGGCTAATGCGAGCAGTGTGCAGGCGGGTAACCTCTGAAGATAGGGGAGTGTCACCAGTCGCAGCACGTCATCAACGTATCGTTGGGCCATTATGGTGTCAGTGTCCTGAATCCGAACTAGAGGTGATCTGGTATCATACGCGATTGCGCCCCAAACCACCGCGCGACAACGCAGAAGGGGGATTCACAAATGCTGCTGGATTGAATCTTTCTCCACGTCGACTCACACGCGTACACAGCGACTATCGCGGGACAAACAGAAGCGTGACTCATCTGAGACTACATCGATCTAGCTTGGCACCATTCCAAACGTTGACATCTTTTCAGTGGGGTCTATGGCAGTCTTCTTAATGGACGACATGAATGGAAACCATTAGCAACCAATTCGCAGGAAATGGTTCTGGTCGATATTTAATTATCTAGCGTGTCTTGCACATTTTTCAGAATGAAGGTACAAGGGGCATGTAGGTCCGCCACTGCTTGTCGAAGGATACGCCGATCCACGCATGCTGATGTCACTCTGGCTGCACCAGCATTCCTATAAATTGCCTCGTTTCCTTTTTCCAACCATCTTCTCCACAGTCCCGTGGACGCACCCAGATGTATTTCAGCTTCGATTTGAGTATGGACCAACTCGCCCTTTTCAGCACGATCACCATGCCTCTCGTAAAAGCATCTGTCTGCTGGAACTACCTCCGTTGACGACGGCCTGGCATTATCTGCTATTACACGTGTCTTTTTAAACAAGAACAAAATTTGTACAATAATTTTCTTGAAGAAATAACGGCAGAAATACTGTCCTTTCCGCGAGCTCCTTCCCTTATATCTTATTCCAAGTGCGCACGAGAATTCCGCATTTCACATCTTTTGCATAACTCAGAGAGGCGCGTCTACCCTGAAATTTTCATAATTTTCTGGCCACTCTGGCCACATGTTCTACTGCCCTTACTTCAATTATAAAATAATGGGAGGACCTTTTTATCATTGCAGTAAGGGCAGCAGAATTTTTTTACTAATAACAAATAGCGCGCTAATGTAGATAATGTTTATATATATTTATCTCACGAACTCGAAGAGATAGGTATCTTCATAAATATCACTTTTGAAGCTTTAGTTTTTCAGAAAGATATTATTATACTAGCCGAATGACCTGGGCATTACCCGATTGAATGTTTTGATTCAAATACTATTTGTTACAATTATAAATTGTGGTCATGTGGCCTAGTGGTCATGGCATCTGCCCGGTAAGCGGAAGGTCGTGGGTTCGATTCCCATCCCTTGACACTTTTTTTATTTTATCCATTCTGACCAAAATCTATCCATGAACTTCACACAGACAGAATAAGGCAATTATATAAGTAGATAAAGAATGATAAACTTATGGGCGGAAAAATTTCTTGTACCAAAAGAAGCACCTCTCCTATTAAAAATGCATTGAAATAATTGCTTCTTTAAATGACCAAAATGAACTGCCAAATTATATCCACTGACTCTCAACACTCTTGCTGAACTCCTTGTGATCAACGCAGAATTTAGAAAATACTCTCATTTTTTTTTACAAAGAATTTCATTTTTTTTTAATTGTGAAGATATCTTTATTATTTTAAAATAAAAAATGTCCATATTAATATCAAGAGCTTCCTTATTGAATTCGAAAATTACTTTTATAAAATCACAAACTATATGTAAATAATTTATATAAATAAATAAATTTATTCATTATAAATTATTCCAGGTCCTCAGAATTATAAAAGAATTATATCAATATTAAATACACATATTAAAATACAGAGTTACTTTTGCGGAGAAACTTTGTTTAATTTTAAAAATAAATGACCAATAAACATTATCTTGCTCGCTCATTCTCTACCTCTCAATTTGTCAACATTTAAGTGTTAACTTTGCAATGTCTGTATATAAAGGTGAGTCCCTTTGTTTGTTTATATTTAATCATTCTTTAATATAATATCCTAACAAAAATAAACAAATTTAAGCAACACAACTTATCCAAATTTATAAAGTAATCATTTAGCCGCTACCATATCTTTATTGCTTTCTTCTCAAAAATATTTAAACCAAATATAAAACAATAATTTGAAGATGTTTTCAAAATAATCGGCATTTAATTGTTTCGCCTATATGTACAATTTTTATTATAATTAAAGCATTGTTTGCCACACTACATTTACATATGCATTTGATTAAAAAAGCATTATTAAAAAAAAAAAAAAAAAACGGAGCAATCAAACCATCTATATGAAATAATTGACATTTTTCATTCCTACAAATTAATAGTAAACTATGTTTCACATTGTTTATATTAATTTTTGACATTGTAGTTATATATCTGAAATTATATTGTTGATAAACAGACCACTCACAGAGCATCCTAATGTTATTATGTAAAGTGACATTTCACATTTTCCCATCATTTTAACAGCCTAATCTTCCCATAGAAGCATAGGGCGCTTCTCCCTTCAAAATAAACGTCAAACAAAACCTGACACCATCTATTGACCGTCGCCGCAACTAGCGGCCTCTGGTCGGTGACAAAGCCACAACATCTGTTTGGCAAACTGAGAAGTGTCCACCTAGAGACCATGGTTTCGGGCTAATGGCCCTTGTCAGTGTAGGGCGGACTTTATTCCATGAGATCCACACGGGATCTAATGGAATCTTCACAATCTACCAAAGAGGTGTTTTACTGGCAAGGTGGCTGGGCCAAATCTAGGGCTAGAATATATATGGAAAATTTGCCGGGAGGAAATTGATCCATAGAAGCATAGGGAGCCTCTCCCGTCAAAATAAACACCAAAAGCTGACGCCATCTAGTTATTTTGATGGGAGAAGTGCCCTATGCTTCTATGGATCAATTTCCTCCTGGCAAATTTTCCAGCCTAATCCTAGCCTTATTATTTCACATGTTTAAGAGTGTGCACATATGAATTCCTCCCATTATATTTCTTAAATAAATTCATGCACAAAAGACCAACAGAGCCCAAATAGTCTTAAACACATTTATAGTTTCCATTACTGTTTCTTGATTCCATAATGACGAATCCTGTATGGGACTTTGATTCCACTAAAAGGCTTGTTGCTGCTGTTGTATATAGTCAAAGGGTAGAAAATACTATACTATACCTACTACATATAGGTTTCTCTCTGTATTCTTAGTTCTCTTCAATTACTCTGTAAACTGGCAAATCCTTTATAGGACGAGAGGTCCTCAATAAAGGCTTTTGTTGTTGTTGTATATAGTCACAGTGTAGAAAATACTATACTATACCTACTACATATATCTCTGTATTCTTAGTTCTCTTCAATTACTCTGTAAACTGGCGAATCCTTTATAGGACGAGAGGTCCTCAATAAAGGCTTTTTGTTGTTGCTGCTGTTGTATATAGTCATAGTGTAGAAAATACTACACTATACCTACTACTTATAGGTTTCTCTCTGTATTCTTAGTTCTCTTCTCTTCAATTACTCTGTAAACTGGCGAATCCTTTATAGGACGAGAGGTCCTCAATAAAGGCTTTTGTTGTTGATTCCATAAGAAATGCTAACCATAATGTTAATGTGATACATGCTGTATGTTTTAAACTTACATGTCAATATTAACATGCCATCTATGTATAAGAAATCAAAGCACGAATCTTTCTTTTAAATATAAAACAAACTTCTACCATCCTTACTGCGATGAAAAAATATAATTCTACTGTCCTAAAAGCTTATGTCCATAGTTTGCTTGAAAACCATTTCTAAGATTACAACCTTCAGTGTAGCATATAAAAGCAGAATGATCCAATACAAAAAAAAAAAAGAACAAAAGTCGGTGGACGAGCGGGTAACACCCTCGATTTTCGACAGTCATGAACCGGGATTGAATCCCGTGTTAAAATTTTGTTTAATATGTGAATAACCTTCACATATATTATTCACTGTTTCAATTATCATGAACTAGGTTGCTCTTGTTGAGCGGTACCTATTAATGTGATTTTGAACCGATCCAATACAGTATTAGAGCTCTAAGAAACGGTCTGGTAGATTGAATTGGAGAAACCGCTGGAAGGGCTCACTACTGATGAACCAAGCCCTCCCAATATTTTTTTCATTGCAGTAAGGACAGTAGAAGGAGAGAAAGTACAAGAGAGCAGGTAGAAAGGTAACAGTTGTTCCAGGTCAGATAAAAAAAATCAAGATGAAGGGAGAACAAGAAGGGGCAAACAGGTTTCAAGGTGTAATAAGATACTGCTGAAGAAAATGATCATCATTACAATTACAATTATTTTATTTCCAAAGCGCTATATCCCGCAAGGGATACTTGCGCCAAACAAGGAGAAAAGTTTATTTACATAAGTTATTTATATTATTCAACGCATGAAAACATTAGAGATCCAGATTTTGTAGAAAGTTTAGAATGTATTTACAAAATGAATTGAGCTTTAAATATGATTTTTTTTATCGGAAATCAAATCGTTAAGTTCACAAACAACTAGTTCATTCTTCATTCTATAATCTTGAAATGCTGGGCAATCGATCAGTAGATGTCTTGAGGTTTGTTCCTCAATACCACAAAAGCAACTTGAATCCTCCACTGCCTTTATTCTATTTAAAAAACTTTTGAAATTTCCGTGGTTTGTAACAAATTGTGTATTATAAAAATTTGGACGAAAGTATTTAGGGATTTCTTGGGGAAAAAACTTAAGAAAGTATTATTTGCTTCGTTTTTCAGAACATTCATTCTTGATTTGAGAAAGGTATCTATAATTCATGAAAGTCCATTTATTTTAAAAAGAATCATACACGTCTATAATAGTTTCGAATTTTGATAACAGATGGCGTGCTAATGTATCATAATATAAGTTTGTTTTATGTTTAAAAGAAACATTTGTGGTTCAATGTCTCCATTTATTATATACATGTCACACAGGACGGCTGTTATACTCAGGGAAGCATGTCACGTTCCTTGCATATTACAGTCTCTTTAATTCAACATCCCAAGGGATCAGAGCTTTCAGTCGAAACAAAGTCAGTTAGATGATTAGCTTATCATCTAACTTTTTATTCCAGTTGGTCTCAAGGACCATGCCATCTCCTTAGCGGTGAAGTACGCAATCTACATTTTCTTCGTAGATCGTGAAATCCGTAGTGTCGCTGGAGACCCGCTGGTGATTCTCCACCAAACTCTGCAGCGGTGGCAGAGGCGCCATATTCATTGTACATAGTGTCACATGCATATACAGTTAAACCTCTCTATAGCGCTCCCTCTTGGGACTCACCAAAATAGGGCGCTATAGAGAGGTCACTTTTAATGTAAATTGCATTGTACTATGTATTTAAAATAGGGCGCTATAGAGAGGAAGGCGCTATTTAGAGGGGCGCTACAGACAGGTTTAACTGTGTATATGTTATTAAAAAAAAAAGATTTTCTGAAGATTTTTGATTATCTTGAGGATTATGCTAGGGTAATGCAGTCGAGGTTAAAATCTTGTAACTATAATAAAAATAGTAAAGATTAGAAATAGCTTTAATTGAGCTTATGGAATATAGAAAAAACCATAATTTGATAAAAGTAATGCCTGACTTAAGGCGTAAGAATTTTAAAAAAATGAAAAACGTATTTACATAATGTACAGAAGGTTTGAGCCGGCCAACGGGAAACAACAACAATGAGTTTTTTATAGGGGAAGCGTGCCTCTGGCAGTCATTTAGCAGAGTATTTGAATCTATGAAATATAATTTTAAATAAAATAATATTTTAATCTCTATATATAAAAGTCAATGAATGTCTGTCTGTTTCGCGATAAACTCAAAAACTACTGAACCAATTGGTACCAAATTTTGCATGTCGCTTTTTATAAACCTGAGGAAAATTTTCGGCTGCATTTTGATTAGTATTTTTGGCTATTTCTTTTTTTCATTTGAAGAACTTTTTTTTTTACGCATCGGTGGTTCAGTGGTAGAATGCTCACCTGCCACGCGGGCGGCCCGGGTTCGATTCCTGGCCGATGCATTTTTTTTACAATTTTTAAAACTCATTTATATTATATATATAATATAAATATATATTATTATATCAACTATATTAATTAAATCAAATACCTAAACACTAATATAATACAATTTTTGCCATCACACACACTTTTTTCCTGTAGTTTATGTGTTACTTCTGTATTGCTATTCTATGGCACTTCTAATATTTATTATTGATATACTTTTAGTATGAAGGAAATTGCACCCAAGGGATTTCTCGGGCGAAGCCGGGTCATTCGCCTAGTATAATATATATATATAATTATCATTTTATAATAAGGCAGACTGTGTTTACTTTTGCATGTATTAACAAGATAAAATATTATGTTAATTGTCAAACTTTATTAAAATTTGGGTGAAACAGCTGAGAGGGTTCATCACTGATGAGCCAAGCCCTCTCTTTCAATAACTTTCATCATTGCAGGAAGGTATATATAGATATAGATATTTTTTAAAATAATATTTATAAAAAGAAACACACATTGCCAAAAAAATAATTATTATGATTACAAATTTTAAACACAAGGTAATAAGACCAAATCCAAATAAATAAATAGTGTGTGAGGTTTCGGTAACAACGCTGTTACCGAAGCATCACACACTATTTATTTATTTGGATTTGTTTTCTTATTACCTTGTGTTTATAATCTACTAGCCGAATGACCCGGGCAACGCCCGTGTTTTACCCGATTGAATGTTTTGTTTCAAATACTATTTGTTACAATTATAAATTGGCGCCTTAAATAATTACATATGTTAGTTAATAACTATAGCCTATGTCAGTGATTCTCAACCAATGTGCCGCGGTAATTTTGTGTGCCGCGAAATTCTAAAAATGTGCCGCCGAATTTTAGTCATATGATTATGTTCACGTTTGTATTGGTTTTTCTTTTTTTCTTTTTCATTTTTTTACTTTTTAAAATAACGAAATTAGCAAATTGAATGTTAGATATGTATATTACTTATATTTTGCATAGAAATATTGATACATAATTTGAATTTTCTTGCATTCAAGTTAGCAAAAGTGTGCCGCGAAATTCTAAAATTGTGCCGCCAAATTTTCAAATCTTTAAAATAATGCCGCAACAAAAAAAAGGTTGAGAATCACTGGCCTATGTGCTTTATCTGTCTATGTACTGTTGGCTTCCGTAGGCGTCTCTTACTGGGAAAAAGAAAGAGAGGATTCCATTTGGTTATTATCTAATATATGCATTTATTTAGGGAGCGACCCGCTCCAACACAATAGTTACAAAGACGAAATAGCGAGTGGGGGGGGGGGGGTGGGGCAAAGGTGGCGTGATCGTAGCCAACCAATAGGAGGGCGCCATTCCAAAAAAAAAGCAAACGGTGACAGAGGTGAATGATTAAGATATGAAGAATTGATGACGCTCCTAACTGTATATAGAATAATCTAATTTGTGCCGTATCACGATTACAAATTTTATTGATAAATAACAATTGAATTTAAACACAAGGTAAAATTTCTCCTTCAGTACTTTTGTCTGAAGATGGTAAAAACGCTGTTACAGAAACGTCACACACTATTTATTTAGATTTGGTCTTTTACCTTGTGTTTATAATCTACTAGCCGAATGACCCGGGCAACGCCCGTGTTTTACCTGATTGAATGTTTTTATTCAAATACTATTTGTTACAATTATAAATTGGCGCCTTAAATAAATGCATATGTTAGTTAATAACTATAGCCTATGTGCTTTATCTGTCTATGTACTGTTGGCTGTAGGCGCCTCTTACTGGGAAAAAGAAAGAGAGGATTCCATTTAGTTATTAACTAATATATGCATTTATTTAAGGAGCGACCCGCTCCAACACAATAGTTACAAAAACCAAAAAGCGAGTGGGGGGGGGGCATGATGGGGGGGGGCAAAGGTGGCGTGACCGTAGCCAACCAATAGGAGGGCGCCATTCCAAAAAAAAAGCAAACGGTGACAGAGATGAAAACTGATGACTGATTGTTGATTAGGAGATGAGGAATGATGCTCGTAACTGTATATAGAATAATCCAAATTGTGCCTTAACAATTGAATTTATTATACCTGAAGAAATTAATTTTTGTAATACCAAAATGTGTCACACACATAGAAAAATGTCAACCAGCAGTGAATGTTGAATTTGAACTGATTTTTAAAAATTCCAACCATAAAACCTCTCTTTCAAATTGCCATCTTTAATTCAACCAACCTTAATTCAGCATATATGGACAAAACTTGAAGATGTTGTACTTTTTATCATGTACAGTAAAACCTCCCTGTAAACGACAACTCCTAATTGTAGAGCCAAAATGTCCTTTAGGAAGAGATGTCCTCTTACCGGAGAGTTGCTAAATTGTAATAATGGTGCAAGAAAATAAGACCTAATCCAAATAATTTAATAGTGTGATAACGTTTCGGTAACAGCATTGTTACCATCATCAGACAAAAGAATAAATGAGAAAAAATATCGCAGCATGTTCTTAAATAGTTACTGTTATCAATATGATATTTTTCCTCATTTAATCTTTTGCCTGATGATGGTAACAACGCTGGTACCAAAACAAAATATCACATTATTAACTTATTTGAATTAGGTCCTCATTTTCTTGTTTCTGTAATCCAAATTGTGCTTTATCATGTAAAAATGGTAATTTTGCAAATGAAAACTGTCCTTTGTGGAGAGGTGTCTGCTAACGCGAGTGTCCTCTCATGGAGGTTTTACTGTATATCAGGATTATCTAGCCTGCAACCCCAAAACACATTATTGACTGTATTGACTCATCCATTGATGAGCTCTACTCTTCCCCGGCAGACACCATCAAAAGTCTCAAGCTCTACAAGCTTGATACCTTAGTGTGATTGAGTGGAGATAAGAAAGAAGAAGAAGGATTATCTAGGACTCCTAAGGTTGGAATGTCCACTTTTCTATAGTGCTAGACTACAGACAGTTACTGATGTTGTAGATCTATATCTTCTTCTTTCTTATCTCCACTCAAAATCACACCAAGGTATCAAGCTAGTAAAGCTTGAGACTCTTGATGATGTCTGCTGGGGAAGAGTAGAGCTCATCAATGGATGAGTCAATACAGTCGATAATGTGTCTTGGGGTTGCAGGGTAGATCTGTTTGAATTTGTAAATATCAGAGAGAATTGTCAGAGATTTAATCACTTTTGTAAATATATATATAGATGGAAAATTTGCCAGGAGGAAATTGATCCATAGAAGCATAGGGACACCTCTCCCATCAAATTAAACGTAAAAACCGTGTGGATCTCATGGAATAAAGTCCACCCTAGATTGACGAGGGCCATTAGCCTGAAACCATGGTCTCTAGATGGACGCTTCTCAGTTTGCCAAAGCTGGTGTTGTGGCTTTGTCACCGATCCGAAGCCGCTAGTTTGCGGTGACGGTCAATAGATGGCGTCAGGTTTTGACGTTTATTTTGACGGGAGAGGCGCCCTATGCTTCTATATTTATGATTATCTGTTTAAACTGAAAGGATAAGTTTCCTAATCTTTCTTATCGTTTCTTCTTTTTTTTTTCTTGTTTAATGATCTATATAACTGTTTCTGTTTAACAATTGTAAATTGACGCAATTATCCCCAGCAGGGATATGACATTTTGTGTGTTGAAAGTAATTCATTGATTTCAGGATGCCTGAATGACCTTTTTTTTTGGTCATTGAGGTACAGCTTGTACCACGCTGACGAGGGCCAACAGCCCGAAACGCCTACGTGGTTAGCTTTTCTTGATTAATCAAGAATGGGTATTTGGCCAATTCTGGAATAATTAAAAATCAATGAATAGTTGATATTTATTCCGATAGATGGCGCAAGCCATCAGCAACTTTCAATTGCATAATAAGGAGATGCCTTTTTCTTAATTTAATACCTCTGTTTTTTTTTATGATAAATCACAATTTGGATTATAGATAATAATATAAGAATGTTTTTATTAATGTTTTTATTCTTTTGTCTGATGATGGTGACAATGCTGTTACCGAAACGTCACACACTAATAAATTATTTGGATTAGGTCTTATTTTCTTTTATCTCTGTTTTTTGTTTTTTTCCCCCTTATAGGAGCAATAAGCCAACACAGTGAGTTTTGCAACCTGGCTAAATCTGAGGCTGGGTCATCCCTCTGGGAAGAGAGCCAACATCTCCATGTTGGTTGGATAATCTCATAGAAGGGTCTAGAATTTTAAGATTACAACAGTGGGACAAGTGGCTTAAACCGTGGTTTGTTGTAATCCTTGCAGAGAATTGACATAGACCCAGAGCAGCAGCTACACACACCCAAGATAGTGGATATTGCTGTGATAGAGATGTATGGAGACATCTGAGGTTCTTCATTGGACATGACAACAAAAACATTTGTTGTTGTTATAATACTGGTTAAATCAATTGAAACTATGCCTTCTTTAGAATTAAGATGTCATAGCCTAGTTGCAGTTATAACTAGGTTTCCACTTTATAGCTTGACAGTTTGTGACAGAGAGACATTCTTTCTGTCACCAGAGATCATCTGTCTTCTTTCTTATCTCCACTCAATCATATCAGGGTATCAAGCCTGTAGAGCTTGTTGATGGTGTCTGCTGGGGTTGCTGAGTAGAGTTCATCAATAGATGAGTCAATACAGTCAATAATGTGTTTTGGGGTTGCAGGTTGAGTACTTAGTACATAGTGGGAAAACCTTGCAACCATTCTCTGGAAAGCCATTGTCCATAGATGTCCAGTCAAATCTCGCCATAACACCTTCATTCGGAAACAAGATTGTTGTTGTTATAAATAACGCTGGCTAAATCAATTAAAACTTAAAATCTGGGCCTTCTTTATAATTAAGATGTCATATTCTAGTTATAGTTATAACTAAATGTACAGATGATAGCTTGACAGTTTGTGACAGAAACTCTTATTGTACAAGATTATTGACTAAGGAAAAATGATCGGGAATTAGAAGATACAAAGGAGATTTGCTCCTCAGAAGAGCGTAAAATGACATTCTGTGATGGCTGACCTCAGAGATTGGCTGTACTCTACATGTTGATTATCATCAATTTAATGTTCCTAGAGGGATAGAGCCTAGTTCCCAGCAAACATGGTTAAGCCCCCAATCTACAAATATCTGGGTGGTGATCTGATCAAGTCAGGAATGCCATAGAATTATTAATCCTCACCTTTATTTTCTTTTGTATTTTACTTTCTAAACACAAGGTAATAAGACCAAATCCAAATAAATAGTGTGTGACGTTTCAGTAACAGTGTTGTTACCATCTTCAGACAAAAATACTGATAGGAATGAAGGATGATAAGTACAATGATAAAGCAGAGTACTTTTGTCTGAAGATGGTAATGAAACATCATACACTATTTATTTGGATTAGGTCTTATTACCTTGTGTTTATAATCTATAATCCAAATTGTGCCTTATTATTTCATTTTCTACGAATGCAGATACGTAAATAAGTTCCGCTTCAAATTTTTATAACCTCTGTTCTTCAGCTGAGGAAATTTTTTTAATAAGACGAAAGATCTTATATGTATGCATGTATCATATGTAAATACCAGTGTTTTTATTCTTTCTATTTATTTTGTATCTTTTTCTCAGATTTATACCCAGACCAAACTATTTATGAGCTTGATTGTCTTAATGTCCTCTGTATATAAATTTCATTATTACCATTAAATGCAATTAGCTTTTACTTTTTTATTATTTTCATTTGCAGACTCCGTAGTAAATCCATGTATATCCATATATGTCTTAATAAAAAGGCTTTAGTGTGTGTGAGTAATTAAAGAAGGGAAGTAATTTCTGCGTGTTATCTCTCTGCAAAGTGAAACTAGCTATTTATATCTTCACTGACCTCACTACAGTACAACTACGAATCATCTAGGACTAGGGAAGAGGTTCCAGATAAATTCAGAGAACTTTTTTCTGATGAACAGAGTAAAAAAAACTTGTACAGTAGAACCCTCCCTGTAAAGAACACCTAGTTGCAAAGCCAAAATGTCCCTTAGAGAGAGGTGTCCTCTTACCTGAGAGTTGCTAATTAATAAAAATGGTAAATTTGGTGATGAAAACTGACCTTTGTAGAGAGGTGTTCTCTAGCAGGAGTGTCCTCTCATAGATGTTCTACTGTCATTCACTTGAACTTTTTAGATGGCACAGCGCCATCTAGTGGAACAGAAATTAGATGGCGCTCTGCCATCATGTGAACATGGTCAGGATATGCCCTTTTTTTTATTTTAATAGCAACACCTGACTTTTTTATTTTTTATTATTATTTTTTAGAAATTATTTTTCATAATTATGTATATACAGTAGAACCTCCCTGTAAAGGACAACACCTAGTTGCAGAGCCAAAGTGTCCTTTAGAGAGAGGTGTCCTCTTACCAGAGAATTGCTAAATAGTAAAAATGGTAATTTTACAAATGAAAACTGTCCTTTGTAGAGAGGTGTCCTCTAGCGTGAGTGTCCTCTCATGGAGGTTCTACTGTATTATATATATTGACTTTTTTTAGAGTTGGGTTAATATTATTGTAAGGTTTCCTCGATTGAAGCTATTTTTTTTTTCATTAATTAATGTTGAATATATATGTTATATTAAAATTTTATTTTATTTTTATAATTATATTTCATCGACTCAAATACTCTGTTAAATCGACCGCCAGAGGTCACGCTTCCCCTATAAAAACTCATTGTTGTTGTTTCCCAATAGTCTGCAAAAATATTTTGTACATTATGTAAATAATTTTTTCATTTTTAGATTAGGCCAGGCTTTACTTTTATCAAATTATGTTTTTTATATATTCCTTTAACTCAATTAAAGCTATTTTTGATAACTAATATTATTTAATTATTGCCACGACTGCATTACCTATACCATTTAGTACTAAATAGCCAGTTAAAGATGTTTTTGCCTACTTTGTGTTGATCCCAACTTGACTGTGTTGACGGCAGTCAAGGTGAAGTGGGGGAGGGAACAGTTCCAGGACGTGGAACTCAACCTGGCCGAGTCCCCCCTGGTGTTCAAGGCCCAGCTCTTCGCACTGACCGGAGTCCACCCCGACAGACAGAAAGTGATGTTAAAGGGAGCCACACTTAAGGTAATGTCTCTATCCACTCACATCACTCTCACTGCTGCCAACTTGTGGATGGATGTTGCAGGATGAAGACTGGGGAAACTGGAAACCTAAAGATGTAAGTTCACCTCCCTAACTCTTTATGTTTTGTCTTTTTTTATATATCACATGTATATTCAGTATAGTAGAACTACCTCCCTGTAATGGACACCTAATTTCAAAGCCAAAGTGTCCTTTAGGGAGAGGTCCTCTTACAAGAGAGTTGCTAAATAGTAAAAATGGTAATACAGTAAAACCTCCCTGTAAAGGACACCTAATTGCAGAGCCAAAGTGTCCTTTAGGGAGAGGTGTCCTCTTACCGGAGAGTTACTACATAGTAAAAATGGTAATACAGTAGAACCTCCCTGTAATGGACACCTAATTGCAAAGCCAAAGTGTTCTTTAGGGAGAGGTGTCCTCTTACCGGAGAGTTGCTAAATAGTAAAAATGGTAATACACTAGAACTACCTCCCTGTAATGGACACCTAATTTCAGAGCCAAAGTGTTCTTTAGGGAGAGGTGTCCTCTTACCGGAGAGTTGCTAAATAGTAAAAATGGTAATACACTAGAACTACCTCCCTGTAAAGGACACCTAATTGCAGAGCCAAAGTGTCCTTTAGGGAGAGGTGTCCTCTTACCGGAGAGTTGCTAATTTGTAAAAATGATAATTTTGCAAATGAAAACTGTCCTTTGTAGAGAGGTGTCCTCTAAAGGGAAGTTATACTGTATTGGAGCTCTAAAGAAGCGGTCTGGTTGATTAAATTGATGAAACTGCAGGGAGAGTTCACCACTGATGAGCCAAACCCTCCAAATATTTTTTCATCGCAGTAAGGGCAGTAAAAAGTTTGATTTATTTGTGAAAAGAAACATTTGTGTATTAATGTTTTCATTCATTATATATAGATGGCATGTTATTGCTTTGTATTAACAGTCAAACCTCATCAGTTAACCACACCCGAAGGATAGGTAGAATTAAAGCTAGTGTTAAATCGTAGCACAGTAGAATAACCTCTATGAGAGGCATTTTGCATAAGGGACACTCCATGTTGAATCGTTGCATAGTAGAACAAACTCCATGAGAGGACATCTCTCTACAAAGAGAACAGTTTTAGCATTAGCAACTCTCCAGTAAGACGACACCTCTCCTTAAAGACCACTTTGTCTCTGCAACTAGGTGTTGTACTCTATCATCATTTTGCATAAGGGGCACTTCATGTTGAATCGTAGTACAATAGAACTTCTATGAGAGGACACCTGTATACAAAGGACAGTTTTCATAACCAAAATTACCATTTTTACTATTTATCTACTCTCCAGTAAGAGTACACCTCTCCCTAAAGGACACTTCTGCAACTAGGTGATGTCCTTTAGGTGCTGTACTGCATTATCATTTTGCATCAGAGGCACTGCTTGTTAAGCCAAAGAGTGGAGGATATGTATAATGAGTTTGTAAGAGTTAAATTCCCAAAAGATGGAATTGTTGAAATATTGAATTTTGAAATGATGAATGCTATTGATCGAAGATTGGCTTTTAAAATTATATATATATATATATAGCTATACAATAAAATAAGACCTAATCCAAATAAATTGATAGTGTGTGACGTTTCAGTAATAGCTTTGTTACCATCATCAGACAAAAGAATAAATATTATATAGACATTTTTATTATTATTTAAAAACAAAATAGGCATATGCTGACTGCTCACATTTGCTTTTTAGATGGTAGAGCGCCATCTAGTGGAAGAGAAATCAACTAAACGTTTGATTTAACCTGTTCCCTTATATATAGTTTAGCCATTATGTTGAGACTGACTAATTGATTGTCAGACTTTGTCAAAGATGGCTTCAGGTTTTTTTTAACATATTTTATTGGGGTTAGTGGGGATGAGAGGTATACACTGTTGATTTCCAACAGCCACAAACCAGGATCAGATTCTGCATTCGGCACTTTTTCTGGTAGAAAAAAATAATGCTTCAATGGCCCCTGATTCTTACAAAAGTCCAACCCCACCAGTGAGTGAAAGTAGCCAAATGGAACTCTGGGATACTCCTAAGTATAAAGGTAGTCTAACTACCCACCATGATTATAATGACCAATACCACGTGTACTATAGGGATGATAAAAATTATATAAATATATTTGTTATTAAAGCAAAAGTCGCCTCTCCCGTCAAAATAGACATCAAAGCTAGACACCATCTATTGACCGTTGCCGCAAACTAGAGGCTTCAGGTCGGTGACAAAGCCACAACACCAGCTTTGGCAAACTGAGAAGCGTCCACCTAGAGACCATGGTTTCAGGTTAATGGCCCTTGTCAGTTCAGAGCGGACTTTATTCCATGAGATTTACAAGGGATTTAATGAAATCTTCCCAATTTGCCAAAGAGGTGTTTAGCTGGCAAACTGGCTAGGCTAAATCTAAGGCCAATCTAAGGCTGCTAGTTTGCAGCAACGTTCAATAGATTGCGTCAAGTTTTGACGGAAGAGGTGATCTTTGCTTTTATATTTAATTTCCTCCCGGCAAAATTTCCATCTATATTTTTTTTATATATGAAAAATATGCTAATATGCAAATTTGAGAAACAAAGATGGCTATCACCATCTATCAGTTGTTACAAAGTGGTTGTACACATAGTAAAGACCATAATAAATAATCTATCAAGGAATTTAAGTAAGTGGTGTGTGGGGTCCAGAACGTGACAGTGCTCCTGATGGGCTCCAAGGAGGAGCTGCCCAGTGCTCCAGTCAGCAAGCCTGTGTTCATGGAGGACATGTCGGAGACGGAGCTTGCCTCCGCTCTGGACCTGCCGGTGGGGCTGGCCAACCTGGGCAACACCTGCTACCTCAACGCCACCGTACAGTGCCTCAAGTCCGTCCCGGAGCTGCGCCAGGTCCTGAGGGATGTGTCCCTCGCCAGTGACACCCTGCCCACTCCGGCGGGCCCCGGCAGCCTCACTGCAGGTCTGTACGGACTCCCGGTAACTCCCCACAGTGCTGACAGCTCCGTGGTGCTGCAGGACTGAAGGACCTGCTAGAGTCCATGGAGAGTGGAGGTGGCAGCATCACCCCCATCGTGCTGGTCCAGTTTGTTCGACTCCTGCACCTGGCTTTCCCCCGGTTTGCAGAGAAGGGAGAGCGGGGGCGGCTTCATGCAGCAGGTCAGTTCACCTACAGGGGGGTTCCACAACTGAGATGTCACCATTGTGGGTGGAGGGCTATATGGGTTCCCTGGATATGGCAACTCTTCCCTTCCTTCTCTCTCTTTCAGTCTTAGAATAATCTCTAAAAGTCGTCTAGCTAATCTTGCCAGCTTCCATAGTAGACGTACTCTACTCCTAAAAGAAATTCTTTGAAACCTGTTTTTTTTTTTGCGACAATAAAATAATTTGTCAAACCTAGAAACTTATAAAAGCCTATTTTAGAGTGTTCTTTGTAACTCAAGGTAATAAGACCAAATGGCAGAGCTGACTGCTATAGGGCGCGTCCCCAGGTGGCGGATAGGGGAACGACCTTCAGATATGAAGGCCAGCTGCGAAACAAGCAGAATAACTCTGACGAATAAGCAGTCGCGGACCAACAGCAGCATTGTTAGAAGAGGAGTAGACCTCTTTAAAAATCCTGACTTCAACTGACCCAGTTGATAGACCTCAGCAAGGGTCCCACTCCAGGGATACGGAGGAGCTGCGTCTGTACTCATGTTAGAGTCGGCAGCAAAGGCATCTGCTTCCATGTTAGGAACGGCCTCAAACTACAGGCAAAGTCAGACTTTCACGAAAGTGTGCCTGGATCATGGTGCCATGATCAACGAAAGCTGCACCCCTATACCCCATTCCATGAAATGAACTCATGGAATTTGTGTAATCTTTACACAAGGGGATAAGAAACAACAACAACAACAACAACAGACCAAATCTAAATAAATAATTAGTGTGCAATGTTTCGGTGACAGCATTGTTACCATCATCAGATAAAAGTACTGAATGAGGGTTAAGATTTTGTGGGGGATATGAATGATTGGTAACAATCGAAATGTCTCGTACTATTTATTTGGATTTGGTTTTGTTATCTTGTGTTTCTAATCTGTAATCAAAATTGTACCTTATGGGCTTTGTAACCGGGACTCTTAATATACAGTATAACATCCATGAGAGGACACTCACGCTAGAGGACACCTCTCTATAAAGGAAAGTTTTCATTGC
Organism: Cordylochernes scorpioides; assembly: GCA_030710605.1. Classification (NCBI taxonomy): domain Eukaryota; kingdom Metazoa; phylum Arthropoda; class Arachnida; order Pseudoscorpiones; family Chernetidae; genus Cordylochernes; species Cordylochernes scorpioides. Next base: position 9,719,699 of record CP092872.1, read on the forward strand.
CAAAATGACCATTTTTACTATTTAGTAACTCTCTGGTAAGAGGAAAACTCTCCCTAAAGGACAATTTTGCTCTACAACTAGGTGTCCTTTACAGAGAGTTAGTTCTACTGTAGTCCTGGTGATGGCATTTAACTGCCTACCACTGGAGGAACACTGGGTGCGAAGGTTACCTGGTTTTTAGGAAAAACTCCACAAATAATCCAAATTGTACCTTATGGGCTTTGTAACTGGGACTCTTCATACACCCCTGGAGGAACACTGGGAGTGATGGAAGGACCAGATAACAGACCTGGTGTAGGAAAGAACACCACAAACTATGCGCAAACAGCAAAGTTGAGCAGTGCTTGTGGCGCAGGATGCCAATGAGTGCTGGACAGAGCTGGTGCGGATTCTCCAGCAGAAGCTGCCTCCGCTCAACTCTTCCTCCTACTCCAGTTTCATCGACCAGTACTTCGGAGGTGTCTTCGATGTCTCGTATCCTTGGTCCATGGCTCTACTGTTGTCCTCAGTTATTGAATTAACCCTATAGGGACTGGGAAATACTACTGTAAATGTTCATCCCTTGACTTACCCAAGGTTGTAAGCCCAAATTCAAATAAATAAATAGTGTGTGATGTTTCGATAACAGCGTCACACACTATTTGGATTTGATCTTATTACCCCTTGTGTATATAATACATAATCCAAATTGTGCCTTATCATTGGTCTTATAACCTTATGATTCTAATCTCTAATCCAAATTGTGTGTACCTTATCATCCCCTGACTTATAATATCAAAAAGCATCCAGGGCTAAGTTTCTTGAACAATTTTATTTCTCTAGCCCTCAGGCTAACAAGCCTTTCAACAGGAGCAATTAGGAGTATAACTTCTAGCTAACTATACATAGTTAACTAGACTTTTTATACTACTAGGTGCTTCTGTTGATGGACATGTTAACCTATAAAAAAGCTAGAGAGATAAAATCGTGCAAGAAACTTAGTCCTGGATGCTTTTTGATATTATTTTTTAAAAAATAATTTGCTTTAAAGATTGCTGTGTAGCAGCCTAGAAAAAAACAATGAATGCTCATTTGGGTAAAAAATATATATATTTAGCTTCCAGAAGCCAGCAGCCTACTCTGGCAGACATCTTGATGTATTCTCTGCTTCACAGCGGTGGCTATTGTTCAACTTGCCAAAGAATGTTGCTACATGGTACAA
>CP092872.1:9720999-9811183 GCA_030710605.1 Cordylochernes scorpioides
AAATATTTCAACAGTATATCAATTATAAAATATTAAAAAAAAATAAATGGAAATATCCATTTATGAAATCAACTTTCTATAATTTCTCTTAATATTAACTAATACAAATTTATAATCTTTAACAGTTAATTAAACTTTGATTAAATAACTGATTAAAAGATTTTTTCACAAGATTTTTAAAGTGTTAAAGTATATAGTTCATTTTTGTTTAATCTCCAATTTCTGGGGAGGAAAATGGAAGTTAAATAAGGGTGAATTTGCACAATTAATAGCTTTATTAAACTCTTATAATTTGCCTTTTTAAAGGAATATTAAAAGATGAATAAGTGTTAAATCAGTTATTTGATATAACTAGCTGTAAAGATTATAAAATTTAGCTTTCTTCCTTTAACTATTTTTCCTTTCTTCTTTAATTTTCTTGTTGTTCAAAAAAATTCTGAATAAATGGTCTAAATTTGAAATGTGGGGGGACATTCCCCTCCCGCGACATGTGTCAGCCAGAAATAGATATTTACAATGGAGGACGCCGCGGCCGAGGTAGGTTTACAGTTTGAATTTGTTAACACTTGTATCTGTTATATATGTTCATTTAAATATTTCACTGAAACAACTTAATATTAACACATAAAATCCGGTTTAAAAGAGATCTATGACATAATAAAGAAGGGGTGAAATGTCGCTGGAATTTTTATCTGAAGATCCCCGTTCCAGCAGATCTCTTTTTCCAATTCATTTCAATTTAAAGTCTTTTGTGTATGTCTGGTCTACCATTAGGGTTTCAAAACATAATATCCAAACTTATAACAAATGTTAATTCATACTATAGATATATTACTAAATACAACTATTTATAATCATATTATAAAATAAAAAAACCTTTAAAAATCTTTTAAAAAAAAAAAGGATAAAATATAAAATCATAAAAAATATATATATATATATACTAACAATCTTATCTACCTTCTTTATAAAACTCTTTTTTTTTTTTCCTTATTATTAGTTTGATTAAAAGTGCATGGTTCTGTCTTTCTCTCTTTTTTCTAACTATTATATATATTCTCTCTTCGATTATTCTATATATAGGATTAGAGTATGTCTGAATGACGTGTAAAAGCCGATGTAATAGACGTTACTTTGTTAATTTTTATTGTTATTAATTATAAATATATAATTAACTTGAGGATGTAGTAGAAGTAAAGGATTTTTTTTTTCTCTCTCTATCTACAAATTAATAACATTTTACAAATTTTATAATTTGAATTTAAATGATCATAATAGTGAAGATAATCTTAATACAAAAACTGGACTATAAAATTAAATAACTATTTATTATTATAATTAATTTAGATTTAGCTTGCTAATCTAATCAAATCCAACTGATATAAGTTATCATTATTATCAGTTTGCTCCTTAAGTTTTAAAATTAGAATCACTGTTATAATTTTGTTATATAGTTTCTACACTATATTAATTCATATGAGCTTGCTCTATGATATATTTTTTATATATAACATAATATACAAATTAAATTATATTAGATATTCTAATATAAATAAATCTTCATACAAATTTTAATTATCTTTCATTGTTTGATTATTAAAAATTAAATTATAAAAGTAATTCTAGAAAAAATAATTTCAGAACTTTTGTTTTTTTCATTGTTTAGTTAGTTTAAAGATGTTTTTTTTATTAGTTATTCTTAAAATATAACAGATAACAAACAGTAATATCTATATATTTATAGATTAATTATTCAATTTATTACAAATTTTATCACCACAAAAACAATTAAGTAAAATATATTTAAAAATTCATAAGAATAACAAACTAAAAAAACTAAAAAAAACTACAAACATATTAGTGTTAGCACCTCTTTTATGTTAATTTAAACTCGCTAAGAATTGCCTAAGAAAAAATTGTCAAACTTGTCCCTCTCTTAAGAACCATGACACTTTTCAAACAACTAGTTGTAAATTAGTGAATACTATTTATAAATTAACATGCCAAATTTGTCAACTATCATATATAGGACAAACTTGTAATCCATTAAATATACGAATAAACCTACATAGAAACCACGCTAAAAAATCAATTGGTAATATATATATGAAAGAACACAATCAATTACATACTTTTAACAACTTTAAGATAGAAATACTAGACATATGTCAAAACAAAAAAACAACGACTATTATTAGAAAACAACTACATTTATAAACACAACACATTATTCCCTTATGGACTTAACGACGAATTAAACTACACATACAAACCACAAACAGAAGAAATTTCAACCTATGAAATCAGTTGCAAATACAAAAAAAATGAATTTAAAACTAAACCTAATAAAACTAGAGGTAAAACTACAAATAAATTAGGTTACATTGAATTTGAAGAATTACTGGACCCAAAACAAATGTACACTAACAACTTCGTCGATAAATTTATTAAAACATTATTTAAACTAAATAATAATAAATTTATCAAACTCATAGAATATATTAAAATTCATAATCTGACTAACAGATTAATAGATATCACACACGACATCTTTAAATACAGAAAAATTAAACAAACTACTAATAACATTAATATTATCATTAAATTTAATAACAATTTATTTAATCATATTAAATTTAATGATATTTTTAATAACCAAATCATCAATAATCTTTTCCCTATAAAAAATTTAAATTTTAAAACAATCTGGAGATACAATAAAAATATAGGTAATTTAGTTTGCAATTATAACCAATTTATTAATAATTTGGCAAATTTTAAAAAAATTAAATGTAATTGCAACAACTATATTGATAAATATAAGTTCTCAGGTCATATATTAACTAGCAACTTTTCTTTTTTAAATCCAGAATATCAAGAAATTTTAAATAAAGGGTATAAATATATACCTCAAATTAAACACAATTATAATAATACAATTAAATCTATATTAAAAGATATAGATATTTTCATAAATAAAACTAGTATAAAATACAGTATTCCAGAATTTACTTTTCTGGAATGGAAACATAATATTAAAAAGGAAATTATAAATTATTATAATAATACACTTAAATACACAAAACCCAATTCAGACATTCCTTCTTTTAAAGAAAATATAATTAATTTACAGAAGGACTATATTATCACTCCTATAGATAAATGTCCCAATAATTTATCTTTAATTTGTAAAAATCTATACCACGATATACTAAAAAAGGAAATTGATAATAATCATAAATATACTTTTGCTAGAACTACAGGCACAAAAATCAAAAAAGACATCAAAAATGTTGAAAATTCACTAAAAATTTATAATAACCACAAAAATCCAAACATACCAAAGTTCTATATAATTCCTAAACTACACAAAAAACCTATTTCTTTCAGAACAATCACATCTGGTATAAATTCAGTCATAAAAAATATTGATATACAATTAGCCTCAACACTACAATTTATTATAAATAAATTAACTAATAAATATAATTATAAATTTATCGACTCAAATAAAAAAATCATTAATTATTTAATGAACAATTGGACAAACATTGAAACAGTACACACATTTGACTTTGAGGACCTATATTCTAAAATAAATTTAAGAGATCTAAATAATAAAATAACCAATTTATTTAATGAATTCATTAATGACAAAACTTTCTACATTAAAATTATTCATAACAGATATAAAACATTTAAATTAGATCTTAAAACAGCAAAAACTCTACTGGAAACATTTTTAAATTTTAACTATATAGAATTTAAAAATAAAATATATATTCAATCAGAAGGCGTTCCCATGGGTACTTCTTCTAGTCCGTTATTAGCAAATCTAATATTGTTCTGGTACGAAAGAGAATACTTTCTACAAAATAATATTAATTGGCAAATATTCCGATATGTAGATGACATAATAATATTTAATAATCCACTGTTTAAAAAATTAATACCTGAAATATATCCTAAATACTTGAAACTTAAGAACAATGAAAAAATTTATAGAAACAAAAAAGTTAACTTTTTAGACTTGAATATAGACCTTACAAATAGTGCTGTTAGAGTTTATAATAAAAAGAGTAATTATAATTTCAATATTATAAAATACTGTAATATGAATTCTAATATATCATTAAATTGCTGTAAAGGTATATATTATGGTCAGTTTCTAAGATTTTATAGAATAAATAATATATTAGATAATTTCATAGAAGATGTTAAAAATTTAAACATGGAATTTATTAAAAACAAATTTAGTATCAAACAAGTAAAATATTTCAACAGTATATCAATTATAAAATATTTAAAAAAATAAATGGAAATATCCATTTATGAAATCAACTTTCTATAATTTCTCTTAATATTAACTAATACAAATTTATAATCTTTAACAGTTAATTAAACTTTGATTAAATAACTGATTAAAAGATTTTTTCACAAGATTTTTAAAGTGTTAAAGTATATAGTTCATTTTTGTTTAATCTCCAATTTCTGGGGAGGAAAATGGAAGTTAAATAAGGGTGAATTTGCACAATTAATAGCTTTATTAAACTCTTATAATTTGCCTTTTTAAAGGAATATTAAAAGATGAATAAGTGTTAAATCAGTTATTTCGATATAACTAGCTGTAAAGATTATAAAATTTAGCTTTCTTCCTTTAACTATTTTTCCTTTCTTCTTTAATTTTCTTGTTGTTCAAAAAAATTCTGAATAAATGGTCTAAATTTGAAATGTGGGGGGACATTCCCCTCCCGCGACATGTGTCAGCCAGAAATAGATATTTACAATGGAGGACGCCGCGGCCGAGGTAGGTTTACAGTTTGAATTTGTTAACACTTGTATCTGTTATATATGTTCATTTAAATATTTCACTGAAACAACTTAATATTAACACATAAAATCCGGTTTAAAAGAGATCTATGACATAATAAAGAAGGGGTGAAATGTCGCTGGAATTTTTATCTGAAGATCCCCGTTCCAGCAGATCTCTTTTTCCAATTCATTTCAATTTAAAGTCTTTTGTGTATGTCTGGTCTACCATTAGGGTTTCAAAACATAATATCCAAACTTATAACAAATGTTAATTCATACTATAGATATATTACTAAATACAACTATTTATAATCATATTATAAAATAAAAAAACCTTTAAAAATCTTTAAAAAAAAAAAGGATAAAATATAAAATCATAAAAAATATATATATATATTAACAATCTTATCTACCTTCTTTATAAAACTCTTTTTTTTTTTTCCTTATTATTAGTTTGATTAAAAGTGCATGGTTCTGTCTTTCTCTCTTTTTTCTAACTATTATATATATTCTCTCTTCGATTATTCTATATATAGGATTAGAGTATGTCTGAATGACGTGTAAAAGCCGATGTAATAGACGTTACTTTGTTAATTTTTATTGTTATTAATTATAAATATATAATTAACTTGAGGATGTAGTAGAAGTAAAGGATTTTTTTTTCTCTCTCTATCTACAAATTAATAACATTTTACAAATTTTATAATTTGAATTTAAATGATCATAATAGTGAAGATAATCTTAATACAAAACTGGACTATAAAATTAAATAACTATTTTTTATTATATATATATATATATATATATATATTAAATAATATTCTATGAAATAACAATAGAAAAATAAGTGGGTCAGGTGTTGATATTAAAAATAAAGAAAGCATATCCTGACCACAAGCACATGGGCTTTTTAGATAGCAGAGCGCCATCTAGCCACTTCTCGAGGCAAAAAAAAAACGTCAAAACTAGACTTACCGTCGCCGCAAACCTGGTGTTGTGGCTTTGTCACCGAGACTGCTAGTTTGCGACGACGGTCAATGGTCAATAGATGACGTTTTAGCGGTAGAGGCGACCTTTATTTTTTAGAAAAACGATAGTTATATCTTTTAAGATAAATTCGATCTCACATAATATGAACATAGCCAAATATTATGATAGTATGATGCATTAGCGAATAAATAATAATAGAATATGCAATATTCTATATGCTTTGCGTTCCTAAAATTTATAAAGAATGAGGATTAGCAACTTTTTAATTCCTTAGGGAGAATTAAAACGTTCGAATAGGAAGTTGTCTTACCCATCAGCGAAGATGTTAGACCACAGTTTGGGAAAGCTTCATCTCGGACGTTGACTTGGGAAAAGAACGGGAAGGAATGGAAGAAGAATCATTCCAACACAAAGACAAAGTAGGGTTTGTTGCGGCGTGCTGTTGCAGGCAACGTCGGCTCGCGCTGACTGCTCGGGGATCTTGTAAGAAGAAAAAGTGAAAAACATCGTAGTTATGAGAGGGGGGATAAAAAAAATCACATTTACCATGAATCTTCAACAATCAAGTCTTATAAACATATTTTAATGCTATTTTTCTTTTCAAAATATTTAGTAAAAATTATTTCCACAGTCATTATCCTGCGATCTTATAAACAAATTTAACGCTATTTTTTTATTTATATAATTAAAATTATTTCTACAGTTCCTTTTCTGTGATGTTTAAAAATTGAAAGAGATAAGGCATAGCTTGTCAGTGGTGAACCCTCCAAGCGTTTTCGTCATTTTATTCTCCATACAGCTTAAAATTGTATTGGACTGAGAGTTCTTATAAAAACCCTGAATTTCAAATAATATAAACATTTCTACAGTCCTAGAAGCATATGTCTATAATTTTTCAAAACATCATTTTACTGTATTCAATAGCAAGTGCAGGGTATATAAGAACTCAATCCAATAGGAAATAAGAGTCGGTGGGCGAGTAGGTAACACCCTCGATTCCCGACAGCCATGAACTGGGTTCGAATCCCGCGTTAACATTTTGTTTAATATGAGAATAACCTTCACATAATATTCATTGTTGCAAATATCATAAATCCACATCCTTCTTGATAGCATAATTCAGTACGCCTTTCCACCAATTCAGCCATCATCTAGTCTGGAAGAATGCATGCTAATGGTACTGAGGCAGTACTCTTTATGGTCTGGTTATACAATGGCAATAAAATCTACAAACTTCTCAGGAATCTGTCACCAGATTGGCCACCAGTCACCAGATTTAATTCATGTTCAGTGTTATTGTGCAAATTATGACGTAAATTTGCATTTCTTGATTTCTCAAGAAGCCTTGTGGAGCAAATTTTTGGTACAGCCTGCATTACGCTGACGAGGGCCAACAGTACGAAACGCGTTCACGGTTGGCTTCTCTTGATTTATCAAGAAATTGGTTTGGCCAAAGATTATGAGATAAGCCTAAATCAGCGTTTAGTTGATTTTTGTTCCATTAGATGGCGTTTTGTCATCTAAAATGTTAATTGGAGCGGTCAGCATATGCCTTTTTTAAATAAAAAAAACTATATATATAGGTCAAGAGAGAGAGATCAGGAGAGTACAGTGGCCAGGGAAGTATATGTACATCTTGAAGAGCTTGTTGGCTAATGCGAGCAGTGTGCAGTCGAGCGTTATCCTGCTGATAATGGACATTGGGTAACCTCTGAAGGTAGGGGAATGTCACTGGTCGCAGCACGTCATCAATGTATCGTTGGGCCATTATAGTGTCAGTGTCCTGAATCCGAACTAAAGGTGATCTGGTATCATACGCGATTGCGCCCCAAACCACCGCGCGACAACGCAGAAGGGGGTTTCACAAATGCTGCTGGATTGAATCTTTCTCCATGTCGACTCACACGCGTACACAGCGACTATCACTGGACAAACAGAAGCGTGACTCATCTGAGACTACATCGATCTAGCCTGGCACCATTTCACCCATGGTCTCTGCTTTTTGGAATTTTTCCCGATATAATTTTGTATCTGATAATCAAACATGATACAGCAATATCGTCATTATAATTTTCTGACTAAAAATATATAGTTTTAATAATTGATTTATATATTTTTAAAATAGCCTATCGCCTTCCCCGTATTTTTTTACCTATGTATGGAAATTTTGGTTTGAATTAGTGAACTACTGCGAAAACATACAAACATTCATTTTTATATAAGAAGAAGATATATAAAGAATGATAAACTTATGGGAGGACAATATTCTTGTACCAAAAGTAGCACCTCTCCTATTAAAAATGCATTGAAATACTTGCTTCTTTAAAGGACCAAAATGAACTGCCAAGTTATATCCTCTGACTCTTAACACTACTCTTGCTGAACTCCTTGTGATCAACGCAGGATTTAGAAAATACTCTCATTTTTTTTTACAATGAATTTCCCTTTTTTTTATTGTGAAGATATCTTTATTATTTTAAAATAAAAAATGTCGATATTAATATCAAGAGCTTCCTTATTGAATTCGAAAATTACTTTAATAAATAAAAAACAATAGGTAAATAATTTATATAAATAAATAAATTTATTCATTATAAATTATTCCAGATCCTCAGAATTATAAAATAATTATATCAATATTAAATACACATATTAAAATACAGAGTTACTTTTGCGGAGAAACTTTGTTTAATTTTAAAAATAAATGACCAATAAACATTATCTTGCTCGCTCATTCTCTACCTCTCAATTTGTCAACATTTAAGTGTTAACTTTGCAATGTCTGTATATAAAGGTGAGTCCCTTTGTTTGTTTATATTTAATCATTCTTTAATATAATATCCTAACAAAAATAAACAAATTTAAGTAACACAACTTATCCTAATTTATAAAGTAATCATTTAGCCGCTACCATATCTTTATTGCTTTCTTCTTAAAAATATTTAAACCAAATATAAAACAATAATTTGAAGATGTTTTCAAAATAATCGGCATTTAATTGTTTCGCCTATATGTACAATTTTTATTATAATTAAAGCATTGTTTGCCACACTACATTTACATATGCATTTGATTAAAAAAGCATTATCAAAAAAAAACAAAAAACGGAGCAGCATGACATCAAACCATCTATATGAAATAATAGTAAACTATGTTTCACATTGTTTATATTAATTTTTGACATTGTAGTTATATATCTGAAATTATAATGTGTTGATAAACAAACCACTCACAGAGCATCCTAATGTTATTATGTAAAGTGACATTTCACATTTTCCCATCATTTTACAGCCTAATCTTACCCATAGAAGCATAGGGTGCTTCTCCCTTCAAAATAAACGTCAAAACCTGACACCATCTATTGACTGTCGCCGCAACTAGCGGCCTCTGGTCGGTAACAAAGCCACAACACCAACTTTGGCAAACTGAAAAACGTCCACCTAGAGACCATGGTTTCGGGCTAATGGCCCTCGTCAGTCTAGGGCGGACTTTATTCCATGAGATCCACACGGGATCTAATGAAATCTTCACAATCTACCAAAGAGGTGTTTTGTTGGCAATGTGGCTGGGCCAAATCTATGGCTAGAATATAGATGGAAAATTTGCCGGGAGGAAATTGATCCATAGAAGCATAGGGCGCTTCTCCCGTCAAAATAAACGTCAAAAGCTGACGCCATCTAGTTATTTTGATGGGAGAAGCGCCCTATGCTTCTATGGATCAATTTCCTCCCAGCAAATTTTCCAGTCTAATCCTAGCCTTATTATTTCACATGTTTAAGAGTGTGCACATATGAATTCCTCCCATTATATTTCTTAAAGAAATTCCTGCACAAAAGACCAACAGAGCCCAAATAGTCTTAAACACATTTATAGTTTCCATTACTGTTTCTTGATTCCATAATGACGAATCCTGTATGGGACTTTGATTCCACTAAAAGGCTTGTTGCTGCTGCTGTATATGGTCACAGTGTAGAAAATACTATACTATACCTACTACTTATAGGTTTCTCTCTGTATTCTTAGTTCTCTTCTCTTCAATTACTCTGTAAACTGGCGAATCCTTTATAGGATGAGAGGTCCTCAATAAAGGCTTTTGTTGTTGTTGATTCCATAAGAAATGCTAACCATAATGTTAATGTGATACATGCTGTATGTTTTAAACATACATGTCAATATTAACATGCCATCTATGTATAATAAATCAAAGCACAAATCTTTCTTTTAAATATAAAACAAACTTCTACCATCCTTACTGCGATGAAAAAATGTAATTCTACTGTCCTAAAAGCTTATGTCCATAGTTTGCTTTAAAACCATTTATAAGATTACAACCTTCAGTGTAGCATATAAAAGCAGAATGATCCAATAAAAAAAAAAAAGAACAAAAGTCGGTGGACGAGCGGGTAACACCCTCGATTCCCGACAGTCATGAACCGGGATTGAATACCGCGTTAAAATTTTGTATAATATGTGAATAACCTTCACATATTATTCACTGTTTCAATTATCATGAACTAGGTTGCTCTTGTTGAGCGGTACCTATTAATGTGATTTTGAACTGATCCAATACAGTATTAGAGCTCTAAGAAGCGGTCTGGTAGATTAAATTGGCGAAACCGTTGAGAGGTTCACCACTGATGAACCAAGCTCTCCCAATATTTTTTTTCATCGCAGTAAGGACAGTAGAAGGAGAGAAAGTACAAGAGAGCAGGTAGAAAGATAACAGTTGTTCCAGGTCAGATCAAGATGAAGGGAGAACAAGAAGGGGCAAACAGGTTTCAAGGTGTAATAAGATACTGCTGAAGAAAAAAGATCATCATTACAATTACAATTATTTTATTTCCAAAGCGCTATATCCCGCAAGGGATACTTGCGCCAAACAAGGAGAAAAATGTATTTACATAAGTTATTTACATTATTCAATGCATGAAACATTAGAGATCCAGATTTTGTAGAAAGTTTAGAATGTATTTACAAAATGAATTGAACTTTAAATATGATTTTTTATCGGAAATCAAATCGTTAAGTTCACAAACAACTAGTTCATTCTTCATTCTATAATCTTGAAATGCTAGGCAATCGATCAGTAGATGTCTTGAGGTTTGTTCCTCAATACCACAAAAGCAACTTGAATCCTCCACTGCCTTTATTCTATTTAAAAAACTATTGAAATTTCCTTGGTTTGTAACAAATTGAGTATTAAAAATATTTGGACGAAAGTATTTAGGGATTTCTTGGGGAAAAAAGCTTAAGAAAGTATTATTTGCTTCGTTGTTCAGAACATTCATTCTTGATTTGAGAAAGGTATCTATAATTCATGGAAGTCCATTAATTTTAAAAAGAATCATACTCGTCTATAATAGTTTCGAATTTTGATAACAGATGCGTTGCTAATGCATCATAATATAAGTTTTATGTTTAAAAGAAACATTCGTGGTTCAATGTCTCCATTTATAATATACATGTCACACAGGGCTGTTATACTCAGGGAGACATGTCACATTCCTTGCATATTACAGTCAAACCTCTTTTATTCAACACCCCAAGGGATCTCTCAGAGCTTTGGGTCGAAACAAAGTCAGTTAGATGATTAGCTTATCATCTAACTTATTATTCCAGTTGGTCTCAAGGACCACACCATCTTAGCGGCGAAGTACGCGATCTACGTTTTCTTTGTAGATCACAAAATACGTAGTGTCGCTGGAGACCCGCTGGTGATTCTTCAGCAAACTCTGCAGCAGTGGCAGAGGCGCCATATTCATTGTACATAGTATCACATGCATATACAGTTAAACCTGTCTATAGCGCCCCCTCTTGGGACTCACCAAAATAGGGCGCTATAGAGAGGTCACTTTTAATGTAAATTGCATTGTACTATGTATATAAAATCGGGCACTATAGAGAGGAAGGCGCTATTTAGAGGGGGTGCTACAGACAGGTTTAACTGTATATATGTTATATTAAAAAAAAAGATTTTCTGAAGATTTTTGATTATCTTGAGGATTATGCTATGGTAATGCAGTTGTGGTTAAAATTTTGAACGTATAATAATAAAAATAGTAAAGATTAGAAATAGCTTTAATTGAGCTTATGGAATATAGAAAATAAACATAATTTGATATAAGTAATGCCTGGCTTAAGGCGTAAGAATCTAAAAAAAATGAAAACTTATTTACATAATGTAAAAAATATTTGAGCCGGCCATCAGGAAACAACAACAATGAGTTTTTTTATAGGGAAAGCTTGACCTCTGGCGGTCTATTTAGCAGAGTATTTGAATCTATGAAATATAATTTTAATTAAAATAATATTTTAATATAACATATATATAATTATCATTTTATAATAAGGCAGACTGTGTTTACTTTTGCAGGTATTGACAAGATAAAATATTATGTTAATTGTCAAACTTTATTAAAATTTGGGTGAAACAGCTGAGAGGGATCATCACTGATGAGCTAATCCCTCTCTTTCAATAACTTTCATCATTGCAGGAAGGTATATATATATATATATTTTAAAATAATATTTATAAAAAGAAACACACATTGCCAAAAAAATAATTATTATGATTACAAATTTTAAACACAAGGTAATAAGACCAAATCCAAATAAATAAATAGTGTGTGAGGTTTCAGTAACAACGCTGTTACCGAAGCATCACACACTATTTATTTATTTGGATTTGTTTTCTTATTACCTTGTGTTTATAATCTATAATCTATCACGATTACAAATTTTATTGATAAATAGCAATTGAATTTAAACACAAGGTAAAATTTCTCATTCAGTACTTTTGTCTGAAGATGGTAAAAACGCTGTTACAGAAACGTCACACACTATTTATTTAGATTTGGTCTTATTACCTTGTGTTTATAATCTATAATCCAAATTGTGCCGTAACAATTGAATTTATTATACCTGAAGAAATTAATTTTTGTAATATCAAAATGTGTCACACATATAGAAAAATGTCCACCAGCAGTGAATGTTGAATTTTAACTGATTTTTAAAAATTCCAACCATAAAACCTCTCTTTCAAATTGCCATCTTCAATTCAACCAACCTTAATTCAGCATATATGGACAAAACTTGAAGATGTTGTACTTTTTATCATGTACAGTAAAACCTCCCTGTAAACGACAACTCCTAATTGTAGAGCCAAAATGTCCTTTAGGAAGAGATGTCCTCTTACCGGAGAGTTGCTAAATTGTAAAAATGGTAATACAGTAGAACTACCTCCCTGTAAACGACAACTCCTAATTGTAGAGCCAAAGTGTTCTTTAGGGAGAGGTGTCCTCTTACTCGAGAGTTGCTAAATTGTAAAAATGGTAATACAGTAGAACTACCTCCCTGTAAACGACAACTCCTAATTGTAGAGCCAAAGTGTTCTTTAGGGAGAGATGTCTTCTTACCGGAGAGTTGCTAAATTGTAAAAAAGGTAATACAGTAGAACTACCTCCCTGTAAATGACAACTCCTAATTGTAGAGCCAAAGTGTCCTTTAGGGAGAGATGTCCTCTTACCGGAGAGTTGCTAAATTGTAAAAAAGGTAATACAGTAGAACTACCTCCCTGTAAATGACAACTCCTAATTGTAGAGCCAAAGTGTCCTTTAGGGAGAGATGTCCTCTTACCGGAGAGTTGCTAAATTGTAAAAATGGTAATACAGTAGAACTACCTCCCTGTAAACGACAACTCATAATTGCAGAGCTAATGTGTCCTTTAGGGAGAGGTATCCTCTTACCGGAGAGTTGCTAAATTATAATAATGGTGCAAGAAAATAAGACCTAATCCAAATAATTTAATAGTGTGTAACGTTTCAGTAACAGCATTGTTACCATCATCAGACAAAAGAATAAATGAGAAACAATATCACAGCATGTTCTTAAATAGTTACTGTTATCAATATGATATTTTTTCTCATTTATATTCTTTTGTCTGATGATGGTAACAACGCTGTTACCGAAATGTTATCACATTATTAACTTATTTGGATTAGGTCTTATTTTCTTGTATCTATAATCCAAATTGTGCTTTATCATGTAAAAATGGTAATTTTGCAAATGAAAACTGTCCTTTGTGGAGAGGTGTCTGCTAGTGCGAGTGTCCTCTCATGGAGGTTTTACTGTATATCAGGATTATCTAGGATTATTGGAATGTCTACTTTACTATCGCTAGACAACAGATGGTTACTGATGTTGACGATATGTAAATATCAGAGAGAATTGTCAGAGATTTAATCAACACTTTTGTAAATATATTTATGATGGAAAATTTGCCGTGAGGAAATTGATCCATAGAAGCATAGGGCGCCTCTCCCCTCAAATTAAACGTAAAAACCGTGTGGATCTCATGGAATAAAGCCCTCCCTAGACTGACAAGGGCCATTAGCCCGAAACCATGGTCTCTAGATGGACGCTTCTCAGTTTGCCAAAGCTGGTGTTGTGGCTTTGTCACTGACCTGAGGCCGCTAGTTTGCGGTGACGGTCAATAGATGACGTCAGGTTTTGACGTCTATTTTGACGGGAGAGGCGCCCTATGCTTCTCTATTTATGGTTATCTGTCTAAAGTGAAAGGATCAGTTTCCTAATCTTATTGTTTCTTCTTTCTTTTTTTTTTCTTGTTTAATGATCTATGTAATGTGTTTAATGTTCCTGTTTAACAATTGTAAATTGACACAATTATCCCCGGCAGGTATATGACGTTTTGTGTGTTGAAATTAATTCATTGATTTCAGTATGCCTGAATGACCTTTTTTTTTTTTTGGTCGTTGAGGTACAGCTTGTACCACGCTGACAAGGGGCCAACAACCCGAAACGCATATGTGGTTAGATTTTCCTGATTAATCAAGAATGGATATTTGGCCAATTGGGGAATAATTAAAAATCAATAAATAGTTGATATTTATTCTGATAGATGGTACAAACCATCAGCAAATTTCAGTTGCACGATAAGGAGATGCCTTTTTCTTAATTTAATATCTGTTTTTTATGATAAATCACAATTTGAATTATAGATAATAATATATGAATGTTTTTATTAATGTTTTTATTCTTTTGTCTGATGATGGTGACAATGCTGTTACCGAAACGTCACACACTAATAAATTATTTGGATTAGGTCTTATTTTCTTTTATCTCTGTTTTTTGTTTTTTTCCCCCTTATAGGAGCAATAAGCCAACACAGTGAGTTTTGCAACCTGGCTAAATCTGAGGCTGGGTCATCCCTCTGGGAAGAGAGCCAACATCTCCATGTTGGTTGGATAATCTCATAGAAGGGTCTAGAATTTTAAAATTACAACAGTGGGTCAAGTGGCTTAAACCGTGGTTTGTTGTAATCCTTGCAGAGAATTGACATAGACCCAGAGCAGCAGCTACACACACCCAAGATAGTGGATATTGCTGTGATAGAGATGTATGGAGACATCTGAGGTTCTTCATTGGACATGACAACAAAAACATTTGTTGTTATAATACTGGCTAAATCAATTGAAACTCTGCCTTCTTTAGAATTAAGATGTCATAGCCTAGTTGCAGTTATAACTAGGTTTCCACTTTATAGCTTGACAGTTTGTGACAGAGAGACATTCTTTCTGTCACTAGAGATCATCTGTCTTCTTTCTTATCTCCACTCAATCATATCAGGGTATCAAGCCTGTAGAGCTTGCTGATGGTGTCTGCTGGGGATGCTGAGTAGAGTTCATCAATGGATGAGTCAATACAGTCAATAATGTAGTTTATGTAGTTTGGGGTTGCAGGTTGAGTACTTAGTACATAGTGGGAAAACCTTGCAACCATTCTCTGGAAAGCCATTGTCCATAGATGTCCAGTCAAATCTCACCATAACACCTTCATTCGGAACCAAGATTGTTGTCATTTATAACATTTATTTATTATTTATATAATTGAAACTTAAAACCTGGGTCTTCTTTAGAATTAGGATGACATAGCCTAGTTTCAGTTATAACTTGGTTTCCACTTTGCAGATGATAACTTGACAGTTTGTGACAAAGAGACACTCTGTAAACCTGTCTGTCAGAATGTCACCAGAGATCATCTGTCTTCTTTCTTATCTCCACTCAACAATCATACACAGTATCAAGCCTATACAGCTTGCTGATGGTGTCTGCTGGGGATGAGTAGAGCCCATCAATGGATGAGTTAATACAGTCAATAATGTGTTTTGGGGTTGCAGGTTGACACTTAGTACATAGTGGAAAAACTTTGCCTCTGGAAAGCCATTGTCCATAGATGTCCAGTCAAATCTCACCATAACACCTTCATTCGGAAACAAGATTGTTATTATAAATAACTCTGGCTAAATCAATTGAAACTTAAAACCTGGGCCTTTATAATTAAGATGTCATAATCTAGTTGCAGTTATTACTAGGTTTCCACTGTACAGATGGTAGCTTGACAGTTTGTGACAGAAACTCTTATTGTACAAGGTTATTGACTAAGGAAGAATGCTCTGGAATTAGAAGATACAAAGGAGATTTGCTCCTCAGAAGAGCGTAAAATGACATTCTGTGATGGCTGACCTCAGAGATTGGCTGTACTCTACATGTTGATTATCATCAATTTCATGTTCCTAGAGGGATAGAGCCTAGTTCCCACCAAACATGGTTAAGCCCCCAATCTACAAATATCTGGGTGGTGATCTGATCAAGCCAGGAATGCCATAGAGTTATTAATCCTCACCTTTATTTTCTTTTGTATTTTACTTTCTAAACACAAGGTAATAAGACCAAATAAATAAATAGCGTGTGACGTTTCAGTAACAGCATTGTTACCATCTTCAGACAAAAATACTGATAGGAATGAAGGATGATAAGTACAATGATAAAGCAGAGTACTTTTGTCTGAAGATGGTAATGAAACATCACACACTATTTATTTATTTGGATTTTGTCTTATTACCTTGTGTTTATAATCTATAATCCAAATTGTGCCTTATCATTTCACTTTCTATGAATGCAGATACTGTAAATAAGTTCCCCCTCAAATTTTTTATAACCTCTGTTCTTCAGCAGAGACATTTTTTAATAAGACGAAAGATCATAGTGACTGCTTATATGTATCATATGTAAATATCAGTGTTTTTACTACTTTCATCTATTTTGTATTTTTTTCCCCTCGGATTTACCCAGACCAATCTGTTTATGAGCTTGATTGTCTTAATTAAGCTTTCCTCTGTATGTAAATTTCATTATTACCATTAAATGCGATTAGCTTTTACTTTTTTATTATTTTTATTTGCAGACTCCGTAGTAAATCCATGTATATGATTATATGTCTTAATAAAGGCTTTTGTGTGTGTTTGTGTGTTGTGTGAGTAATTAAAGAAGGGAAGTAATTTCTGCGTGTTATCTCTATGCAAAGTGAAACTAGCTATTTATATCTTCAATGACCTTGTGACAGTACAACTACGAATCATCTAGGACTAGGGAAGAGGTTCCAGATAAATTCAGAGAACTTTTTTCTGATGAACAGAGTAAAAAAAACTTGTACAGTAGAACCCTCCCGTAAAGGACAACACCTAGTTGCAAAGCCAAAATGTCCTTTAGAGAGAGGTGTCCTCTTACCTGAGAGTTGCTAATTAATAAAAAATGGTAAATTTGGTAATGAAAACTGACCTTTGTAGAGAGGTGTTCTCTAGCAGGAGTGTCCTCTCATAGATGTTCTACTGTATTTCACTTGAACTTTTTAGATGGCACAGCGCCATCTAGTGGAACAGAAATTAGATGGCGCTCTGCAATCTAAAATGTTCATGTGAACATGGTCAGGATATGCCCTTTTTTTTTAAATTTTAATAGCAACACCTGACTATTTTATTTTTTAGAAATTATTTTTCATAATTATGTATATACAGTAGAACTTCCCTGTAAAGGACACCTAGTTACAGAGCCAAAGTGTTCTTTAGAGAGAGGTATCCTCTTACCAGAGAGTTGCTAAATAGTAAAAATGGTAATTTTACAAATGAAAACTGTCCTTTGTAGAGAGGTGTCCTCTAGCGTGAGTGTCCTCTCATGGAGGTTCTACTGTATTATATATATTGACTTTTTTTAGAGTTGGGTTAATATTATTGTAAGGTTTCCTGGATTGAAACTAAATCTTTTTTTTTTTTTTTTTCATTAATGTTGAATTTATATGTTATATTAAAATATTATTTTATTCAAAATTATATTTCATTGACTCAAATACTCTGTTAAATCGACTGCCAGAGGTTACACTTCCCCTATAAAAACTCATTGTTGTTGTTTCCCGATGGCTGGCTCAAATATTTCGTACATTATGTAAATAAGTTTTTCATTTTTTAGATTCTTACGCCTTAAGCCAGGCATTACTTTTATCAAATTATGTTTTCATATATATTCCTTTAACTCAATTAAAGCTATTTTTGATAACTAATATTATTTAATTATTGCCATGACTGCATTACCAATACCATTTAGTACTAAATAGTCAGTTAAAGAGGTTTTTGCCTACTTTGTGTTGATCCCAACTTGACTGTGTTGATGGCAGTCAAGGTGAAGTGGGGGAGGGAACAGTTCCAGGACGTGGAACTCAACCTGGCCGAGTCCCCCCTGGTGTTCAAGGCCCAGCTCTTCGCACTGACCGGAGTCCACCCCGACAGACAGAAGGTGATGTTGAAGGGAGCCACACTTAAGGTAATGTCTCTATCCACTCACATTACTCTCACTGCTGCCAACTTGTGGATGGATGTTGCAGGATGAAGACTGGGGAAACTGGAAACCTAAAGATGTAAGTTCACCTCCCTAACTCTTTATGTTTTGTCTTTTTTTATATCACATGTACAGTTAGTATAGTAGAACTACCTCCCTGTAATGGACACCTAGTTGCAGAGACAAAGTGTTCTTTAGGAAGAGGTGTCTTCTTACTGGAGAGTTGCTAAATAGTAAAAATGGTAATACAGTAGAACTAACTCCCTGTAATGGACACCTAGTTGCAGAGACAAAGTGTTCTTTAGGAAGAGGTGTCTTCTTACTGGAGAGTTGCTAAATAGTAAAAATGGTAATACAGTAGAACTACCTCCCTGTAATGGACACCTAGTTGCAGAGACAAAGTGTTCTTTAGGAAGAGGTGTCTTCTTACTGGAGAGTTGCTAAATAGTAAAAATGGTAATACAGTAGAACTAACTCCCTGTAATGGACACCTAATTTCAGAGCCAAAGTGTTCTTTAGGGAGAGGTGTCCTCTTACTGGAGAGTTGCTAAATAGTAAAAATGGTAATACAGTAGAACTAACTCCATGTAATGGACACCTAATTTCAGAGCCAAAGTGTTCTTTAGGGAGAGGTGTCCTCTTACTGGAGAGTTGCTAAATAGTAAAAATGGTAATACAGTAGAACTAACTCCCTGTAATGGACACCTAATTTCAGAGCCAAAGTGTTCTTTAGGGAGAGGTGTCCTCTTACTGGAGAGTTGCTAAATAGTAAAAATGGTAATACAGTAGAACTACCTCCCTGTAATGGACACCTAGTTGCAGAGACAAAGTGTTCTTTAGGAAGAGGTGTCTTCTTACTGGAGAGTTGCTAAATAGTAAAAATGGTAATACAGTAGAACTAACTCCCTGTAATGGACACCTAATTTCAGAGCCAAAGTGTTCTTTAGGGAGAGGTGTCCTCTTTCTGGAGAGTTGCTAAATAGTAAAAATGGTAATACAGTAGAACTACCTCCCTGTAATGGACACCTAGTTGCAGAGACAAAGTGTTCTTTAGGAAGAGGTGTCTTCTTACTGGAGAGTTGCTAAATAGTAAAAATGGTAATACAGTAGAACTACCTCCCTGTAATGGACACCTAGTTGCAGAGACAAAGTGTTCTTTAGGAAGAGGTGTCTTCTTACTGGAGAGTTGCTAAATAGTAAAAATGGTAATACAGTAGAACTAACTCCCTGTAATGGACACCTAATTTCAGAGCCAAAGTGTTCTTTAGGGAGAGGTGTCCTCTTACTGGAGAGTTGCTAAATAGTAAAAATGGTAATACAGTAGAACTAACTCCATGTAATGGACACCTAATTTCAGAGCCAAAGTGTTCTTTAGGGAGAGGTGTCCTCTTACTGGAGAGTTGCTAAATAGTAAAAATGGTAATACAGTAGAACTAACTCCCTGTAATGGACACCTAATTTCAGAGCCAAAGTGTTCTTTAGGGAGAGGTGTCCTCTTACTGGAGAGTTGCTAAATAGTAAAAATGGTAATACAGTAGAACTACCTCCCTGTAATGGACACCTAGTTGCAGAGACAAAGTGTTCTTTAGGAAGAGGTGTCTTCTTACTGGAGAGTTGCTAAATAGTAAAAATGGTAATACAGTAGAACTACCTCCCTGTAATGGACACCTAGTTGCAGAGACAAAGTGTTCTTTAGGAAGAGGTGTCTTCTTACTGGAGAGTTGCTAAATAGTAAAAATGGTAATACAGTAGAACTAACTCCCTGTAATGGACACCTAATTTCAGAGCCAAAGTGTTCTTTAGGGAGAGGTGTCCTCTTACTGGAGAGTTGCTAAATAGTAAAAATGGTAATACAGTAGAACTAACTCCCTGTAATGGACACCTAATTTCAGAGCCAAAGTGTTCTTTAGGGAGAGGTGTCCTCTTACTGGAGAGTTGCTAAATAGTAAAAATGGTAATACAGTAGAACTACCTCCCTGTAATGGACACCTAATTTCAGAGCCAAAGTGTTCTTTAGGGAGAGGTGTCCTCTTACTGGAGAGTTGCTAAATAGTAAAAATGGTAATACAGTAGAACTAACTCCCTGTAATGGACACCTAATTTCAGAGCCAAAGTGTTCTTTAGGGAGAGGTGTCCTCTTACTGGAGAGTTGCTAAATAGTAAAAATGGTAATACAGTAGAACTACCTCCCTGTAATGGACACCTAATTTCAGAGCCAAAGTGTTCTTTAGGGAGAGGTGTCCTCTTACTGGAGAGTTGCTAAATAGTAAAAATGGTAATACAGTAGAACTACCTCCCTGTAATGGACACCTAATTTTAGAGCCAAAGTGTTCTTTAGGGAGAGGTGTCCTCTTACTGGAGAGTTGCTAAATAGTAAAAATGGTAATACAGTAGAACCTCCCTGTAATGGACACCTAATTTCAGAGCCAAAGTGTTCTTTAGGGAGAGGTGTCCTCTTACTGGAGAGTTGCTAAATAGTAAAAATGGTAATACAGTAGAACCTCCCTGTAATGGACACCTAATTTCAGAGCCAAAGTGTTCTTTAGGGAGAGGTGTCCTCTTACTGGAGAATTGCTAAATAGTAAAAATGGTAATACAGTAGAACTAACTCCCTGTAATGGACACCTAATTTTAGAGCCAAAGTGTTCTTTAGGGAGAGGTGTCCTCTTACTGGAGAGTTGCTAAATAGTAAAAATGGTAATACAGTAGAACCTCCCTGTAATGGACACCTAATTTCAGAGCCAAAGTGTTCTTTAGGAAGAGGTGTCCTCTTACTGGAGAATTGCTAAATAGTAAAAATGGTAATACAGTAGAACTAACTCCCTGTAATGGACACCTAATTTCAGAGCCAAAGTGTTCTTTAGGGAGAGGTGTCCTCTTACTGGAGAGTTGCTAAATTGTAAAAATGGTAATTTTGCAAATGAAAACCGTCCTTTGTGGAGAGGTGTTCACTAAAGGGAGGTTATACTGTATTAGAGCTCTAAAGAAGTGGCCTGGTAGATTAAATTGGTGAAACCGCCGGGAGGGTTCATCACTAATGAGCCAAGATCTCCAATATTTTTTCATCGCAGTAAGGACAATAGAAGTTTGATTTATTTGTGAAAAGAAACATTTGTGTCTTAATGTTTTCAATCGTTATATATAGATGGCATGTTATTGCTTTGTATTAACAGTCAAACCTCATCAGTTAACCCGAAGGATAGGTTGAATTAAAGCATTGTAGCCCAGTAGAACATACTCCATGAGAGGACATCTCTATACAAAAAGAACAGTTTTAATCTCCAAATTTACCCTTTTTACTACTTAACAACTCTCCAATATGACAACTGTCGTATATTTATATCTTAATTATATAATTTAATATTGTATATAATATATTAATATAATAATAATATTAAATCCACAGATTCTGCGATATATTGTATATATCATAACATATAATTTATCATCATATAATTCGATTGTTAACTTGTAATTCTTAAGCTTGCATCTAATACGGTGTAATATAATAAAAGCCATTTAAATAAATAAAGCCTAAAATATATTTCTACTTTTAAATCAACCTAAATACACCACAACAACTCCTTCTCTCCTTAAAGACCACACTTTGGTTCTGCAACTAGGTGTTGTACTGCATTATCTTTTTGCATCAGGGGCACTCCATGTTGATTCATAGTACAGTAGAACCTTTATGAGAGAATATCTGTATACAAAGGACAGTTTCTATCAACAAAATTACCATTTTTACTATTTAGTAACTCTCCAGTGAGAGGACACCTCTCCCTAAAGGAAACTTTGGCTCTGTGATTAGGTGTTGTCCTTTATTATCATTTTGCATTAGGGGCACTTCATGTTGAATCGTAGTACAATAGAACTTCTATGAGTGGATACCTGTATACAAAGGACAGTTTTCATAACCAAAATTACCATTTTTACTATTTATCTACTCTCCAGTAAGAGTACACCTCTCCCTAATGGACACTTCTGCAACTAGGTGATGTCCTTTAGGTGCTGTACTGCATTATCATTTTGCATCAGAGGCACTGCTTGTTAAACCAAAGAGTGGAGCATATGTATAATGAGTTTGTAAGAGTTAAATTCCCAAAAGATGGAATTGTTGAAATATTGAATTTTGAAATGATGAATGCTATTGATCCAAGATGGGCTTTTAAAATTATTTATATATAGCTATACAAGAAAATAAGAGCTAATCCAAATAAATTGATAGTGTGTGACGTTTCAGTAATAGCTTTGTTACCATCATCAGACAAAAGAATAAATATTATATAAACATTTTTATTATTATTTAAAAACAAAATAGGCATATGCTGACTGCTCACATGTGCTTTTTAGATGGTAGAGCGCCATCTAGTGGAAGAGAAATCAACTAAACGTTTGATTTAACCTGTTCCCCTATATATAGTTTAGCCATTATGTTGAGACTGACTAATTGATTGTCAGACTTTGTCAAAGATGGCTTCAGGTTTTTAACATATTTTATTGGGGTTGGTGGGGGGAGGAGTGGTTTACGCTGTTGATTTTCAACAACCACAAACCAGGATCAGATTCTGCATTAGGCACTTTTTCTGGAGGAAAAAAAAATAATGCTTCAATGGCTCCTGATTCTTACAAAAGTCCAACCCCACCAATGAGTGAAAGTAGCCAAATGGAACTCTGGGATACTCCTAAGTACAAAGGTAGTTGCTAAATACCCACTATGATTATAATGACCTATACCACGTGTACTATAGGGATGATAAAAATTATGTAAATATATTTGTTATTAAAGCAAAAGTCGCCTCTCCCGTCAAAATAGACATCAAAGCTAGACACCATCTATTGACCGTTGCCGCAAACTAGAGGCTTCGGGTCGGTGACAAAGCTACAACACCAGCTTTGGCAAATTGAGAAGCGTCCACCTAGAGACCATGGTTTCAGGTTAATGGCCCCTGTCAGTTCAGAGCGGACTTTATTCCATGAGATCCACAAGGGATCTAATGGAATCTTCCCAATCTGCCAAAGAGGTGTTTAACTGACAAAGTGGCTGGGTCACATCTATGGCCAATCTATTACCGCTAGTTTGCGGCGATGGTCAATAAATAGATGGCATCTGGTTTTGACAGGAGAGGTGATCTTGCTTTTATATATCAATTTCCTCCGGCAAAATTTCCATCTATATTTTTTTATATATTTTTAAAAATACAGTGGACCCTCGGTTTACGAGCACCTTGGAGTACGAGCTTTTCGCAGTACGAGCAAAATTTTTTGAAAAATTTTACCTCGGATTACGAGTGAAATTTCGCATTACGAGCAACTCGTGATGGTTGCCCGTAATCGTGATGGATGAAAATTCACTGGGATCCCTCCCTTCAGATCAGATTCGGGAAATATGTAAAATGTGGGAAACTGTGCAATTGTTCGTAGCAAGAAGAATTGCCCGAGTTTCAATTATTAAAAATAAGAAATTAGTTTCGCACTACGAGCGTTTTGGAGTACGAGCATGGCTCTGGAACGAATTATGCTCGCAAACCGAGGGTCCACTGTATGCTAATATGCAAATTTGAATAGCAAAGATGGCTCTCACCATCTATCAGTTGTTGTTACAAAATGGTTCTACACACAGTAAAGACCATAATAAATATTCTATCAAGGAATTTAAGTGTATAATAACCTTCACATATTATTCATTGTTTCAATTATCATAAACTAGGTTGCTCTTTTTGAGCGGTACCTAATAAAGTGATTTTGGAAAGGAATTTCAGGCCATTAAGTAAGTGGTGTGTGGGGTGCAGAACGTGACAGTGCTCCTGATGGGCTCCAAGGAGGAGCTGCCCAGTGCTCCAGTCAGCAAGCCTGTGTTCATGGAGGACATGTCGGAGACGGAGCTTGCCTCCGCTCTGGACCTGCCGGTGGGGCTGGCCAACCTGGGCAACACCTGCTACCTCAACGCCACCGTACAGTGCCTCAAGTCCGTCCCGGAGCTGCGCCAGGTCCTGAGGGATGTGTCCCTCGCCAGTGACACCCTGCCCACTCCGGCGGGCCCCGGCAGCCTCACTGCAGGTCAGTACGGACTCCCGGTAACTCCCCACAGTGCTGACAGCCCCGTGGTGCTGCAGGACTGAAGGACCTGCTCGAGTCCATGGAGAGTGGAGGTGGCAGCATCACCCCCATTGTGCTGGTCCAGTTTGTTCGACTCCTGCACCTGGCTTTCCCCCGGTTTGCAGAGAAGGGAGAGCGGGGCGGCTTCATGCAGCAGGTCAGTTCACCTACAGGGGGGTTCCACAACTGAGATGTCACCATTGTGGGTGGAGGGATATATGGGTTCCCTGGATATGGCAACTCTTCCCTTCCTTCTCTCTCTCTTTCAGTCTTAAAATAATCTCTAAAAGTCGTCTAGCTAATCTTGCCAGCTTCCATAGTAGACATACTCTACTCCTAAAAGAAATTCTTTGAAACCTGTTTTTTTTTTTTGCGACAATAAAATAATTTGTCAAACCTAGAAACTTATAAAAGCCTATTTTAGAGTGTTCTTTGTAACTCAAGGTAATAAGACCAAATCCAAAAAAATAATTAGTATGAGAAGTTTCGGGGACAGCATTGTTACCGTCATCAGACAAAAGTACTTGAATGAGGGCTAAGATTTTGTGGGGGATATTAATGATTGGTAACAATCGAAATGTCTCGTACTATTTATTTATTTATTTGGATTTGGTTTTGTTATCTTGTGTTTCTAATATGTAATCCAAATTGTACCTTATGGGCTTTGTAACTGGGACTCTTCATATGCAGTAGGACCTCCATGAGAGGACACTCACGCTAGAAGACACCTCTCTATAAAGAACAGTTTCCATTGCCAAAATTACCATTTTTACTATTTTCCAACTCTCTGGTAAGAGAACAACTCTCCCTAAAGGACAATTTTGCTCTACAACTAGGTGTCCTTTACAGAGAGTTAGTTCTACTGTAGTCCTGGTGATGGCATTTAACTGCCTACCTCTTGAGGAACACTGGGTGCGAAGGTTACCTGGTTTTTAGGAAAAACTCCACAAATAATCCAAATTGTACCTTATGGGCTTTGTAACTGGGACTCTTCATACACTCCTGGAGGAACACTGGGAGTGATGGAAGGACCAGATAACAGACCTGGTGTAGGAAAGAACACCACAAACTATGCGCAAACAGCAAAGTTGAGCAGTGCATGTGGTGCAGGATGCCAATGAGTGTTGGACAGAGCTGGTGCGGATTCTCCAGCAGAAGCTGCCTCCGCTCAATTCTTCCTCCTACTCCAGTTTCATCGACCAGTACTTCGGGGGAGTCTTCGATGTCTCGTATCCTTGGTCCATTGCTCTACTGTTGTCCTCTGTTATTGAATTAACCCTATAGGGACTGGGGGAAAGACTACTGTAAACGTTCATCCCTTGACTTACCCAAGGTTGTAAGCCCAAATTCAAATAAATAAATAGTATGTGACGTTTCGATAACAGCGTCACACACTATTTATTTGGATTTGATCTTATTACCTTGTTTTTATAATCTATTATCCAAATTTTGTGTGCCTTATCATCCCCTGACTTATAATATCAAAAAGTTTCCAGGGCTAACATGTTCTTCTCAACAAGAACAACGAGTAGTATAAATTCTAGCTAACTCTGCGAAGTTAACTAGACTTTTTATACTACTAGGTGCTTCTGTTGATGGACATGTTAACCCAAAAAAGCTAGAGAAATAAAATCGTGCAAGAAACTTAGTCCTGGATGCTTTTTGATATTATTTAAAAAATAATAATTTGCTTTAAAGATTGTTGTGTAGCAGCCTACAAAAAACAATGAATGCTCATTTGGGTAAAAAAAAATATTTAGCTTCCAGAAGCTAGCAGCCTACTCTGGCAGACATCTTGATGTATTCTCTGCTTCACAGCGGTGGCTATTGTTCCAACTTGCCAAAGAATGTTGCTACATGGTACAAGAGTATGGATACCAATCCATTGATGCAGGTAACATCTGCTTATATTGTTTTCTAATATGGACTTTGGTGGTAAATAAACATGGACTTGACAAAAAAAAAAAACTAATTCAATCGGCAACAAAATATCCTCCTGGCCCAATTTCTATCTAAGTATATTTTGACTATAGATTAGGCCTAACTACTTTACCAGGCAAACACCTCTCTGTCAGATTGTTAAGATTTCATTTGATCACCTGTGGATATCAATTGAATAAAGTCCACCCTGGGCTAAAGAGGGCCATTAGCCTGAAACCATAGTCTCCAGACGGACACTTTTCAGTTTGCCAAAGCTGGTGTTGTGGCTTTGTTACCGACCTGAGTTTGCTAGCTTGCATAGACAGTCAATAGATGACGTCTATCTTTGACTGAAGTTTCTTGGTGTTTCTCCTTGACCACGATCCCCACAGCTACAAGTGCAAGGAGAATGAGGAGGAGATGGAGACCAGTGCCAAAGAAAACTTTCTTCAACTTAGCTGCTTCATTGCACAAGGTGAGAACTTTTAGATTCTCGTTCAACCTTACACATTCTCAGCTCATTTTTCCTTATCCATTGTACTTGTGGAAAAATCAAAACATTCCTGAAATGCCCCAAATGTGATTTCCAACTAGCCAGTCCTGAACATTTATTGAACTCTATCAAATCCTCAAAAAAAAGACCTCTGGGAAAACCTCAGGACTATAATAGAAAATATGAGACAATGGAACCTAATGGAGATCGTTTAAATGACTTGAGGAATAAGCAACAACACATGGTACAGGCCATGATAATCATGGTGGGTAGAAATAGTGACTGCTTTTACTGTAAGTGGACCACATGTCTATACATGTTAAAAGCAGTTCGACTTTGAACTTATGAATGTGCCAGAGCCCTGTTCCTCAGCTCATACTTTGGAACGATCTATTTTTAAAGTCTTGTAATATTTGGTATTTCCTTTGTATATTTCCGAAGACTTTTTTGTATATATGCTAGAAAAGACATGCTTTGTAAACTTTGTGGAGGGCACTAGTGTATATAAAGACTGTGTGTAAAGACATTTTTATTACTTTGGGAAGCTCTCTCTATTAAAAAGCCTGTAAAATCATTTTGATATATTTGGGGGAAGCCCTTGTACGTATAGAAGTGTTGTTTTCGGAAATGTCACGCACGTTAAACCTTAACCACTAACATGGTTTTTTTATTTTTAGCTGGCAGAGCACCATCTAGTGGAACAGAAATCAATTAAATGTTAGTTTAATTCAGGGAATAAGTTAAATAAATGTTTAGTTGATTTCTGTTCCACTAGATTGCGCTCTACCAATTAAAAAAAAAAAATTGCTCACGTTAGTGGTGAGGATATGCCTAATTTGTTTTTAAAATATATATTTAAAATTATTATACATTGTATATTTATACAAGGTCATGAAGACTGAATTCATGGATTAAATTTATAATCTTGGTAGGATTGGAATATAGGTCCTGTCTTGAGGCACCCATACATTCCAAGAGGTGGTCTGGTGAGGTCTCTTTGGCCCTGCAGATGGTACATTGTGTCTTAACACTATCCTGGAAAGGGATCGGTCTTGTATGGCCAGTTTTGAGCCTGGAAATACAGGTTGCTGCTTGTCAGTTCATCCCACATTCCAAAATAGCTCCAGGCTTTTGGTCCAGATACCAATGATGGAATATTGATTCCTGTATTTTTGCCTGAACGTTTCTTTTTTTTGGGCAGTTGAAGGAGTCATAATCAAAGAGTTAGATGTGTTGTTGTTTCTTATTCCCTTGTGTAAAGATTGCATGAATTCCATGATGATCTTATTGAATGGGGTGTAGCTTTCGTTGATGATGGCACCATGATCCAGGCATACTTGGTGTTAGGACTGTATGTGAAACACTTCACCTCTTGTACCAGAGATGTTGTGTAAACCTCCCCCAGGTTTGGCTAACTCTTCTCTGTGTGCTAGATGTCCGGTACCTCCACTCCGGCCTCAAGTCTGTAAGTTGACCTTCCTCCTGCTCCACTCAGTCCCCTGACCCCTGTTGTGTCCACAGAGGGTTCAGGAAACCATCACGAAGCATTCTCCTTCCCTCAGTAGGGATGCCCAGTATCTAAAAACTGTAAGTACTCAGCTCTACCCCACAGGCTTGTTGTTGTTGTTGTTGGTAGTGTCCTTCAAGTCAACTTTGGGGGACCATACAGACAAATATTCTCCAATAATTGGTGACCATCCCTTATAGATTGGAATACACTCATTTGAAAAACAAGGTAATAAAACCAAGTCCAAGTAAATAGTGTGTGACTTATTGGTAACAATGTTGTTATCAAAACATCACACACTATTTATTTATTTAGATTTGGTCTTATTACCTTGTGTTTATAATCTTTAATCCAAATTGTGTGTTCCTTTTATCAAAACTTAAGGATGTTGTACCTTTTAGCGTGTATATCAGGATTCAGTCAATACCTCCGTGAAAGATATTACAGTGACCTTTATTGATGACACGAGATAACCAAGTGTGAACAAATTTACTGTCTCTTTCATAAAATAGATAACCAGTGACATCAAAGACTTTCCACTTCTTCAAGTTTTGTCCATGAGTGTAAATAAATAGTCAAAGGGGGGTTTGGCGCAGGAGTGGTAAAACCATCGATCTTTAGCAGCAATGTCTTTTTCAATGCACTAGCGCGCCATCTGTTATCAAATTACAAAACTATTTTAGACGCGTAATATTCTTTTTAAAATAAAACAATTTCTACTGTCTTTACTGCAATGGAAAAATTAAAGGGAGGGCCTGGCTCATCAGTGGTGAACCCTCCCAGCGGTTTCGCCAGTTTAATCTACCATACCGCTGTTATATTGCATTTTTGGAACTTCCTTTTATAGTGATACTGATGCTTGACTCTTCGAATGGGTATTTTAGATGAACTATGGACATAAGCTTTTAGGACAGCAGAATTACATATAATTATAAATATATAATATGCTTCGAGCAATCGCTCTTCCGCAAATATCAATTTGTGTCTTTTATTCGAACAATGTGTTTTTCATTGATTGCTCTTAAACCTTGGGACTTTTGCCGTCATTTTATGACTGTAGATGAGACCTGGATACACCACTACATACCAGAGTCCAAACAGTAGTCAAAGCAGTGGACAGGTCCGAGTGAAAAGGCTCCAAAGAAGGCAAAGACTGTTGGGTCAGCCGGAAAGTGGTTGGCCACTGTCTTTTGGGATTCCCAAGGAATAATTCTAATTTACTACTTGAAATGGAAAAACAATAACAGGGGAGTATTATGCAACACTTCTGGATCGATTAAAAGAAGAATTGCATGCAAAACATCCAAGATTGGCTCATAAAAAGGTTTCTTTCCGCCACGATAATGTTCCACCCCATAGGTCGAATGTAGCAGCTGCCAAATTGTTGGAATTAAATTTTCAATTGGTCCCTCATCCATTCCCCAGATTTGGCCCCGTGTAACTTATTCCTCTTCTAAAATTTAAGGAAATAGCTGGGAGGGAGGAAATTTTCATCAAATGAAGAGGTTATAAACGATGTAAATGGATACATTGTGAGGACCTCGAAACATCATACTTTTTGAAGGAATAAAAAGTCAAAACATCGCTGCACCAGGTTAGTGGATCTAAATAGGGACTATTTTGAAAAATAAAACATTATTCAAAAAAAAATTTTTTTAAATTTATTTTTACCTTACTTATTGAACAGCCCTCGTATATAGGTGTAAATAGTTATAAAACGAAGAGAAAATTTTTTATTAAAATGCATGGGCTACAAGCTTTCGGGCTTCACGCCCTTCGACGGGTACAACATATTGAGAGAAAATAACGCTATATATAATATCGATATGTGAAGAATCTGCATACATAACCATATATGAGTTAACAAAATCAGATTAAGTTATGGAAATAAGGCTTTTTATAGTAATATTTGACGAAAGTAGGATGTGATGCTAATTAAAAATTAAAAAATTAAAAACTAAAAAATTTATGACAGATTTAACATAACTAAGACTATTGCAATTTATAGGAGAACATATGATCATCTATGGATGTCAATCAACTTAAACCAATGTGATGTTATATTAAAAAACCAACAACAGTGAGGAACTATGGCATGGCCCGCCATCAGCGCGATCATCGGACAAAGGAAAAAATTATATAGGGGTAGGTGTCTGGGTGGGGGGGTGGTTTGTTTGCGGTGGGATTAACAGTAAGATCAGGGAAAAGAAGTGAACGGCCTATAGGTTATTACAAATATCTAAATACTGCGATGGTATGTCGATGTGTCTGTTAATGCTATGGTTATTGATGGATAAAATAGCTTCAATGATCAACCTTTGGTACTTGGTATTGACATTAGAGTACAGGGTGGTAGGGGAGGAAAGGTTGAATGAATGGCCGGTGGTGTTAATATGGTTGAAAATAAGCGACCTGTTGTCTCTGTTGGCAATGCATCTACCGTGTTCGGTCATCCTGATGGCCACGGACCTACCAGTCTCGCCTATGTAAGATGCACTGCAATCGTTACAAGAGACTGAGTAGACCGAGCCACCAGAGGACCGAGCAACGGTAGATCTAGGTAATCTGGTGATAGGGTGTCTGAGGATGGCGCCGATACTATTGCTATTAGTAAAATGGGTGTTAATTCCGTGCGTTCTGAGGATGCGGGAGATGGCGACTGATTGGGTGGAGAAGGGAAGTAAACAACTGTTTCTGGTAATTGCAGGAGGTCTAACGGAAGAAGGGTCAAATTTATACTTATGTATGAAATGGGGGGGGGGTATTGGGACCGGGCCAACTGTTTAATGATTAGGGAAAATTCAATGGTTCTAAACAGTGGAAGGGAGCAGTGGGTGAACAATCCCTTGGTAAGAGTACGGACAGTATTTATTTTATGCGATAGGGGACATGAAGATTTGAAGTCTGTATAGAATGTGGGATTGTTAACCTTGTGGTATACGGTGGTGTGGTAATGAGAGGTAGTACGTATGACCAGTATATCAAGATACGGCAATACGGACCTGTTTTCCAATTCTAAGGTGAATGAGATCTCGGGATGATAGGAGTTTAGAGAATCTAAAATATTAATTTCTTGTCCGGTATCACATATGCAGAAGATATCATCAATATATCTCCGCCACATGTGAATGCCCGGTGCAATTTGCTGTTGGACCCAGTGGTCTATGTTGGCCATGACTATTTCTGCAAGTGGGGAGGATAGTGGGCTGCCCATGGGCGAGCCTCTGATTTGTTTGAACAACTGGTTGTTAAATGTGAAAGTAGTGAAGTCCAAACACAGTGAGGACAGTGCGACTATGGATTCTGCGGTACGGGGATCTACCTGGTTATCCTGTAAGAAATTAGTCAAGTGCCTAATAATAAGCTGATGGGGGAGGGAAAGATACATGGCAACTACATCAACTACATCATTTGTGTCATAAGATGCTGAGTTTTGTGGGATGAGGAAGCTCAATATAAAGGTTTAAATAATCGTGGTCAGGAAATGCCTTCTTTATATGAAATTGATATATGAAAAAATGAAAGAAAAATAAAAGATAAAAAGATCAGGTGTTGAAATCAAAAATAAAAATGGCATATTCTGACCATGAGCACATGTGCTTTACTGAAGGCAGAACACCATCTGGTGGAACAGAAATCAACTAATCATTGATTTAGCCTGTTCCCTGATATTTGGCCAACCCATATATATAGATGGAAATTTTGCCAGGAGGAAATTGATCTAAAGAGACAAGGGTTGCCTCTCCCATCTAAATAGACGTCTAAAAACAGACTCCATCTATTGACCGTCGCCGCAACTAGCGGCCTCGGGTCGGTGATTAGACTGACGAGAGCCATTAGCCCGAAACCATGGTCTCTAGGTGGACGCTTTTCAGTTTGCCAAAACTAGTGTTGTGGCTTTGTCACCGACCCGAGGCCGCTAGTTGCAGCGACAGTCAATAGATGGCGTCTGTTTTTACATGTCTATTTTGACGGGAGAGGCGACGCTTGTCTCTTTACATATATATATATATATATTTGCAGTTGAAATATTTTTATACAGCTTATGTTAATTTTGTTGTTGTTGTTGTTTCTTATCCCCTTGTGTAAAGATTACACTAATTGCATGAGTTCATGCACCTCGAGCTGTTTTATGATAAGCAACGGCCTCTCCCAAAGGTCCTGTTTAGTGCATCTAATGCAAGCCAAAATGTGTTATGGAACTGCATATTATTTCTGTTATTTTTTAATCTTCAATGGCTTGAGATGGTATGGCATGTGTAATTAAATTATATTTGATGATGTGTAGATGAAGATCAGCAGGTTGCCGGCCTATCTCACAGTCCAGTTTGTCCGCTTCTACTTCAAGGAGAAGGAGTCCATCAATGCCAAGATCCTCAAGGTAGGTTGTTGCTACACCAATGGTGGACTCTCACTTTAAATAACCTAGATAGGATCCTACAACGGTACAATAGGACTCCCCTCTCTGTAAAGGACAACACCTAGTTGCATAGCAAAAGAGTCCATTAGGGAGAAGTAACTTCTTACTGGAGAGTTTCAACAGTAGAACTCCCCTCTCTGTAAAGGACACCTAGTTGCATAGCAATAGTGTCCATTAGGGAGAGGTAACTTCTTACTGGAGAATTTCAACAGTAGAACTTCCCTCTCTGTAAAGGACAACACCTAGTTGCATAGCAAAAGTGTCCTTCAGGGAGAGGTAACTTCTTACTGGAGAGTTTCAACAGTAGAACTCCCCTCTCTGTAAAGGACAACACCTAGTTGCATAGCAAAAGTGTCCATTATGTAGAGGTAACTTCTTACTGGAGAATTTCAACAGTAGAAATACCTCTCTGTAAAGGACAACACATAGTTGCATAGCAAAAGTGTCCTTCAGGGAGAGGTAACTTCTTACTGGAGAGTTTCAACAGTAGAACTACCTCCGTGTAAAGGACAACACCTAGTTGCATAGCAAAAGTGTCCATTATGTAGAGGTAACTTCTTACTGGAGAATTTCAACAGTAGAAATACCTCTCTGTAAAGGACAACACATAGTTGCATAGCACAAGTGTCCATTATGTAGAGGTAACTTCTTACTGGAGAATTTCAACAGTAGAAATACCTCTCTGTAAAGGACAACACATAGTTGCATAGCACAAGTGTCCATTATGTAGAGGTAACTTCTTACTGGAGAATTTCAACAGTAGAAATACCTCTCTGTAAAGGACAACACATAGTTGCATAGCACAAGTGTCCATTATGTAGAGGTAACTTCTTACTGGAGAATTTCAACAGTAGAAATACCTCTCTGTAAAGGACAACACCTAATTGCATAGCAATAGTGTCCATTAGGGAGAGGTAACTTCTTACTGGAGAATTTCAACAGTAGAAATACCTCTCTGTAAAGGACAACACATAGTTGCATAGCACAAGTGTCCATTATGTAGAGGTAACTTCTTACTGGAGAATTTCAACAGTAGGACAACACCTAATTGCATAGCAATAGTGTCCATTAGGGAGAGGTAACTTCTTACTGGAGAATTTCAACTGTAGAACTACCTCCCTGTAAAGGACAACACCTAGTTGCATAGCAATAGTGTCCTTCAGGGAGAGGTGTGTGATTTTTTCCACTGCATATAACCCAGTTTAAGCCAGGTTTTTACCTTGTATACAGACAGGTTTCAGTCTACACATACCCCCTATAACTTGTGTTTGGTGTACAGGACGTCAAGTTCCCCCTAATGCTAGATGTATTTGACCTCTGCTCAGAGGAGCTGCAACAGAAGCTCATTCCCATGAGGACCAAGTTCAAGGATTACGAGGACAAGAAAGTGGAGGAAGACCAGAAGGTGAGTGCTCCGTTATTTTCATTGAATGCTTTATTGATAATATACAGTATTATGATACATTAGCATGCCATCTGTTATGAAAATTCGAAACTATTATAGACAAATATGATTATTTTATAAAAGGAAGATCGAAAAATGCAATATAACAGCAGTATGGTAGATTAAACTGACAAAACCGCTGGTAGGGTTCACCACTGATGAGCCATGCCCTCCCATTAATTTTTTTCCATTGCAGTAAGGGTAGTAGAAATTGTTTAATTTTTAAAAGAATCCTACGCATCTATAATAGTTTTGAATTTTCAATATACAGTATAACCTCTTTAATTCAACCGACTATAAATCAACACTGACTTTTTTTGCTTATCCCTAGTACACACGTGAAGAGCAGTTCGACTTTGCACTTACAAATGTGCCAGAGCCCTGTTTTGGTTACTTGCACTCGCTGGTGGGGTGGTACTTTTGCAAGAATCGGGCGCCATTGGAGCATTTTTTTTTTTTAAAACAGAAAAAAGTGTCCAATGCGGGAATCGAACCCGGGTCGTAGTGATCGAAAACCAACAGTTTAGACCATCCTTCCACCGACCCCCACACTGACTTTAACTTATCTATGTGAAAAATGGTACAAAACTGAAATTATAATTTTGCTTAATTTGATTCAACTGATTTTCAAATCCCAATCAGACTATTTACTTTAGCTAGCTAGAATTCAAAGTCACAACTTTAATTCAACCAAAAATTCATATCCCTTGGGATGTTGAATCAATGTAGTTTGATTGTTCATGTTGCTGTTGTTTCTTATCCCCCTGTGTAAAGATTACACAAATTCCATGCTCCTTGAGCTGTTTTATCATAAGCAGCGGCCTCTCCCAAAGGTCCTTTTAAGTACATCTAATGCGAGCTAAAATTTGTACTGGAGCTGAAGGTGCCAAGCTACATTTTGGGCAAGTGGAGTAGATTTAGTTTTAATTTTCTCTATCTTCATTGGCTTGAGATGGCCTGTGATTGTTCAATGTCATTATAATGGCTTTCTTAATTATAGAGCATGTAACCCTCCACTCTTCTTGGAAGTGTTCCTCCCACCTCTAAGACAATCTTGGTGTTCCAGACTAAAGCCAACCGCTCCTTAGCCAAAACAGGCTCCCCCACTGAGCCCACACCCAAGTATGAACATCCATTCTCCTTCGAAGATGGTAAATACCTTTCATTCTTATTGTCCCTATGTTCTGGTGTGGAGTTGTAAAACTGAATATTGGAATTCTATATAAATATAGGTCGTCTCTCCCGTCCAAATAGACGCTTAAAACTAAACGCCGTCAATCGACCGTCTCTGCAAGCTTACAGACTCGGGTCGGTTACAAAGCCACAACACCAGCTTTGACAAACTGAGAAGTGTCCACCTAGAGACCATGGTTTCGGGCTAATGGCCCTCGTCAGTCTAGGGCGGACTTTTTTTTTTTTAAATTATCCCTAGTACACGTGGTACAGGCCATGATAATCATGGTGGGTAGTTAGCGACTGCTTTTACTGTAAGTGCACCACATGTCTACACATGTGAAAAACAGTTCGACTTTGAACTTACAAATGTGCCAGAGCCCCGTTTGGTTACTTGCACTCGCTGGTGGGGTTGGACTTTTGCAAGATTCGGGCGCCATTGGAGTATTTTTATTTTATTTTTTTTAAATCAGAGAAAAGTGTCCAATGCTGGGATCGAACCCGGGTCTTAGTGGTTGAAAACCAACGGTTTAGACCATCCTTCCACCGACCCCCAGCTGGTAGAGTGGCTAGGCCAAATCTATGGCCCAAATATATATTATATAGATTAATAAAGAGGCAACCTTGATATCTTTAGATCAATATTCTCTCCCAGGAAAATTCCCACTTATATTTTGGAATTAGATTTGGCCTGGCTTATTTTTATAGATCCCATTTCATCCCAGAAAAATTTCTATCTATATCCTTTAAATGGTATTTTTTAAACGAGATTTTTGACATCTCTTTTTGCATAGAGTGCATAGAGTTTTCCCATAGTCGTTCATAGAAGTGGTTACTCCTTGGAAGTTGGTTGCGTGTCAGTTAAAATCTTTTTTGATTTTTCAAAGATGCAGTTTGACATATTAGCATAAGTTTAATACTACCAACAAGCAATCCAGGGTCAAGTTTCTTGTACCATTTTAATTTCTCTAGCTTTTTCGAGCTAACATGTCCTTCAACAGAAGCACATAGAAGTATAACTGACCGCTACGACCCGGGTTCGATTCTCGCATTGGGCACTTTTTTCTGATAAAAAAAAAAATGCTCCAATGGCCCTCGATTCTTGCAAAAGTCCAACCCCACTAGCATGTGCAAGTAATCAAACGGGGCTCTGGCACATTTGTAAGTGAAAAGTCGAACTGCTTTTCACATGTGTAGACATGTGGTGCACTTACAGTAAAAGCAGTCGCCAAATTCTACCCATCATGATTACCATGTCCTGTACCACGTGTACTAGGGATAAGAAAAAAAAAAAAAGAAGTATAATGTCCAGTATATGTAGCTGGAAGTTATACAACCAGGTGCTCCTGTTGAAAGACATGTTAGCCCGAAAGCTAAGAGAAATAATTGTGCAAGAAACTTAACCCTGGATTGCTTATTTTTTTTTTTTTTGCAAATAGAGAAAAGGATGTTTTTTTATTTTTTTGCATTGAGTTACAATATCCTCTATGTGACTTGAAAAGTTGATTTTGTTTTTGTTTCTTTTGTTATCGGAGAAAGAGACTCCCAGTATCTTGATTTGATCAGTAAATTTCAGACTTACTCCTTTGTGTTCTATTGTTATAAGTCAGGGATGAAGTTCATTTAGCATAAGTTTATAAAATAAATAACCTCATGACCATTTCCATCTGTATACAGGTCTAACAAATGAAGACATTAAGATGTGAATGTTTCTTTTCATAAATAAATCAAACTTCTACTGTCCTTACTGCAATGAAAAAAATATTGGGAGGGCTTGGCTCATCAGTGGTGAATCCTACCAGTAGTTTCGCCAATTTAATCTACCAGACCGTTTCTTCTGAGCTCTAAAGATCAACAGTTTGCTAAAATGCCATTTCTAAAATTCAACCCTTCAGTGTAGCATATAAAAGCAGAATGATTTAATACAATATTAGAGATCTAAAGAAGTGGTCTGGTAGATTAAATTGATGAAACCGCTGGGAGGGTTCACCACTGATGAGTCAAGCCCTCCCAGTATTTTTGCATCGCAGTAAGGACAGTAGAAGTTTGAATCATTTGTGAAAAGAAACATTCGCGTCTTGATGTTTCCATTTGTTATATATAGATGGAGCGTTATTGCTTTCTATTAATAGAGCTCTTTATATAAAAATTGTTCATAAAGTCTGCAATTTATTTGTCTCTTTTTAGCATTAAAAAGCCAACAGTTGAAGGGCCATTTTACACTCAAAAGCTCGCTGGTTATTTAGCTTTTAACAAAGACATGCCTTGCTGGTCCCTGTGGTAATATTATATCAAATGTAAGCCTATACTGCCATATACAACTCTCTTGAGAGATGAAATCCACAGCACTGAGGTGTGTTGTGTACCAGATAAAGGCTCCAACAACAGCGGCTACTACGACCTCCAGGCTGTACTGACCCATCGCGGCCGCTCCAGCTCCAGTGGACACTACGTCGCCTGGATCCGCCGGACCAGAACGTCCAGTAAGTTCCTTGAACAACTCTGTTCCATTTATCTAGTTAAGGTAGTTTGTATGTGTTTTTTAATGCAAAATTTGGGAGAGTATTTTAAGTATACCCGTTTGTGTCCCTAAAATTCTGACTGAGAAACAATACCTTGAGATGACAGTCGTGGAGACTCAGATCCTTCTTGCCATGAAACACAGAAGCAATAGGATGGTCTTCTTCTTCTTTCTTCACTCAATCATATCACAGTATTTTAAAATAAAAATACAACCCCCCCCCCCCCCCCCCCCCCTTTCGCAATGAGTTTCTTTTATTATGATATATATAATCATAATAAAAGAAACTCATTGCGAAAGGTTGTATTTTTATTTTAAAATTTTGTAGCGCAATTTTTTCGTTTACTTAAAATATCAGAGTATCAAGCTTGTAAAGCTTGAGACTTTGGATGGTGTCTGCTGGGAAAGAGTAGAGCTCATCAATGGATGAGTTTGACAACCATCATGACTGGGTGAAGTAGAATGCGTCTGCCTTCGTCATTAAGACTGGGAGCACTACTCAGTGGCAGGCCGACTTAGCCCCAAAAGAAATGGCCGCCTCTGACATGAGGAACAGACGCCATGTGCAGCCGCTCCTGACATGGAGTACAAACGCTGCTCATCCTGTCTCCCTGGATTAGGAGCCCTTACAGGGTACTGTCAGCTGGGCCAGCTGAGCCCAGGTTTTTTAGTGAGCTTGTTACTGCTCCCACTCCTCCTTTTTCATCCAGGCTTGGGACCGGCAAAGGCGGAGTTCAATAGGATGGTAGTTTATAGGAACATGTCCAGGAACCACACAACACTATCTAAATATATATTGTGTGATACCATTGTGACAAATGTTGGAGAAGTTATAATTACAGTGGTTATAAGCCTCTTTTATAACAGGAATTATAAAAAAAAAACATCCTAAAGTCCCAAGTTTTAGCTTGTTCACACACCATTTGTATCACGGCTTGGGTACTCAACACTTGTCAAACGCTCTGCCAATGTATTATTTACAGTTAAAGGCTATGTACATTTTAGTTTATGACAATATATATAACAATTTTTTTCAGGTACTACATTTTATCGTTTAGATGTGAATTTTAAAAGGAGAGGTATGTTCTGTAAACTGTATATCAAATACAGTAAAGCATACTTCATGAGAGGACACACTCGCTAGAGAACACCTTTCTATAAAGGAAACAGTTTTCATCTCCAAAATGACCATTTTTTACTAATTAGCTGTTCTCTAGTAAAAGGACATTTCTCCCTAAAGGAAACTTTGGCTTTGCACAACCTGGGTGTTGACATTTAGAGAGAGGTAGTTCTACTGTATGTGTGTTTGCTATCTACTGTGTTGTGTAAGATTCCTCTTTTTGCTTATCCCTAGTACACGTGGTACAGGCCATGATAATCATGGTGGGTATGGTAGGCGACTGCTTTTACTGTAAGTGTACCACATGTCTATGTCATAATATATGCTCTTCCAGGATTAATAAAACAATCCAACAGCCAACGAGAGAGAGATGGGCAGCTAAAGCTAAGAAAACTAACTTAAGACCATTTTTTGGCCACATTCCTGAGGGGGGCGTCACCACCTGGCGACTATCTTTTGTTAGCATCCGCTTGTGTACACAGGGAAAAACAGTGGTTCAGCAGATAACGTCTCACTCGCTACCTTTTTTTTCTCTCTCGGCTGGCTGGCTGGATGATTGCTCTAACAACTCGTCGTGTGATTATTTCTCTCCTCAACACATTTACCACTATATTACCACATCTACACATGTGAAAAGCAGTTCGACTTTGCACTTACAAACTTTGTACTTACACTTAGAGAGAGGTAGTGTATTAAATGTTTGTTATCTACTGTGCTGTGTACGAT
Organism: Cordylochernes scorpioides; assembly: GCA_030710605.1. Classification (NCBI taxonomy): domain Eukaryota; kingdom Metazoa; phylum Arthropoda; class Arachnida; order Pseudoscorpiones; family Chernetidae; genus Cordylochernes; species Cordylochernes scorpioides. The sequence goes on from CP092872.1 coordinate 9,760,911, forward strand.
TCCTCTAATTCCATATGTGCTGCTACAGATGATTGGTTCAAATGTGACGATGACAAAGTGAGTGTGGTAACGGAAGAAGAAATTCTGAAGCTCTCCGGTGGCGGTAAGTAACCCACCCAATGCAAAACTCCAGAGATTCTAACTATGGGTCGCTGTGTAGGAGACTGGCACTGCGCCTACGTGCTCCTCTACGGACCCCGCATTCTTGAGACTGACACCCCTGTAAATAATAGCTAGCAGCCTTCACTCTCTTCTTCTTTTTTTTTTTTATTTTTATTAATTGAAAGATAATGATGATATTAAAGAAATGTTCTCACATTGCATCTGATGTTGTTGAATGTTGGACTTTTTATTATACAATATAATGCATCTATGATCATAGAAATACCACTTGTTTCTTTTTACAGAATGAAAAATCATATTTTTAATTATTTTAAGAAGAAATAACAACTATTCCTATCCTTAAGGATGAAGTATGAAAGGATGAATTGTGAAGAGTAATGATGTATGGAAAAATAAAAGTGTCTAGGGATGGGAATATTTATTTTTCCATTTATCATTACTCTTCACAATTCATCTTTCCATACTTCATCCCTAAGGATAGGAATAGTCTTTATTTCTCCTTAAAATAATTAAAAATATGATTTTTCATTCTGTAAAAAGAAACATTTGCGGTAAAACTTGTTAAACGTCGTGGACTTTTTATTCCGAGTGATCTCAGGACTGATGTACCTCTCTAATCAGGCAAATATTGGTTCAGTTTGTCTATTGATTGAAGATTTTCATGGGGAAATAATGCAGTGGTTTTCTCTTTGCTTTCCACACCCATTTGGCATTTACCTAAGTGTTAGTTTATCCACCTTTATATAGAAACCATTTCCAAGAGCATTTCTCTTCTTCTTTCTTATCTCCACTCAGTCATATTAGAGTATCAAACTTTGACAACCATCATGACTGGGTGAAGTAGAATGTGTCTGCCTTTGTCATTAAGACTGGGAGCACTATTTAGTGGCAGGCCGACTTAGCTCCAAAAGAAATGGCCACCTCTGACATGAGAAACAGACACCATGTACAGCCACTCCTAACATGGAGTACAGACTCATCCTGTATCCCTGGATTAGGAGCCCTTACAGGGTACTATCAGCCAGGCCAGCTGAACCCAGGTTTTTTAGTGAGCTTGTTACTGCTCCCCCCCATCTCCTTTTTCATCCGGGCTTGGGACCGGCAAAGGCGGAGTTGTTTATCCACCTTTATATAACAACTATTTCCAAGAGTATTTCTCCATATTGGGGATGGATCAGAAGTCACACAACTGCTCATATGGATTGAAATTGAATTCTGAATTCAAAAGGTTTTAGATATGAATGAAGTTCCTGGTGGCAATGATTGTTGGAGCATATTTGTAGGTTTCCACCATTATATGTCATTTTTGTATACAGTAGAACTCTGCTAGCTGACACCTCTATAAAGGACAGTTTTCATTTGAAAAATTACCATTTTTACTATTTAGTAACTCTCTGGTAAGAAGACACCTTTACATAAAGGACAGTTTGGCTCTGCAATTAGGTGTTGTCCTTTACAGGGAGGTTCTACTGTATATAAATGGATGTACACCATTGTTAGAATTGGCTGCTTTTATGAGCAGTCTTGAAGCTCACTAAAAAAACCTGGGTTCAGCTGGCCCGGCTGATAGTACCCTGTAAGGGCTCCTAATCCAAGGATACAGGATGAGCAGCGTTTGTACTCCATGTTAAGAGCGGCTGCACATGGCGTCTGTTCCTCATGTCAGAGGCGGCCATTTATTTTGGAGCTAAGTCGGCCTGCCACTGAGTAGTGCTCCCAGTCTTAATGACAAAGGCAGACACATTCTACTTCACCCAGTGTGGATATAAGAAAGAAGAAGATGAGCAGTCTCATAGTACTTTCAGCATGGGGGTGACTAAAATTGAAATAATACAACAGGTTGCTGGAGATGAGTATTATAATCTCAAGCTTTTGAGCATCTCTCTTCAGGAGTACAAAAACAAATAATAATAAATGTCGTTAGATACTACGGTGTTCTTTATTATTAATTTTTGTACTTCTGTAGAAGGGCAGAGATGCCTGAAAACTTGAGATTACATTAATAAAAAGTAAAAGAAACTCATCTTCAGAAACATGTAGTATTATTTCAATTTATATCTAGGAGATTCAAATCAAGTACATGGGAATAAAAGCATTTGTTCTCTCTCTCTCTATTCATCCTTCTTATATATATTGTTTGGCTCCAAAACAATTATGTTATTGTTTTGGTTTCATCAATTTAGATTGACTTCAAGAATATGGTAAAAAAAATCTGATCACGTAAAAAATGTTGATGATAGGGTGTGCCATCTATCAGAATATAAATTAATTGATCATTTTGTTAAAATTTGCATAATTATTCTGATAGATGGCATAAACCATCAACAAAGTTCAATTTCATGGTCATGAGACCCATCTGATCATCCTTGTGTACATTTTGTTCTAGTTTTCCACGTTGTTCTAGTTTTGTTCTAGTATTCCACGGATATAGTGAACTATTTTAGTGCGCCATCTTGTTATACAGTATAGAACTACCTCCCTGTAAAGGACACCTAATTGCAGAGCCAAAGTGTCCTTTAGGGAGAGGTGTCCTCTTACCTGAGAGTTGCTAAATTGTAAAAATGCTAATTTTGAAAAGGAAACTGTCCTTTGTGGAGAGGTGTCCGCAAAAGGGAGGTTCTACTGTATACATAATAATTTTATTTGCGATCGAACGTTGTGGCCCACTGTACGTATTACATCCCAAACACGATGCGACGCCAGCCATCTCTGTCTTAAGCTCTATGTACCATCTTGGCGACCATCAAACCAGTGAGTTTCTTTAATTGGTCCATGAAGTGTGTCGGCAAGCATCCAGGTATGTGTCGCCCAGACATCTTTCCAGTCAGTATGGTGTACTCCATTCCCCTGTGTCGCGCGATGTGACCGAAGAATCTCAAACAACGCCAGCCATCTCTGTCTTAAGCTCTATGTACCATCTTGGCGACCATCAAGCCAGTGAGTTTCTTTAATTGGTCCATGAAGTGTGTCGGCAAGCATCCAGGTATGTGTCGCCCAGACATCTTTCCAGTCAGTATGGTGTACTCCATTCCCCTGTGTCGCGCGATGTGACCGAAGAATCTCAAACAACGCCAGCCATCTCTGTCTTAAGCTCTATGTACCATCTTGGCGACCATCAAACCAGTGAGTTTCTTTAATTGGTCCATGAAGTGTGTCGGCAAGCATCCAGGTATGTGTCGCCCAGACATCTTTCCAGTCAGTATGGTGTACTCCATTCCCCTGTGTCGCGCGATGTGACCGAAGAATCTCAAACAATTCCGTTGTACAGAAGTCGGTCATCTTCTGAAATCAATTTTTTTTTTGCTTATCCCTAGTACACATGGTACAGGCCATGATAATCAAGGAGGGTAGTTAGCGACTGCTTTTACTGTAAGTGCACCACATGTCTACACATGTGAAAAGCAGTTCGACTTTGCACTTACAAATGTACCAGAGCCCCGTTTGGTTACTTGCACTCGCTGGTGGGGTTGGACTTTTGCAAGAATCGGGGGCCATTGGAGCATTTTTTTTTTAAACAGAAAAGTGTCTAATGCGGGAATCGAACCCGGGTCCTAGTGGTCTAAGACCCGGGTTCGATTCCCACATTGGACACTTTTTTCTGTTAAAAAAAAAAAAAAAAAAATGTAATTTTTTTGTGTAATTTTAAAAAGAATCATAAGCATATAAAATAGTTCAAATATATTAAATTGAACTGTTGAGTAAAATTAATCATTCCTCCAAGGAAAAGTATATTTTCAAAACATTTTTAATCTCTAGCTTTCGGGTACGGACGTCCTTCTACAGGAGTAAACCTGGTATAATAATTTGACAATAGAACATGAGTTAAATCGATTATATTTCGGGCATCTGTGCCGGAAAGCTAGAGAATAATAAAAATGTTTATGAAAAGACACTTTTCCCTGGAGGAATGATTAATTTTACTTAATATTGATGTAAGAGATATTTTATTGAACTGTGTTTTGATACAATTTTAAACAAATGACTTTAGGAATATATCAAGCATTGTTCTACCGTTGAGGAAAACAGGTGTCTTTTAATATTTGTATCCATGACCATCTTCAGTTCTGTATGTTGTTGTTGGCATCTATCAAGTTGACTTTGGTGACACTATGGACAAATATTTCTCGCAGCTCATCTAGTAACTTTATGATAGTTATCTTGACCCCTTCAAGCCAGTTCATTACAGGCTTACCTTCAATTTTTTCCAACATCAACATATTTTCTAAACTACTTTCTCTCATTATATGTCCGAAGTAGATCAGTCTTTTTTTTTGTGTTTATCCCTAGTACACTTGGTACAGGCCATGATAATCATGGTGGGTAGAAGTTGGCGACTGTAAGTGTATCACATGTCTGCACATGTGAAAAGCAGTTCGACTTTGAACTTACAAATATGCCAGAGCCCCGTTTTGGTTACTTGCACTCGCTGGTGGTGTTGGACTTTTGCAAGAATCGGAGGCCATTGGAGCATTTTTTAAATCAGAAAAAAGTGCCCAATGCGGGAATCGAACCCGGGTCGTAGTGGTCGAAAACCAACGGTTTAGACCATCCTTCCACCGACCTCCTCTCATCAGTCTTTGTTTACATATTTAGGATTCTAAGGATCTAACAGGATTAATATCATTTGAGATTGAAACATTTGACTTTTTATCTGTCTATGACACTCTGAGTAGCTGTCTCCATGTCCAAATTTTAGGTATCTTCCTATATTTGCATACAACTATGGACATCTTCAGTTCTGTATAAAGTATAACCTCTCTGTAAAGGACAACACCTAGTTGCAGAGCTAGAGTATCCTATTGGAAGAGGTGTCCTCTTACCAGAGAGCAGCTAAATAGTAAAAATGGTAATTTTTGGTGATAAAAACTGTCTTTGTTGTTGTTTTTCATTCCCTTTTGCAAAGATTATACAAAATCCATTAGTCCATTCTTCTTAAGCTGTTTGATGATAGGCAGCGGCCTCTCCCAAAGGTCCTGTTTAGTGCATCTAATGCAAGTCAAAATGTGAAAACTATCTTTTGTAGAGAGGTGTCTGCAAGTGGGAGTGTCATAGAGGTTCTACTGTATTCAAAATATAGTACTATACTGCCTCTGCCAACTAGGTGTTGTTCTTTACAGGGAGGTTCTACTGTACAGTCTTCTTTCTTATCTCCACTCAATCATATTAGGGTTTCAAGCTTGTAAAGGTATATGTACAGTAAATCCCTCTATAGCAAATCCAATGAGACTGAACATGTTGTTTCTCATCCCCTTGTGTAAAGATTACATGAATTCCATGAGTTCGTGCTCCTCGAGTTGTTTTATGAGCAGCGGCCTCTCCCAATGGTCCTGTTTAGTACATCTAATGCAAGCCAAAATATGTTCTGCAGGTGCCAAGCTACATTTTGGGCAAGTGGGGTAAATTTTGTTATTATTTTCTATCTTCAATGGCTTGAGATGGCCTGTTCTAAATCTTGTTAGTGTTGTTTGGTGCTGTCTGAGGTTCAAAGCTCCTCCTGGGTTCACTGTACCAGCTGTGCTTAGGTGGGATCCTTTTGTTTTTTTTTGTATTTTTGTTTTGGCTAATGTCTCTATTTCTTTAAAAGTAAGTTTATTTTTCTGTGGCAAGGGGTTCTTTTGTACCTTTTTTCAATGAAAATGTGGTTCACTATAGCCATAGAGTTCACTGTATTATAAAATGGGGATTATTTCAAGTTTTTTACACAATTGAAGGTTCCTCTATATCCCTGGTGTTTGTGTGTTTTAGTGGAGTTTTACTGCATAAAAAAATTATTCACATGGTTGAGCAAAGAAATAAAGTTTTACTGATATATTTTATCTTATATTTATATGATCAAAAACATATACACACACACAAAGCCTTTATTAAGACATTAGTCTTATACAGATTCTCCGTACAAGGTGCAATATCAGGAAAAGAGCAGCACAGGAAACCAGTAGTTCCGCAACTATATACAATTATTAGTAATAAGGAAATGTAAGATTTAATAAGAAAGGTCGACGCCATCGCCCCAAGTCTTCAATTCCATAAGCGCGGAGCAGAAATAGGGACTAAGTTATTTAGTTCGGCATAAATATTGCATCCAGACACAAAAAAGGAGGTTTACTCCAGCACAGCCATCCATATTACCAGCTCCGCAATCTCATCGTCGACCAACACGATGGCCCCTCGATGTTTCGTCGTCATTCTGAGGTGTAAAAACAATAGCTTCCAAGTATGATCAAAAATATGTTACATCTTTGATTTTAACTGGGTACTGTTTTATACAACAGTATTGGGATGGGAGTTCAATGTTTGTGTTATTGTATTTGTGGATGACTCTCTCTCTTCAAAAATAAGTTCTTTTGTTTTAGAGGTAATGTTATGATAGTGGCATTTGGTTTCTGGAAAATTGGTGTTCAGTTTGGCCGATTGCTATATTTGTGATCTGTGGTCTCTATTGTAGATCTTTCTTTGGTTTTCTGGTATTATACTATTTATATTTCTCCTGGTTTCCCTGGAACATATGTAGATGAGCAGTTATTACAGTCTTCTTCTTTCTTATCTCCACTCAAACATATTAGGGTATCAAGTTGTGACCCTTGATGATGTCTATTTGACAACCATCATGACTGGGTGAAGTAGAATGCGTCTGCCTTTGTCATTAAGACTGGGAGCACTACTCAGTGGCAGGCCGACTTAGCTCCAAAAGAAATGGGCGCCTCTGACGAAGAACAGACGCCATATGCAGTTGCTCCTAACATGGAGTACAAACACTGCTCATCCTGTATCCCTGGATTAGGAGCCCTTACAGGGTACTATCAGCCGGGCCAGCTGAACCCAGGTTTTTTAGCGAGCTTGTTACTGCTCCCCCTCCTCCATTTTCATCTGGGCTTGGGACCGGCAAAGGCGGAGTTTCCAGTTATTACAGTGAATTGTGTATATAGCTGAAGTTGGTTTGGAAAGATATGATATTATTAAAGGGCATGCAGTACTATACAGTATAACTACCTCTCTGTAAAGGAAAACACCTAATTGCAGAGCCAAAGTGCCCTTTAGGGAAAGGTGTCCTCTTACCGGAGAGTTGCTAAATAGTAAAAATGGTAATTTTGGTTATAAAAACTGTCAGAGAGAGATGTCCTATAGTGCAAGTATCCTCTCATGGAGGTTCTAATGAACATATTAAAAATAATATTACTGTAGTGATTCTCCATATGCTGATTTGTTCTTTTTTTTTTTTTAAGAATAAAAATTATGTAAATATGTATGTTGGCATTAGAAAAAAGAAAGACTATGTAAATAAAAAATAATATATATATATATATAGGGTGTGTGTGGACTGAAGTTAGGTTGTATTGTCTAAATAAAGGCTTTATCCTTTGAGGTAGCTGAGTTTTTGAGGCAATCAAAAAGAAACATTACAGTTACGAAAGTGAAATAGTATTCAGATCAGGTTGAGATAAATTAAAGAAAAGATTAATTTTAAAAAAGATGTTTTTTTCCTTTATTTTACTGGATATATATATGTGGTATAATAATAAGGTGGGAAGAGAAATAAACACACCACAAGTTGGTAGAGGAACCCAGGCAACCAGAGAGAGAGATGGGACCGGCACAGCTGGGTGGCCGTTCGTGTTGCATACAATCCCCAACTGTCTTAAAAGTCCCGAGGTGCTAACTGAAGGACCCCAGGGGTCGCCCCTTGGAATGTCGCTGATATCTCAAGTGACCTTACCCTCCCGTCTCTCTCTGGGTTGACTGTAGCTTGGCTTGATTATTCCTGGAAGAGTATATATTATGACATATATGTATATATAGGTTCTGTTGTTGTGTTGTTTCTTATCCCCTTGTGTAAATATTATACGAATTCCATGAGTTCATGCTCCTCAAGCATATATAGGTTTTTCATTTCGAGATCTAAAAAGAGAGAGCAAAGAAAAATTACATATAATAATAATGCAGAAGATCTCTTCACACAAAGCCTAATTAAGACAATTATGCAATAACAAATTTACAAAGAAACTTGTTCCATGCATGAAGATCACGTAGCAGAAAAAAAAAGAGATAGGAATCAGTTATCAACAGAACGAAAAAAAAAAAAAAATGGCGACCGTATTTATAGTTCTTCATCTCGCTAGTAGATGGCAGTAGTTTCGAGGTCACATGACGTCAAGAACAATCGTCTGCGACCGGTGAGTCTGGCGAAATGGTCGACAGCATTCTACTCCTTTCTGTTCGGCCATACCTGATACTTTATCACACATCTTAAAACATTCTTTTTCTGTGTTGTTGTCACTCATTATCAAGCTGGAGGGGACGATAGTAAAAATTTTATTTTCCGCGTCAACATTTCGTAACTAAAATCAACTCCTTGGTCAGAGAAATGGTCAAAGACAAAGTTTTGGATTGAATTCTCTATATGATAGAGTATAAGTTATACCAGACAACAATAGTTTGGTTTTATATCTTATATTAAAATGAAAGGATTTAAAAGTACGAATGTTTCTTTTATACATAATACAAACTTCTACTGCCCTTACTGCAATGAAAAAATATATTGGGAGGGCTTGGCTCATCAGTGGTGAACCCTCCCAGCGGTTTCGCCAATTTAATCCACCAGACCGCTTCTCAGAGCTCTAATACTGTATTGGATCATTCTGCTTATATACGCAGTACTGAAGGATGGAATCTCAGAAATGGTTTTCAAGAAAACTATGGACATAAGCTTATAGGACAGTAGAATTACATTACATTCATATTAGTAAGTCGAACTTGCAGAGCGCTATATATTCGTTGACAATGGAATTATTCATATTTCGAATCGTCGTCTCTTAATATATATTATGAAAAAAAGGTATCTACTTATCGTGCAACTGAAAGTTTCTGATGGCTTGCGCCATCTATCGGAATAAATATAAACTATTCTCGTTGATTTTTAATTATTCCAGAATTGGCCAAATACCCATTCTTGATTAATCAAGAAAAGCTAACCACGTACGCGTTTCGGGCTGTTGGCCTTCATCAGCGTGGTACAAGCTGTACCTCAACGACCAAAAAACTGGTCATTCAGGCATCCTGAAAAATCATGAAACGAGTAGTTGTTGTTGTCGTGTCCAAAGAAGAGTCTCAGATGTCTCCATGCATCTCCATCACAGCAGCAGCAATATTCACTATCTTGGGTGTGTAAAGCTGCTGCTCTGGGTCTAAGTCAATTTTCTGCAAGGCTGCGGCCATTGCTGGGCATGAGAATATGTGAGTAGGTGTTAGTTCCACACCAGGACAGTTGTTGCATGTCCTAAAGTTCTTGTGCCATCTGGATGTATTGTCATTCCTTTATAGTGTTTTGTTCTAAGTCTTGTTATAGTTTTGTCAGTTTTCTCTCAGAGTAAAAAAAAAAAAAACGGGTAGTTAAGGCCAAAATTGCGTGAGACCGCGACACAATGTGAATAAATAGTACAAATGTGATATTGTACTGGTTAAAATAAATAGTAAACGTAATCACAATATCAATTGATATAATTATACTGGATTCAAACAAATGATACAGGTTTCTGGAGATGTGTTTATATTTTAAAGATAAATAACCTCATCTCCAGTAACCTGTAGTATTTGTTTGTTGAGTTTTTTTTTTTTTTGCTTATCCCTAGTACACGTGGTACAGGCCATGATAATCATGGTGGGTAGTTAGCGACAGCTTTTTTACTGTAAGCGCACCACATGTCTACACATGTGAAAAGCAGTTCGACTTTGCACTTACAAATGCCAGAGCTCCGTTTGGTTACTTGCACTCGCTGGTGGAGTTGGACTTTTGCAAGAATCGGGGCCATTGGAGCAATTTTTTTTTAAACAGAAAAAAGTGTCCAATGCGGGAATCGAACCCGGGTCCTAGTGGTCGAAAACCAAACGGTTTAACCAGCCTTCCACCGACCCCCGTTTGTTGAGTTAACGTAATTGAATAATGGTCGATTTTCAAAGAGTTTATTTTCCAAAACTCGTTAATAGATTTAATATGTATATATCATATAATTGTTGTTGTTGTTTCTTATCCCCTTGTGTAAAGATTACACAAATTCCATGAGTTCATGCTTCTCGAGCTGTTTTATGATAAGCAGCGGCCTCTCCCAAAGGTCCTGTTTAGTGCATTTAATGTAAGCCAAAATGTGTTCTGGAACTGCAGGTGCCAAGCTACATTTTGGGAAGTGGGGTAGATCTTATTATTTTCTATCTTCAATGGCTTGAGATGGCCTGTTCTAAATCTTGTTAGTGTTGTTTGATGCTGTCTATTTCTGATGTTCAGAGCTCCTCCTGGGTTCACTCCACTGTACCAACTGTGCTTAGGTGGGATCCTCCAGTTCTTGTTTATTTTTGTTTTGGCTATTGTTTCTATTTCTTTAAAAGTAAGTTTATTTTTCGGTGGCAAGGGTTCTTTGTACATATAGAAAATGTTCCCTATAAAGGTATTTGTAATAAAAATAATCTGTGAGAGGAAGTATAAAGAAAGATAAAGAAAGCTGATTAGAATAAAATTAGACCTAGTCAACCACGTTGTACATAATAGTTTTCTGGAGTCCATTTGTTGGTTGGAAGTAGATTCAGAGATAAAAACACAGCCACATAAACTTATAGTTTATTTCAACTCTTGATGTTTTAGTGACTTCTTGTCATTCTGGATACCTCTGTGTGTGTGGGTGACTGAAACCTCGGGAGTTAAATTATTGGTTGGTGTGACAATTGACAATTAGAACACTTTTATTGACTTCTCAGTCAATATTTACAATAAAAAGATCAAGAGAACTATATACAATCAGCCAGGTCCCCACCGTGTCCTCCTCCAGGTGATGACGGGGTCCTCGATGGCCTGGGCCAGTCCGACCTGGATGAAGTATCGGTTGATTCTTGATTTCCCCGATGCGAGGATGGACAGATCGTCTTCTATCAGGCCTGTCCCGAAGATCCAGGACTGGAGGTCAAGGGGCCTTCCTTTGATGTTGAATGCCTCCCGGACGAGAGGCCTGATGTGAGGGCAGCTCCAGTACCGATGGCCCAGGGAGCCGCAGGCAGGGCAGGAAGGACCGGCAGAAGCGGTTGTATTGGTTGATGCGGCTATATAATAATTTTGTTACATAATAATAATTGAAAACTACTATAGACGCGTATGATTATTTTTAAAAATAAACAATTTCTACTGCACTATTCGTTACAATTATAAATTGGCGCCGTGGATGTCACTCTTGTGAAACATCCCTCTCCAAACTTTGTTTCTGAGAAGCGATATTTTTATAGAGAGATGATCTGGCTTTGTGTCTTCTGCTCGAATAAATGTTTTTCTCTTCGTGTTCAGTGGTAGAATGCTCGCCTGCCACGCGGGCGGCCCGGGTTCAATTCCCGGCCGATGCATTTTTTTTACAATTTTTAAAACTCATTTATATTATATATCTTTATATATATAAAAATGAATGTTTGTATGTTTGTCTGTTTGTTGGTTTGTATGTCCGGTATACAAATTCGCAGTAGTTCACTAATTCAAACCAAAATTTCCATACATAGGTAAAAAATAACGGGGATGACGATAGGCTATTTTAAAATATATATAAATCATTTATTAAAACTATATATTCAAATTATTATACTTAGCTCACGAGCAGCGCCCTCTAGAACACTCAGGCGTCCTGCCGGCGGCGCGCGCCCGTTGGCTGCCGGCAGGTATATATTTTCATTTTTTGCTATAACTGATCTAATTCAGCGTTTAAAATAACTGCTCTTGCTATATTTGCTATGTTTTATTTTGCTATGTTTTATGTGTTTGAATAATACATTTGATCGTGTAAACCCGGGCGTTGCCCGGGTCATTCGTCTAGTATATAATATAAATATATATTATTATATCTACTATATTAATTAAATCAAACACCTAAACACTAATATAATACAATTTTTGCCATCACACACACTTTTTTCCTGTAGTTTATGTGTTACTTCTGTATTGCTATTCTATGGCACTTCAAATATTTATTATTGATGTACTTTCAGTATGAAGGAAATTGCAATCGGGGGAATTCTCGGGCGAAGCCGGGTCATACGTCTAGTAATTCATAAAAATAAAGATCGCCTCTCCCGTCAAAATAGTCCCTAAAACTAAGTGCCATCTATTGACCGCCTCCGCAAACTAGCAGTCACAGGTGGGTGACAAAACCCCGACAAACTTAGGCAAACTGAGAAGCGTCCTCAGTCCAGGGCGGACTTCATTTCATTAGGGATCCACAAGAGATCTAATGTAATCTTCACAATCCGCCAACCTGGCAAAGTGGAGAGGCAAATATATATATATATGGGACAATATAATAATAAGGTGGGAAGAGAAATAATCACACCACAAGTTGGAAGAGGAACCCAGGCAACCAGAGAGAGAGAGGGGGGGGGGGGGGGAGAGCCGGGCCCGGCAACAGCCGGGCGTCCGTTCTTGTCGCCCACACAATCCCCCAACTGTCTTCAAAGTCCCGAGGTGTTAAGTGACGGACCCCAGGAGCCCCTTGGAATGTCGCTGATGTCTAAAGTGACCGGTCCTTACCCTCCCGTCTCTCTCTGTGTTGACTGTAGGTTTGCTTTATTATTCCTGGAAGAGTATATATTATGACATATATATATGCTAATTTTACCAAATTTTCAAAGCCTGTTTGTCAAACTGGTGTCGTGGCTTCGTCACCGACCTGAATCTGATAGTTTTCGGAGACGGTCAATAAATGGTGCCTTGTTTTTTATCGTCATTTTTTCCAGGAGAAACGACCTTTATTTTTTATATTAATTTCCTCTCGGCAAAAAATTTCCATCTATAATAGAAATTAAATTCTAGGAACTCAGGAACCAATGCCCCGTTTCACTCGGGGAGGAGTATGAAAACCCCTGGAATTGGTGATCAGGGGACAGATCTCTCTGAGGCCGTCTCCACGCCGGTTGTTCCCAGGGTGTCTTCGGATTTCTCTTTCTTCTTCGACCTACTCCTGAAGGGTTCTTGTCCTGCCTCATGCGTGCAGCCTTACCAACTCGATTACTCGCAACGTATCACTTATATACACTCATGGACAAAACTTAAGGAAGTTGTACCTTTTACCATGTATATCGGCATTCAGACAATAATTCTGAAAGATATTACAGTGACCTTTATTGAAGACACACGATATAACCAATATACACTCATGGACAAAACTAAAGGAAGCTGTACCTTTTAAAATGTATATCGGGATTCAGACAATAACTCTGAAAGATATTACAGTGATCTTTATTGAAGACGCGAGATAACCAACTGTGAACAAAAATAGCTTTTGTCTCCTAAAAAAAAAAAAACATAAATAGACGACCGGCGATATCAAATACTTTCCACTACCTTACGTTTTGTCCATGAGTTTACAATTATGCTTATATTCGAAAAGAAATAATGCGTTGAATAATCACAAATACGATATATAGATGGAGCTGTTCTGTTTATGAAAGATGTCTACGCGAGCCTTTGTGTTTTGTCCTTTGAGATGAAGAGCGCTGTACCCGAAGAAAACATTTAAAAATATATATACAATTATAGAACACTATTTTCTTAATGTGAAAAAAATAGTACAAATGTGATATTGTACTGGGATAAGGTGTATAAATTATGAAAGAAGGCATCTCCTTATCGTGCAACTGAATGTTCTCCATCTATTGCTGCTCGCCATCTATTTGGTCAATTCTGGAATAATTAAAAAATCAACGAGAATAGTTGATATTTATTCCGATAGATGGCGCAAGCCATCAATAACTTTCAGTTGCACATTAAGGAGATGCCTTTTTCTTTTTCATCTTTTCTTAGTTTTGATAAATACCTATACCATGAATAAACATAAAAAATATATATATACAGACGATACAAGACAATATTGTCACTTAGAAAATTAGGAAAGACAAACTTCAAGGTAACGTCGCAAATTTATTTAAGTCACAAGAACAAATTGAAATCTCTAAAATACAGGAGAAGCAATGAAGGAAGTTTATAGAATAACAGGATATAAATTTCAAAATTGATAATATATTGTCGCGGAGATAAATAAAGCAATGGCAAGTTTGGGGATAATTAATTTATTATAAGGGGTATTGATAGGGAGAGAGAGAGAGTCAATACAACTTACCCCAAGACAGAGTTAATCCTAATGAGGGACCTCAGCTCCCCCCGCCGGCCAGATTCCCCAGAACCCCTCACACCCGGTGTCCAGCGATGATTGACAGACGTCCCATGGGGCCTCTCGTGATTGGAGCCGCTTAGCTTCTTGACAATATTTTCATATAGATTAATAAATACTTTGCTTCAATATTACCAAATTTGATATATTCACACTCTGTACCATCCCTGGACACTTTTATTTTTCCATTTATCATTACTCTTCACAATTCATCCTTTCATAATTCATCTCTAAGGTTAGAAATAATCGTTATTTCTCCTTAAAATAAATTTAGATTTTCGTTCAAAAGAAACACATGCGGGATAATTTTCAAATGTCGTTTTACACTCTGTACCATATTTAAAAAAATGAAATTATTTAAAAGAAAAAAACAGAGCTACATCAACCAAAGGTTCAACTCCCGACATTTCAATGTGACTTCCTATCATAGTGGAACGATTACTTTGAATCCTAGTTCTTCTTATACTAGTATAAGTGATAGATTTAAAGCGAACGAGGATGCGTTTCTTATAAGTTTTAATAAAGCCAAGCTTTCGGGTCAATAACCCTTCTACAGGACATCATATCTGAAGAGAATCTTGCATTATATATTCATATCCATTTTGAGAAAAATTATCATATTTACAAGAAAAATAAACATGTTAGCAAACCAGTGAGAAAAACAATAGTAAGAAATATCCGCGTTCCCTGAGCATGCCAAGAAGAACTTACTATTGTTTTTCTCACTGGTTTGCTAACATGTTTATTTTTCTTGTAAATATGATAATTTTTCTCAAAATGGATATGAATATATAATGCAAGATTCTCTTCAGATATGATGTCCTGTAGAAGGGTTATTGACCCGAAAGCTTGGCTTTATTAAAACTTATAAGAAACGCATCCTCGTTCGCTTTAAATCTATCACTTATATTCTTTAGAGGATTTCAACCTTCTTCTTATACTAGTATGCACAATTTTCTGAAATACATGTTATATAGCATTTTTCGATCTTCCTTATAGTGATACTGATGCTAGACTCATAGAATGGGTATTTTAGATAAAACTATGGGCATAAGCTTTGAGGATAGCAGAGGGTTCACCACTGATGATCCAGGCCCTCCCGTTATTTTTTCCATTGCAGTAAGGACAGTATGACAATTAAAAATTATTTATTGTCTTCTAGACAATATTACATGATTTCAAACATTGAGAGAAAGAAAGGAGAAAAGATATATACATGAAATATTAATATATATATACATATATGAAACAAATATTTTACAAGGATGAAGGAAACCTCGGCGCTGGAGGGTCCTGGACCAGGCGATGAGCGGGTCCTCCACTGCTCCTCCGAGCCCAACCTGGACAAAGTGGCGATATATTCGCAACTTTGCCGACGCCAGGATGGAAAGGGCGTCGTCCTCAAGGCCGGATCCGCCGAAGATCCAAGCCTGCAGGTCAGGGGGCCGCCTTATGATGTTGAAGGCCTCTCTGATTAGAGGGCAGTAAGGACAGTAGAAATTGTTTATTTTCAAAAAGAATCTTACGTTTCTATAATAGTTTCGAATTTTGATAACAGATGGCGCGCTAATGCATCATAATTTGCAAAGTGTTACGTAATAAACTATTGCTTGATGTAACCATGTTTTTTTCTGAATCTACTTCCAACCAACCAAAAATGATCTTTGGAAAATTATTTAAACGATTGATTAGAACATGGATTAGCGATATTAAAGCAAGAAAATGATTATTCTTTGAGTGTGAAAGCTTGTAAAAAAATAGGAACTTACCCTCTATTATTAATTTGTTTATTTTTCTTTGTCGTCTGTTTTGCACAAGTTGAATCTGGTTAGAACGATGTATGTAAATTAGATGATTCTTTTGTTGCCTTATATACGAGGTAATTAACTCGTTTCTCTCTATATCTAAAAATGTTTAAAGTTTAATTTTATAAATCTGAGAGTTGTCTTCAAAAAACGATCCAACAGATAACACAAAAGCTACACATATATATCCAGTATATAGTGTAATATTATCAAATATTTTATAGCGCAATTCTATAATTAATTTAAAAAGGGTCTGTGGACGAGTGGGTAACACCCTCGATTCCCGACAGTCATGAACCGGGATTGAATCCCGCGTTAACATTTTGTTTAATATATGAATAACCTTCACATATTATTCATTTTTTTCAAATATCAACAACATAACAACGAAAATAGCCTTTTAGTCTTATAAAGATTCTCCAAGCAAAAATGTAGAATACATACAGGAAAAACTGCAATAGTACCTTAATGGTAATATGAAATTGTTGCAAATATCATAAACAAATATCAACAACAACACAACAAAAAGCTTTATTAAGACCTTTTAGTCTTATACAGATTTTCCAAGCAGAAATGTAGAATACATGTAGGAAAAACAGTAATAGTACCTTAATGGTAATATGAAATTGTTGCAAATATCATAAAAATAGGTTGCTCTTTTTGAGCGGTACCTAATAAACTTATTTTGGAACAAGAATAATTAGTTTAAAACAAGGACAATCCTCTTTTATTGTCATTCCTACTACACATTACATATACCTAGAATAACATTCAACAGGTATTTACAATTTTTTATACTCCAGAGCCAATATGAAAATCTATTTACAACTATTTGCTCCAGGAAACAGGAACAGAGCAGTCGGCGATTCCCACATAAGTTGCATACCAGAAATAGGCAAAAGCGCCATCTATTGGCGGAGGTTGTAGGTGTTTTGAGGCCCATATACGCGACAATATTTACGTATGGAACTATATAAAGAGCCGTAACTTCACATCCAAAGAGCCGTAACTTCACATCCAAAGAGCCGTAACTTCACATCCAAAGAGCCGTAACTTCACATCCAAAGAGCCGTAACTTCACATCCAAAGAGCCGTAACTTCACATCCAAAGAGCCGTAACTTCACATCCAAAGAGCCGCAGATTGCCGACCCCTGGTTTAGACCATCCTTCCATCGACCCCATAAGTTCACTATTTACTATAAATATGTAGAAAGTGTCTTATATGGTTTAAAGAAAGAGTTCTGAATAATCCAATCTTCCATATTATGTTTATTTTACAGTGAAATAAAAGTAAATAGAGTTTCATTTATGTGTGAAAGAAACATTCGCGTCTCAATATTTTAATTTGCCATATTTAGACGGCGTGTTATTTCTTCATATTAATTTATGCCTAACTGGTCTTGTCCTTATTCTTTGCCGAAGAGCATTACTCGATGCAAATATTTATATGTAATTCTACTTCGCCGGCTTGTGGACCGAAAGGTCTGGGTGGCCATCTGCTTCTAGGGTGTAATTCTACTGTCCTAAAAAAGCGGTCTGGTAGAATAACTTGGCGAAACCTCTGGGAGGGTTCACCACTGGTGAGTCAAACCCTCCCAATATTTATTATCCGCAGTAAGGACAGTAGAATTTTGATTTATGTGTGAAAGGTACATTCGCGTCTTAATATTTTCATTTGCTATGCATAGATGGCGCGTTATTGCTTCATATTAAATAGAGTCAAGTTTGGTATTTACAGCTTCGCTAGATACTAAGCTACAAGGATTACTGTTTATTGGAGTCATAATTGAAACTTTCAGGCGAACCATTTTGTTTATTTGAAGAAGATAATTCTCGAAAGTTTTTCTATCCTATTACGAATAAAATTATACTAAATTGTATTGGAAAGGACAAAGGATCCCTGTACAGAGAACAAAGAAGAGTTCTTGAACTTCTTTATGAGCACGACCTCCAAGATCTTGTCTAATTTAGACTAATAAAAGGATAAGTAAAAAAAAAAGCGAATCAAATGAAAGTTGCGTTGTAATTATTAGCAGACGAGCCTGCCAGTATTCGAACCTGGAATCCTTTGAGTCCTAATCAGATGCGCTAACTTTCACGCCTTGAAAAGGAGGGCACTGACTTGCCCTTGAAATATCGGAAGACCTAGAAAATCCTTCACCCCCGATGTTATGGGAACAATGGACCGGGAACAAGACTGGTCGCGGAGATACGGTCACTCGCACCCGCCGTTGCCGAGTCCGGCGGTGAATACATCGAGAGAGCAAGCCTCTTCCTGAGGCGGAGACTGGAGGACGACACTGCCCGTTCCGACTATCCTTCCTTGTCGGATCTCGGGCGTTCCCTCCGACCCAGACGTCGCTCTCTTTTCACCTTCATCGAGGACGACTGCAACGCCATCTCCGGGGGCCCGCTTAGGGGTTTCATTCTAGAACGCTTAAGCAGTCGCTTCGCTCAGGATACAAGCTCGGAAGAAGCCATCGCCGACTTCCTAGCTGAAATGACTTCCCTGGAGTTCGACGAGTGGGACCAGCTCTTTCTCGCTGACATCTCCCGCGACCAGATAGCGGCAGCCATCCACCGCCTGCCAAACGGCCGTGCCTCGGGATGGGACAGATCACCCTGCGAGTTTGTCAAGACTTTTATAGAATTCTTCGCTGAAATTTCTTTGGCCAGTCTTCGAGGCCTTTCGGCTCCGCGGGGTCTTTCCCCATCTTCGAGAGCAATCGTGCTGGCGAAATCACACGGTTTTCTGAGTCTACAGGCACTCCATTCTGAAGAAACATGGAGAGAGCTGGTTTCTCCCGGAGGTAGTCACTCATTGGAGGTTGAGTTATGTAAGGTCAAAATGTACAAAGGCGGTCGCCCATGTCACTACTTCCCATCAAAATTCCACCGTCAAACTCCAGATCATTTCATGTTCAAAGAATCCTAATATTTCAATCCATGCTAATTACGTAATATCGACAGATTTCGACAGAACATCTTCTCTCAACCAGAACCTTCGTCCCCAATCTCTTCTAACTAGAGAGTCCAGCAACCTGTGCAGAAGTCCAAATAGAAATTCCTCAACTTGCACAAAAAAGAGCGGAAAATCTCCAGATAGTAAGGAACAACAAATCTATCGCGGCTAAGTTGGAAGATACGATAGCCTCGGCTACTGGCGATAGTGGATTTTGATAGAAGTCTGGATTTCTGTTGCTATCTACCTACGATATCCAGACAATTGGATGATTCTACACGTTTCAGGAGTCCGGGTTAGGTACGTGGATAGACGGGACAATTGGATGATTCTACACGTTTCAGGAGTCCGGGTTAGGTACGTGGATAGACGGGACAATTGGATGATTCTACACGTTCCAGGAGTCCGGGTTAGGTACGTGGATAGACGGGACAATTGGATGATTCTACACGTTTCAGGAGTCCGGGTTAGGTACGTGGATAGACGGGACAATTGGATGATTCTACACGTTCCAGGAGTCCGGGTTAGGTACGTGGATAGACGGGACAATTGGATGATTCTACACGTTCCAGGAGTCCGGGTTAGGTACGTGGATAGACGGGACAGTGGCCACTTCTGTACGTTCCAGGAGTCCGGGTTAGGTACGTGGATAGACGGGACAATTGGATGATTCTACACGTTCCAGGAGTCCGGGTTAGGTACGTGGATAGACGGGACAGTGGCCACTTCTGTACGTTCCAGGAGTCCGGGTTAGGTACGTGGATAGACGGGACAATTGGATGATTCTACACGTTTCAGGAGTCCGGGTTAGGTACGTGGATAGACGGGACAATTGGATGATTCTACACGTTCCAGGAGTCCGGGTTAGGTACGTGGATAGACGGGACAATTGGATGATTCTACACGTTTCAGGAGTCCGGGTTAGGTACGTGGATAGACGGGACAATTGGATGATTCTACACGTTCCAGGAGTCCGGGTTAGGTACGTGGATAGACGGGACAATTGGATGATTCTACACGTTCCAGGAGTCCGGGTTAGGTACGTGGATAGACGGGACAGTGGCCACTTCTGTACGTTCCAGGAGTCCGGGTTAGGTACGTGGATAGACGGGACAATTGGATGATTCTACACGTTCCAGGAGTCCGGGTTAGGTACGTGGATAGACGGGACAGTGGCCACTTCTGTACGTTCCAGGAGTCCGGGTTAGGTACGTGGATAGACGGGACAGTTGGCCACTTCTGTACGTTCCAGGAGTCCGGGTTAGGTACGTGGATAGACGGGACAGTTGGATACTTCTGTACGTTCCAGGAGTCCGGGTTAGGTACGTGGATAGACGGGACAGTTGGCCACTTCTGTACGTTCCAGGAGTCCGGGTTAGGTACGTGGATAGACGGGACAGTTGGATACTTCTGTACGTTCCAGGAGTCCGGCTTAGGTACGTGGATAGACGGGACAGTTGGCCACTTCTGTACGTTCCAGGAGTCCGGGTTAGGTACGTGGATAGACGGGACAGTTAGCCACTTCTGTACGTTCCAGGAGTCCGGGTTAGGTACGTGGATAGACGGGACAGTTGGATACTTCTGTACGTTCCAGGAGTCCGGGTTAGGTACGTGGATAGACGGGACAGTTAGCCACTTCTGTACGTTCCAGGAGTCCGGGTTAGGTACGTGGATAGACGGGACAGTGACCACTTCTGTACGTTCCAGGAGTCCGGGTTAGGTACGTGGATAGACTGGACAGTGGCCACTTCTGTACGTTCCAGGAGTCCGGGTTAGGTACGTGGATAGACGGGACAGTGGCCACTTCTGTACGTTCCAGGAGTCCGGGTTAGGTACGTGGATAGACGGGACAGTGGCCACTTCTGTACGTTCCAGGAGTCCGGGTTAGGTACGAGGATAGACGGGACAGTGGCCACTTCTGTACGTTCCGGGAGTCCGGGTTAGGTACGTGGATAGACGGGACAGTGGCCACTTCTGTACGTTCCAGGAGTCCGGGTTAGGTACGTGGATAGACGGGACAGTTGGATACTTCTGTACGTTCCAGGAGTCCGGGTTAGGTACGTGGATAGACGGGACAGTTGGATACTTCTGTACGTTCCAGGAGTCCGGGTTAGGTACGTGGATAGACGGGACAGTGGCCACTTCTGTACGTTCCAGGAGTCCGGGTTAGGTACGTGGATAGACGGGACAGTTGGATACTTCTGTACGTTCCAGGAGTCCGGGTTAGGTACGTGGATAGACGGGACAGTTGGATACTTCTGTACGTTCCAGGAGTCCGGGTTAGGTACGTAAAGAGTTAAAATATTAAAATAATTTCCCGAAGTGCCCAAGTCCTACACGAGAAAATGAAGCAATCAAGCAAACACCTGGATCCATATAAACATAAAACAAGGTTATTCCAGCTTGTAGACACCTGTGGTATCTATCTAACAAAGGTAGTTTCTGTTCTTCACCTATTGTGATAACAAAGTACTACCTGGATATTTTCAATTTTACAATTTCACACAACTTCTTTACTATCTGATCTACCTGCATCTGAGTAATCGTGATTATACAGTTAAACCTGTCTATAGCGCCCACTCTTGGGACTCACCAAAATAGGGTGCTATAGAGAGGTGGTGCTATAGACAGGTCACTTTTAATGTAAATCGCATCATACTACGTATTTAAAATCGGGCGCTAGAGAGAGGAAGACGCTATTTAGAGGGAGCGCTATAGACAGGTTTAACTGTATATTATAAACACATTTCTCTGTATTTGAAATCACTAAGTAAAATTGTCCCGATGGAGATGTAATCTGAAATTCAACCATAAAATGCTACAGAAGCCAATTTATCCCTCCATCGCTCTGAATAAAGGGTCCCGTCAGAGATACCTTTTATAGGAATCGTAAAGATAGAGACTGCCCCTGGCCGGAATTCATAGTTCTTCAAATTATAGAGACTTCGGTCTGTAAATATTTTTTATTGTCTCTTTTCCCCATTTCTCATGATACCCATTCCTTTTAAAAATTAATATTTCTTTTTTAAAATTTTATATTCCTTTGAAATATCTCAATATCATTCCAATCTGGCCTATATGTCCTGAATATAATGCATGTTCCCCAATTTTGCTTAACGCCCTTCTCCCCAATAAACCTTGTTGGTGTTCTTTAATCCTGGTCTCTAAATTACAGCCGGTTTCTCCTACATAAAAATATATATACATATGTCATAATATATACTCTTCCAGGAATAATAAAGCAAGCCTACAGTCAACCCAGAGAGAGACGGGAGGGTAAGGACCGGTCACTTTAGACATCAGCGACATTTCAAGGGGCCACCATTGGGGCCCGGTCAGTCAACACCTTGGGACTTTGAAGACAGTTGGGGGATTGTGTGCGACAAGAACGGACGCCCGGCTTTGCCGGGCCCGTCTCTCTCCCTCTCCCTCTCTCTCTAGTTGTCTGGATTTCCTCTTCCAAACTTGTGGTGTGATTATTTCTCTTCCCACCTCATCATATTGCCACATAAACATACGTATAATATACGTTTTAGTTAGCTGAAGATGAGCTGCCCAAAACTTCCTTTAATAAATAAAAATAAAAAGAGTTTGGTCGTCTTATATATATATTTTTTTAATTTGTCGAAACCTCAATCTCCTTGAATAATTGACTCATGTGTAAATGTTAAGCCATATACATAGAAAACAATAAGTTGTGCAAACGTAAATTATTTTAAATAAAGAATTACAATAGTTTTTTTTTTTTGCTTATCCCTAGTACACGGGGTACAGACCATGATAATCATGGTGGGTAGTTAGCGACTGCTTTTACTGTAAGTGCACCACATGTCTACACATGTGAAAAGCAGTTCGACTTTGCACTTACAAATGTGCCAGAGCCCCGTTTGGTTACTTGCACTCGCTGGTGGGGTTGGACTTTTGCAAGAATCGGGGACCATTGGAACATTTTTTTTTTAATCAGAAAAAAAGTGCCCAATGCGGGAATCGAACCCGGGTCGTAGCGGTCGAAAACCAATGATTTAGATCATCCTTCCACCGACCCCCCATTACAATCGTTATTTTTTTAATTGAACATTTTCTGTATTATTTAATAAAATCTCTTCAAGCAGTACTATTTATCATTGAAATCACTGTAAAATTCTTGTTAGAGAGAGAATTTAAATTATCTTTTTTATGGTTAACTATTTATTAATACAAAATAGATGAGTCACAAGTCCTTACATAATTTATCCAAAATATCAGAGATAGCAAGCATCTGTTTATTGAAACAAATAACAGGGTAAAAGTTCAAACTTCGATATAATTTTATTAAATTAAACTCTTTGAATTAAAATAACAAAATAAAATGGAGATTGAAGAGGAGTATTATTCGAACTTTATTAGTGTGAAGAAATGTCGGGTAATCGTTTCAAAAAACACTGATGCGAGTTCGGCAGAAGAATTCGCAGTGATGATTCTTTTGTGGGCTGTTGCAAGGATTTAAATCAGATCACTAAAATAGCAGAAAGGAGAGGGTAAAAGTCTCCTTCAAACTAACTTTATTAAAACATGTAATGAGGACAGAGGAAAACACACAACTGGTCAGCACAGACCAGGCCGTGTTCTGGTTCTTTGATGGCGGCTGGTGCCGCCGGGGCTTGTTTGTTTACAGTCACCCGAGCCGTCTGGACGACGTCCGGAAGTGGATCTCCATTATTCCACAATTAGTAAGCTTTCGTACGCATGCCTACTTCTAAAGGCTTTACAACAAACAACAACAAACAACAAAGCCTTTATTCAGGGCCTCTCGCCCTATACAGGATTCGCCAGTTTACAAGAGATGGTAAGAACACTGTGTGGCCTTTTTTCGGGATATAATCCTGTGGAATATCGCCACCGCTATATACCTATTCTTTGATATTTCATTAATTAGTGCCGGAAATGAAGGACAAAGTTGCCCCGTTTTATCATTTAGTTTTCGTCTTTCCTCAGACAGAACAGCACAATCAAATAAGTAGTGCAACATCTCCATTGTTATTCCTGATCCACAGAAAGTGCATTTCAGGCTTTACAATGACCACCTGTAGAAGGACGTCTGAAAGCTTGCTAATAAAGTACGTATAATATACTCCACTTCAATCGCCATTTTATTTTGCTATTCGAAATAATTTATTGATGGGAAATACAACTTTGTATAAGTTCAGTATTTATTCAGTAAGATTTGTTTGAAATTAAGTAAGATTTTATGAAATCGAAGCCGTCCCTGTACTGATAAAGGCCATAAATCGAAACCCTAGTACACCTATCCCCCGATTTACACGGTAGATACGTTCCTGAGAAAAACGTGTAAATCGAGGGATAGGTGTATATTAAACTATCAAATCTGAATAGGTGTTCGCCCCCTCATGAATCAGAGCCTCCCAATATTCTTTTCAACATAGGTAGTATAGAGTAGAATATCGCATTTTAGTATAGTGCGATAAAAAAAAACTTATTTGGAAAACCGTGTAAAAGCGAAAACGTGTAAAACAAGTACCGTGTAAATCGGGGGATAGATTATGTCTGAATTTATCAAAACTGGTCTTGTGGCTCATTCTTCATCATCATTTATAAAGTTTATTACTAGGGCAATGTATAAGTGTATAAGTAATACTTAAAGTTACACCGCATAAGTTTCTTTTTTGTGAAAAATTAATATTATTTCAAAGAGAAATATTTACTATTTCTAACTTTTTTGAATGAAGTATGAGAGGGTGAAAATATGAAGAGTAATGGCGAACGGAAAAAATAAAAGTGTCCAGGGGCGGGAAACGAACCCACAACCTTCTGCTTACCGGGCAGGTGCCATGTCCACTAGGCTACCCTGGACGTATTCTTCCGTTCGTAAATAATATTTAAAGTAAATTATAATACATTATAAAGGACTGCGGCGAGTGATTATAAACAATACTTAAAGTTACACCGCATAAGTTCCCGCCCCTGGACACTTTTATTTTTCCGTTCGCCATTACTCTTCATATTTTCACCCTCTCATACTTCATTCAAAAAAGTTAGAAATAGTAAATATTTCTCTTTGAAATAATATTGATTTTTCACAAAAAAGAAACTTATGCGGTGTAACTTTAAGTATTGTTCATAATCACTCGCCGCAGTCCTTTATAAGTGTATAAGTGTTCAATATTTCTTCACCAATATTTGTTTCAAATTAAGTAGGATGTTATGATATCGAAGCCGTCCCTGTACTGATAAAGGCCATAGCTCGAAACCATAGTACAGTGGTACCTCGACATACGAGTTTAATTCGTTCCGCAACCTTGCTCGTATCTTGAATTACTCGTATCTCGAAGCAAATTTCCCCATACAAAACAATTGAACTACCATTAATCCGTTCCAACCTCCAAAATGTCACCCCAGTTATTTTTGTTACGTGGTTTTAAATAATAAAAACGTATTTATAAATATCAAATATTTATTGCACAAAAACAAAAAGAGAATGTAAATCCTTGGGCTTTTATTAGATCGGAAAATGTTTTTATGTAATCCTCAGCTGCCTTCATATCTGAACTTACTGCCTCACGATGTCTGACAACGGAGTGAATACCGCTCCTCTTTTTAAAAATCTCAAACCAGCCCCGGCTGGCTTTAAATGACTCTTCCGATGCCTCGTCGATGGAAGTCTGCGGGGTTTGCTTCAGCAAATCTCCGTAGATCACTCTTGCCTTCTCACAAATGATGGTCTGCGTCAAGGTATCTCCTTGGAGCTGCTTTTCTGTCACCCACACCATCAGCAGTTTCTCCATATTTTCATGAAGGGAGGTTCGCAGCTTGGAAATTATCGTAAGGCCCTTAGCCGGCGTTACACTCTTTATCGACTCCTTCCGTTTAAGCACAGAACATATCATGGACGTACTACGGCCATATTGCCTCGACAAGTCAACAACTCGAACACCTTGCTCATGTTTTTCTATAATTTCAGGTTTTAATTCAATACTCATCATCTTTTTCATAGCACTTGACTTTTTACAAACTTTCTTCCGATCCATGGTTATAAAAATAAATGAACTAAAACTGTAAATGTAAACGCAACACAAAACGCGAACACAAAACACAACTTATCACAGCGCAAGCACGCTGCTAACTGATCGTGATGGCGCGACTGCGTGTTACTACCTGGTGTGTTTTAACTTTAAAAGCACACAAAAATATAATAAACTTGAATTTGTTTATTCAAGTCTCAAAAAACAAAGCTTTGCATATAGAACAAATAATAAATGAAGAAGAAGAAAGAAACATTTTAGGAAAAGCAAAAACAAAACAAAAGTACTGGTCAAAAAGAAACATTTAAAATCACAGATTAATATCTTCAACACTACCGAACCGAACTCGTATCTCGAATTTTCGCTCGTAACTAAAAGCAAAAAATCACTTGCTCGTCGGCTCGTATCTCGAAAAACTCGTATGTTGAGGCACTCGTATGTCGAGGTACCACTGTATATTGATTTGATTTTTGTCTGAATTTACCAAAACTGGTGTTGTGGCTTATTCTTCATCATCATTTATAAAGTTTATTACTAGGGTAATGAACATAATGCATCGTTCTAATGTATAATTAAAGGGAAAGATGTCTCTCTAGATACATGAATATAATCCTCCCACAACTTTATTTTATATTAAGTACTGTGTGTTCTGAACTGTGTTTAAATGTCTAAAAATATTCACATCTTATCCCATTTCTCAACCTAAAAAAATATTACATCAAAATAATAATATCTATATATATAATTGCCTTATTCTGTCTGAAGCTCACGGATAGAAAGCGCGCCCATTGGCTGCCGGCGAACACGTGTCCTCCCTGCCTCCCTGCGGTCACTTTAGGCAACCCTGTAATCAGCAGTGTGTTACATCCACCTGTCTATACAGACCACCCTGTCTATAGCGGCCACTCTAGACAACCCTGTTATCAGCTGTGTGATACATACACCTGTCTATACAGACCAACCTGTCTATAGCGACCACCCAAGACAACGTTTTTAAAATATATTCGCACTCGGGTAAAACCCGGGCGTTGCCCGGGCCATTCGTCTAGTTTTTTAGAAGAGAGAGAGAGAGACAAATAAATTTGACAAAAAAACATAATTTTATTGACATCCCGTCAAAATATAGACAAAAGCGCACAGTCCGCACTATTCAAGTAGATATGAAAAAAATAATATATAAAAAAGAAGGAAAAGTAAAAAATACAATAAAATATATGCTATCTACAATGAATATGTACATGGCGCCACCGCTGCAGAGTTTGGTGGAGAATCACCAGCGGGTCTCCAGCGACACCACGTATTTCGTGATCTACGAAGAAAACGTAGATTGCGTTCTTCGCCGCTGAGGAGATGGTGATGGCGTGGTCCTCGAGACCAACCGCGAAGATTCAGGAGAGAGAGAGAGAGAGAGTTGGAAAAGGATGATATCCGAAAGTTTACAATTAAAATTTAAAAAAGCATTTTGATTCTCCCCATAAATGCATCTTTTAAACAAATTAGAAACTCGAAAAAAGACTAATTTATAAAAATGTGTTGTGTAGATAAAACCAAAAATGTCAGAACCAACCGTCATGACAGGTAAGTGAAGTCTTTGCTGCTGCAGAGAATACAGAGCATTAAGGAAAGAGTCTGTGGCTGTATAAACACTAAAGCATTAAGGAAAGACTTCATGGCTGTAGGAACACCAGAGCATTAAGGAAGAACTTCATGGCTGTAGGAACACCAGAGCATTAAGGAAGGACTTCATGGCTGCAGGAACACCAGAGCATTAAGGAAGGACTTCATGGCTGCAGGAACACCAGAGCATTAAGGAAAGACTTCATGGCTGTAGGAACACTAGAGCATTAAGGAAAGACTTCATGGCTGCAGGAACACCAGAGCATTAAGGAAAGACTTCATGGCTGTAGGAACACCAGAGCATTAAGGAAGAACTTCATGGCTGTAGGAACACCAGAGCATTAAGGAAGGACTTCATGGCTGCAGGAACACCAGAGCATTAAGGAAAGACTTCATGGCTGTAGGAACACCAGAGCATTAAGGAAGAACTTCATGGCTGTAGGAACACCAGAGCATTAAGGAAGGACTTTATGGCTGCAGGAACACCAGAGCATTAAGGAAAGACTTCATGGCTGTAGGAACACCAGAGCATTAAGGAAGAACTTCATGGCTGTAGGAACACCAGAGCATTAAGGAAGGACTTCATGGCTGCAGGAACACCAGAGCATTAAGGAAAGACTTCATGGCTGTAGGAACACTAGAGCATTAAGGAAAGACTTCATGGCTGTAGGAACACCAGAGCATTAAGTAAAGACTTTATGGCTGTAGGAACACCAGAGCATTAAGGAAGGACTTCGTGGCTGTAGGAACACCAGAGCATTAAAGGAAAGATTTCATGGCTGTAGGAACACCAGAGCATTAAGGAAAGACTTCATGGCTGTAGGAACACCAGAGCATTAAGGAAAGACTTCATGGCTGTAGGAACACCAGAGCATTAAGGAAAGACTGCATGGCTGTAGGAACACCAGAGCATTAAGGAAAGACTTCGTGGCTGTAGGCACATCCGAGAATAAATTAAAGACATCCTGGCTGTAGAGAAGCCAGAGAAAATGTTTCACAAGCTGTGAAGGTCTGACCGAGATTCTGTGCAGTTCTAGGCCCCGTGCCAGCCTCCAAGCTGGGCGTTGTGCTCTGCCACGAACATCTCAGCATGGACGCACGAAGAATGACTCCCGATGGATCAGAATTTAACGAGATTAAGTTCACTCTGGAGAATCTGTACAAGATCCAGGTGAAGCCGTAAGTACCATCTCTGCGGGAGGCTGAAGAAATCACGCTCAAATTTTGTTCTTTCTCTCTATTCACATATCTTCATATTTGAGCTGCAAAATTTTCCAAATAAAAATGGTCTAAATTGTCTTTTTAAGTAACAACTCCTCAGTCTCTCTTGAATTCGCATTGAAGTAGCTAAAAAGTAAATGATTCGGTGGCCTATTGTGGAACCTCACCAGTAAATATATGCAACCAAACGTTGCACTGTCATCTTGCAAATGCAAAGTGATTCTACATGCGAAGACCTATGGTGTACATATAGTATAAGCTCTCACTGTATAGTTTAATTTAAATATACTTTGTATATCCTATATTTTAAACTGATTCTTCATCTAAACATATACTCTTATTAAATTTATAATTTTTATTTGTATTTTTAATTGAAAATATTATGAAAGTTGTCTTTGAACTTTTCGTTTATATATATATATTATAAAGGACTGCGGCGAGTGATTATAAAGAATACCTAAAGTTACACCGCATAAGTTTCTTTTTTTGTGAAAAATCAATATTTATTTCAAAGATAAATATTTACTATTTCTAACTTTTTTGAATGAAGTATGAGAGGGTGAAAATATGAAGAGTAATGGCGAACGGAAAAATAAAAGTGTCCAGGGGCGGGAATCGAACCCACAACCTTCTGCTTACCGGGCAGGTGCCATGTCCACTAGGCTACCCTGGACGTATTCTTCCGTTCGTAAATAATATTTAAAGTAACTTATAATACATTATAAAGGACTGCGGCGAGTGATTATAAACAATACCTAAGGTAAGCAGAAGGTTGTGGATTCAATTCCCGCCCCTGGACACTTTTATTTTTCCGTTCGCCATTACTCTTCATATTTTCACCCTCTCATACTTCATTCAAAAAAGTTAGAAATAGTAAATATTTCTCTTTGAAATAAATATTGATTTTTCACAAAAAAGAAACGTATGCGGTGTAACTTTAGGTATTGTTTATGAGATAGAGAGATAAATAGAGTTATATAGAGAAAAAAAATTCAAGCTCGATTTTAAAATATCAATTTAAAATTTTAATACTTTGTTTAATTAATTATAGAATTGATTAAATTAATTAAGAAAGATAAAATATATATTTGTTTTGTGTGTGTGTGTGTGTATGTTAAAGTTCTAACAACATCACTTACCTACATTAAGTAGATAATAATATTTTACCTTAAATCTTCTCCATTTTATCTTGAATTGTTAAATTTTGATACTTCTTTTCCATGAAATAAACAGGGATAAGTATGGATCAATATTTGTCTCGCAAAGTATAAATTAAATATTTGGAAAAAACATCGAATTTCACATTTTGGAATATTGAGAAATATTAGAAATCAAATGCATTGTTTGATCTTGTTATAAATTGAACTGATTACCAATTTGTATATCAAAGGTTTATAAATATTTTCATCGCTTTATATTGGATCCCTTTTTTTAAATCAAAATAGGTATTATATTTATAAATTTTAATTGCCATCTATTGATAAAATACATTGCCAAAAATGAATAGTTTCAAAATGAGATTTTTATTTGATTAATTTAATTGTTACAAAGGATTATATTTCTAATAGTTTCAAAATAGGTACACCTATCCCCCGATTTACACGTTAGATACGTTCCAGAGAAAAACGTGTAAATCGGGGGAAAGGTGTACACAGAAATAAAAATAAAATGCATTGACAGGTTAAAATATGTAGTCAGCACATAAGCTCGGGTATTATAAAATATTGCTTCATTTTATCTTTTTCTTTTGTATCATGAAAATATTATTAATATCTATGATAATATTTTTCTTTGCAAGTCGTTCTTTTCATAGATGTGAATAGTTTCAATTTGATTGAATTTATGTTCCAATTTTTCAATTGAGTAATCCCAATAATATCCTTTTTGGATTTCGTTGATCATAATAAAAATCTTGATTGTAAACTGTATATTTTGAAGAATAAATACTGATGTAAAGATTCCATTATGTTACGGATAGAAAGTTTCTAGGAATATGATCACAGAAGAAAATAGACGATTAGCCTCTTCGTCGAAATATTGGAAGATTTTAATTAAAGTTTTGATCAAAGAAAGCAAGATCGTCATCAATAATAGATTTCAATATTTAAAAAATGCTTCAAAATTTCCAGTATCTATTTTGAGGTTGTATTCTAACAACACATCTTAGAAGATTTGAATCAGTTGGAATCAAGAAAAATCATTATCATTCCATGCAGAAATAATTAATCCCAAACATCGTAAAAGAGATAATTGGCTTCTTAAGATATCTTTAGAATTTTGATCTTAATAAATTCGTCAGTCTCTTATAAGAAAGAAATATCAAATAGATTCTGTAATTGTTATCTTGATGTCCTTTGTTGTGAGTTTGATTTTAAAGATTCTAAGAAGAAAAACATTTCTAGTTTTAAATTGTGACTGTATTAGATCATTCTGATTATATATGCTTCACTGAAAGGTAGAATCTCAGAAATGGTATTTAAGCAATTGTACCGAAATGAGTTTTGACATGAAATAGGATACAAGAACTGAAATGGCGTTGATCCCAAATGATATAAGGTTAACCCAAAAAATTCGTGTTTTTCTAATTACTTGACGAATAACATTATCGTAAAGATAGAGGCTGCCTGGCCGGCATTCATAGTTCTTCAAATTAAAGATACTTCGGCCAGTAAATGTTTTTATAACCTCGACGTTTCAACAAAAAGCTTTTGTCCTTGTCAGGAACAAACAAAAATTTAAACATTTTTAACGCCTTACCAAATGTTTTAATTTTTGTTTGCTCCTGACGAGGACAAAAGCTTTTTGTCGAAACGTCGAGGTAATAAAAAGATTTACTGGCCGAAGTATCTTTAATTTCAAGAATAATATTATTACGGCGAATACATAATAATTCACATAATACAATTACTTTATACATAATACAAAGACATTATACATAACGGCGAATAATATTATGGCGGATAATATAGGTATTTAAATTTTTTTCAAGTGTTTACGAACTTTTGGGACAACCTTGGAGATATGGTGGCATAGGTATTCTTTTATGGGCAATCTCTAACTAGGGAGCCAGAAGCAGAAGATAAAAGTAAATTTTAGATAGTGGTAGTTAGTTGGTAGAACTGTATAAAGACAGGGCTCTTTGTGGTCCACCGCACAGACATATGGTGCTCGATCATTCACCTTGAGTCCATCCTTGCTACCACAACCACGTTTACTACAGATGTATAAGATAATATACTGATAAAAACAAGACAAAGTATTCTTTTGGAAGAGAAAGTGAGATAGTAAGATGCTGAAGACCAGATCTTCTCAAATAAAAATGGTTTTAGTGTCATGGAAGATAAAGAAACACTTCGACCTCAAAGATCAGGTCGTACCAAAGCCACTGTTAAAACTATTTTACCGAGCCTTACTTTTGTACATAGAATGAAAGACTTAGGTGAAGGGAGACGAGGGGAAAAGTTGAAAGAAAGGGTCAAAACATCTACATGGTCGGGGAAACTCCCAGCTGCGAGCCCCAGGACAAAGGTCGATCGAGGCCCGGGGAGGAAAAGTCAAGTGGACGTGTGGAATGTGTTTGGTTGTTCTGCGAGCCCCGTGCGGGCCATGTGGCGTCATCTTTTTTTTTTTTCTTTCTTAGTTAGAAGCAGCGGACCAGGCGGAGCAGACGCGCCTGAGAAATATCCTACAAGCAGCGTCTTGTGGACGGAAAGGCGTCTGAGAAGTATCCTACAAGCAGCGTCTTGTGGACGGAAAGGACGCCTTGGAGTATCCCACAAGCAGAGTCTCGTGGACGGAAAGGACGTCTTGGAGTATCCCTCAAGCGGCAACTTGAGGACGGAAAGGACGCCTTGGACATCGCACGAGCCGCGACAAGAGGAAGCCAAGCGAGCGACGGTGCTGCCACCCGAGGTACTGTGTGAACACAAAGCTCGACACCCCCCTGCCACTTATTTTTATATCCCTTCCCTAAGATTAGTTAATTTTACTTTTTTTTGCTTAACCTTGTTTCTTGTTTTTTATGCATAATTCTTTATATATAAGTATAATTTTGCTTAACCTTTTTTCTTGTTTTTTTTATGCATAATTCTTTATATATAAGTATAATTTTGCTTAACCTTTTTTCTTGTTTTTTATCCATAATTCTTTATATATAAGTATAATAGTTTTTAGCCCTTTTTAATTTTTAAATAAAACCTTTTATTATACTGTGTAAGTGTGCATTTATTTCCCCCATTGTTTTTCCTTTCAATCGATCACCCTTTTTTTTTTTTTTTTTTTTTTAAACGAACACGAACATTTTGGTGAGCCGGACGTGATCGATTTAATGGAGATATGGAGGAAATGGATGCAATTAAAAAGCGCAGAAAAGCCATAAGAGGTACTTTCACTAGAATTATCAATGAAATAAATGGGGAATTTGAAAAGTCTCAAATTGATAGGAATGATATTTATTCTAAGTTTAATAGACTAGAGTCTTATTACACGAAACTTGTAGATCTAAACGAAAAATATCAGGCTTTATTGGTAGTGAAAGAAGGGATTACAGAGGAAAGTATTGATAGGGAATGGCAAGATTGCGATAAATATGAAGAGGAAAAGTTTGATATTCAACAGAAAGTCAGTGTATTACGGAATCCCGATAAAGAAGAAACAATCCCGATTGCTAGCGAGGACACTGTAATAAATGTGAAATTACCAGAGTTAGCCCTAAAAACCTATGATGGCTCTCTGGAAGGTTGGTTGCCTTGGTGGGCGCAGTTTACGAAAATTCACGAAAATAAGAATTTATCCGATAGCGACCGGTTTTTATATTTGCGTCAAGCAATTGTACCAAATTCAGAAGCCTATCGTGTTGTAGCAAGCTATCCCGTTACAGGCGCCAACTATGCTTTGGCAGTACAAGCCCTACAGGAGCGATTCGGTGACCCGAATATACTGACAGAACTGTATGTCAGACGTCTATTGAATTCGGTTATATCTAATGTAAAGAAGGAAAATAGAAATTTAAGCAGTCTGTACGACGAACTGAGCAGTCACCTCCGGTCGTTAGAGACATTGGGCATTGATCCCCAGTTGTCGGGTATTTTTTTATACCCTCTTGTCGAGTCTTCATTACCTTCGGATATTTTGAAAATATGGCACAGGCATCCTTCTTCGGGTTATGGTATGGAGTTAGAAAAACGGGAAGAGTCAGATAAAGGGGTTGGAGGAGCTCAAGAAAGGCTAAGGTTATTATTGGACTTTCTAAAAGCCGAAGTAAGGAGTGCTCAACGGCTGAAATTTGTGGAAAAAGGCTTTAAGCAGGAGGAACCCTATAAAAGGTCTTACAATGATGGGACCAGAACAAGGAGCAATTTCAGACCCGCCACTGTGTCTAGTCTGTTCGAAGGGCGAACTAATATAAAATGCTTCTTTTGTGAAAGAACAAATCATGCGAGTCATCAATGCCGCTCCATAATGAAAATGTCTCCGGGAGAGAGAAATGATAAAATACGTAGTGCCCATCTATGTTTCAAATGCTTAAGAAAGGGACACATACAGAGTCAGCGCCGAGAACAATTGGAGTGCAAAAACTGTGGGAGAAACCACTTAGAAGTTTTATGTGAAGGAAATTCTTCTAACCGGTTAACGAAACCAGGAAGAGAAAATCTAAAGGAAAATGCACCTGAACCCATTGCATCGCTTTCTAGTCAAGCCTGCACAGGTCAGGTCTTGCTGATGACCACGGTAGCACTGTTAAGAGGCCCAAATGCCTCTAGAAGGGTTAGAATTCTCCTCGACAGTGGAAGTCAGTTTTCGTATATCAAACAGTCGTTAGTCTGGAGTATAGGA
Source organism: Cordylochernes scorpioides (assembly GCA_030710605.1). Lineage (NCBI taxonomy): Eukaryota > Metazoa > Arthropoda > Arachnida > Pseudoscorpiones > Chernetidae > Cordylochernes > Cordylochernes scorpioides. The sequence continues at coordinate 9,795,680 of CP092872.1, forward strand.
ATAGAAAGAAAAGGCGAAATAACCATAGCTAAAAGTCTTTTTGGAGGTAATAAGATTTGTGAAGAAAAGCACGGTAAATTTATGTTAGAATTAGAGAATTTAGGTAATAAAAGAGATGTGATCCATATTGAGGCGCTGGATCAACGTAAAATTTGCAACGCCATACCACCTTTGCCAAAAGGAGACTGGTTAGAAAAATTGAAGATTAAGGGCATAATATTGTCTCAGGACAATTTTAAAGGACAAGAGATTGACATATTGATTGGCGCTAACTATCTAGGTATGATTTTGACAGGAAAAATAGTTCAAGTTGAAGCAGATTTAACTGCGGTGGAAACGAAATTAGGTTGGACACTAATGGGCAATTCGCCAATTATTGATAGCAATGACAATGTGCAGCAGACTTTGAATCTGCTAACAACGCGATGCGATTTAAAGGATTTGTGGGATCTAGAAGTACTAGGCATTAGGGATCCTGTTGAAACTTGCTCCAAAGAAACCAGATACCAGGAAATAAAAGAAAAGTTTATAACAAAAATTCAAAGACAAAGTGATCAGAGATATTCTGTAGGTCTACCTTGGAAGGTAGAAAAGGAGTCAATCCCCAGCAATCTTGACATAGCGATAAAAAGGTTAGATATAAGCACTAAGAAAATGACCTCACAGAATAAGTTGACCGAATATAGTCAGATCTTTAGAGACTGGCTGACTGAAGGACTCATTGAAAGAGTCGAGGAAAATCCTCTCGAGAGAAGAGGCTACTATTTACCTCACCGCCCTGTGTACAAGATGGAATCTAAAACGACGCCCATACGTCCGGTTTTCGATGCTTCTTGTCTAGGTCATAATGGACTATCTTTGAATCAATGTTTAGAAAAGGGACCGAATTTATTGGAAAGAATCCCTGAAATGATGATAAGATTTCGGGAAAATAAATTTGGAGTCACGGCAGATATAAGAAAAGCATTCCAGATGGTGGCGATTGAAGAATCTGAACGGAACTACCTTAGATTCATTTGGTGGGAAAAGGAGAGCGATAGAGAACTAATAGCTTACAGGCATAAGAGACTTGTATTTGGCTTAAACTGTAGTTCTTTTGTGCTGAACGCCGTAATAGAATACCATCTTCAATCAATAAGAGGCCCACTTGTTCAATGGGCAAAGATTTTAGCTCAATCCTTCTACATGGACAATTGTATTACCTCGCTGGAAACAAAGCAGGAAGTGCAGGAATTTCAAAAGGCCGCAATTGAAATTATGGACAGGGCTAAAATGGACTCTTACGAGAGTGGGAATATTCTCTGGAGGAAAACCCTGAAAAGGGGACTTGTTCAAAAATATTGGGTGTTGTTTGGAATAAAATGGAAGATTCATTAAAATGCGAACTCCCTGACAATTTGAGTCTTCAACCCAATTTAACGAAAAGGCTGGTACTGTCCATGGTTCAGCGGATATTTGATCCACTTGGATTTTGCGCTCCAGTATTCTTGCCACCAAAGTTGTTACTGCAGCGATCATGGGGGCTGAAACTAGGTTGGGATACACCTCTACCCGAAAGTATGGCCCAGGAATTTCGAACCTGGTTGGATCAAATAAAATTCATAGAGTTAATAAAGATACCGAGATATATGTGGAATGATCTCATTTTCCCTACAGAAGTTCATATCTTTTGTGACGCTAGTCAAATAGGCTATGGAGCTGTAGCCTATTTAAGGAGCGAAACGGGACGAGAAAATACTCTAACTTTGATTTGGAGCAAAGTCAGATTAGCTCCTATGAAGAGTATTACGATCCCTCGCTTGGAATTAATGGCCATGGTACTAGGAGCTAGACTAGCCAATGCAATCCAAGCTGCCTTGAAGAGAAAATGTGAAACAACTCTTTGGTCTGACTCTACTACCGCGCTAAGTTGGATAAAGAAAGAAATTGAGTGGAGAGTTTTCGTGAGAAACCGAGTCAGAGAAATACAGGCCACTACCAATTTGAACGATTGGAGGTTCGTTCCTAGTCAGTTGAACCCGGCCGATCTTCTGTCTCGAGGTTGCCCTCCAAGCCAGTTTGTGCAAAGCAGATGGTGGGAGGCCCCCGAATGGTTGAAAAACCCTAAAGAATTCTGGCCCAATTCAGAGTTCTCGATAAATCCAAAAGAAATAAAGGTTGAAGAAAACATTATGAAAACCAACATTAATTTGAACATCGATTATAAAGACTGGATACTGACAAGGAGGTCTAATTACTCTCTCAACATCAGGGTAATGTCCTATGTTTTAAGATTTTTAGGAAAACTTAAAAAACAGTCAACTGAAACAGGACCTTTGAAAGTTTCAGAATTAGACTTGGCAGAAAAAAAGCTTATCCGAATGATTCAGGAGAAAGTCTCCATAGAGAAATCGAATGCAACCAAGAGTTTTAAAATATTAAAAAACTGTGTAGAAAGCAAACTTTTACATGGACAGGTCCCAGAAGAATTTAAAACTCCTATCATTCTACCAGGCGACCATCCCTTGGTAGAGCAACTTATATGGGAAGTGCACCTGAAGAATGGACATGTAGGCGTGCAATTCATTTTATCAAAGCTGAGAGAGAAATTTTGGATAATCAGGGGAAGGAAAACGATAAAGAAAATTATCAGTAAGTGCATTGCTTGCAAGAGACTTAAAGAAAAGTCTCTGCAAAGACCAATCGCAGCTTTGCCAGAAAACAGAATTGGACTGGGCAAACCCTTTCAAATTACAGGAGTTGATTTATTAGGCCCTCTTCATTTGAAAGAAGGTGGGAAAGTGTGGGTAGCCGCCTTTACTTGCGCCGTCTATCGCGCTATTCATCTGGAGTTGGTGAAGAGTTTAGAGACAGGAGTCTTCATGATGGCCCTCCATAGGTTTATTTGTCGGAGAGGGCGCCCCGAGAAAATATATAGCGACAATGGCACCAATTTCGCAAAACATAATAGAATATTCAAGAGATTGGATTGGACTAGAATTGAAAGGGAAACCTCAATTAAAAGGATACAATGGATTTTTATCCCTCCTTCTGCTCCTTGGTGGGAGGATTTTGGGAAAGAATGGTTAGGACAATAAAGAAAATGTTGATAAAGATGCTAGATCACAGGAAGCTGAAATATGTACAACTGCAGACTGCCCTTTGTGAAATCGAATCTATCATTAATAATCGACCCCTCACTTATGTCTCTGAAGACGACAATGATCTAAAACCGTTAACTCCTAATGAGTTTTTACAAAATGGTCCAGAGTCTAGCTTTCCTGAATTTGAAAATTTAAAGCCAGAAATGTTGCACACTAGATACAGAGAGTTAGGTCAACAGAAGAAAGAATTGAAGCAGAGATTCTTAAAGGAATATTTAGGCGCGCTGATTCAGAAATCCGAAAATATTGATAGAAGACAGTTGAAAGTAGGAGACGTTGTACTGATCGGGCAAGAAAATCTTAAAAGAATGTTTTGGCCTAAAGGGCGAATAGTAAATCTCATACCAGGTAAAGATGGAATAGTGAGATGGCCCATGTTAAAACATCCCAGGAACCTTGATCAGGGCTCTACAACGCTTACACCCTCTTGAAATATCCTCGAATGTTAAGACGATTCAAATGGACAATTCAAATACCGAACCCCAATCTGATGCATTTTTAGGAAATAGGCCCAATATTGAATCCAGGGACTCTAGAAATAGATATGGTAGGGTAATCAGAAAGCCTGCAAGGTATGACTCGAAGGACTAGTGAAAGTACCTGTATGAAAAAAAAAGTGTAATATGTGTATTCTTTTATGTGTATTTTATGTAATGTAATAGGCGTATCTACTCTTGTGTGTATTGTGTATTTATATGCTCTTTTGTCTTATACTTAATTTTGACTTCTTTCAGAGCAAAATTTTTTGGGAGAATGTTAAAACTATTTTACCGAGCCTTACTTTTGTACATAGAATGAAAGACTTAGGTGAAGGGAGACGAGGGGAAAAGTTGAAAGAAAGGGTCAAAACATCTACATGGTCGGGGAAACTCCCAGCTGCGAGCCCCAGGACAAAGGTCGATCGAGGCCCGGGGAGGAAAAGTCAAGTGGACGTGTGGAATGTGTTTGGTTGTTCTGCGAGCCCCGTGCGGGCCATGTGGCGTCATCTTTTTTTTTTCTTTCTTAGTTAGAAGCAGCGGACCAGGCGGAGCAGACGCGCCTGAGAAATATCCTACAAGCAGCGTCTTGTGGACGGAAAGGCGTCTGAGAAGTATCCTACAAGCAGCGTCTTGTGGACGGAAAGGACGCCTTGGAGTATCCCACAAGCAGAGTCTCGTGGACGGAAAGGACGTCTTGGAGTATCCCTCAAGCGGCAACTTGAGGACGGAAAGGACGCCTTGGACATCGCACGAGCCGCGACAAGAGGAAGCCAAGCGAGCGACGGTGCTGCCACCCGAGGTACTGTGTGAACACAAAGCTCGACACCCCCCTGCCACTTATTTTTATATCCCTTCCCTAAGATTAGTTAATTTTACTTTTTTTTGCTTAACCTTGTTTCTTGTTTTTTATGCATAATTCTTTATATATAAGTATAATTTTGCTTAACCTTTTTTCTTGTTTTTTATGCATAATTCTTTATATATAAGTATAATTTTGCTTAACCTTTTTTCTTGTTTTTTATCCATAATTCTTTATATATAAGTATAAGAGTTTTTAAGCCCTTTTTAATTTTTAAATAAAACCTTTTATTATACTGTGTAAGTGTGCATTTATTTCCCCCATTGTTTTTCCTTTCAATCGATCACCCTTTTTTTTTTAAACGAACACGAACAGCCACATTGGAAAAAGGTCCGGTGTTCTGCCCCAGAAATTTAGAATTAAAGAATAAACAGAAAGTACCGAATTTCAAGATTTAGAAACTGACTCAAAGTTGCGGCACCTATACCGATCATGTTTGAATCAAACTTGTATAGGACTTCAGAAAGACATCTTAAACTAATATTGATTTTCTTACAAGCAATAACGACATTTAAATTATTTTCTAAAGAATAAAAGCTAACGGAGCAACGAGTTTCTTTATTAAAGCGATTGTGGTGGTGTCTTGTCCATCTCCTTAGAATGGGGGGGGGGGGGGGGGGGTGCTATTGCCCCGTTATTCAGCCTCATTTCAGAGTTCCCTGTTCACGGTTACCGTAGCGGCTCACGACACCGTTCTACAGGGCAGTCCCTTACTTGTGCTGCTTCTCCCGCCCGCCATGTAGAGGAGGACTTCTGGGCGGATATCAAAGTGATAAAAGCGATATTAAAGCGATCTCGTTTCCTTGTCAGCTTTTATTCCTTCTTAGAAATGTAATACTGCGATTCCTCCTATTGTAATATAATATTATTACGGCGAATACATAATAATACAAATAATATAATTACTTTTTACATAATACAATCACATTCTACATAACGGCGAATACATAATAATACAAATAATATAATTACTTTATACATAATACAATGACATTCTACATAACGGCGAATAATATTATTACGGCGAATACATAATAATACAAATAATATAATTACTTTATACATAATACAATAACATTATACATAACGGCGAACGGCCACGCTAGTCTTAGCTCCGCCGTTTTCGCCTCTGGCGAGCGGAAGATCGTCGCGGAAAAATATAAAATTGATACTGGCTGAAAGCCCTCAATCCGCTGAACAAGTGCCTGTAAGGCCCAGCGTTCAATCTCAACCAGGTGAGAAGATATCACCGAAAGAACGAATTGAAGAGAATTCTTCCAAAGAATTTTCTATGGAATTCCAAAGGGATGCAGATCCGCCGGCGCGCGAGATGCATGCAAGCCTGGCCGCCGCGCGTGATGACGTCACGCCCAGCTTGGCGGCCAGTTTATCGCACAATAGCGCTGCCCGTGCCCCGGGAAACTGGGCGGACTGCGCTGAAGATCTACGCCCTGGAGCGGACGACGGCTTCACCGTCGTCAAGAGCAGAAAGAGGCGCCGCGAATCGGCGGGTTCACCCACCGCCGCTGAACCTTCCTCCAATGCCGGAGGTTCCAGGACCATTCGCCGACCTCAATCATCGGCGGGATCGGTGCCGCGGGCCCAAGAAATCAGGGCCACCAGGGCTCACATCGCGGAAGCCAGGGCGCGGCAGGCATCCTCTTCTGAGGACCACTGTGTGTACCTGGAGCACGGCCCCGAACTGGAGCCCTTCCACTACCTGAGGGCGCTGGACAGGATGCTCGGAGGAACCGCCGGAGTCATCCAAGTCTCCAAGGTGAACGGCCACCAACTCCTGGGACTGGCGAACAGAGGCCTGGCCGAGCGCCTCATAAACGAGGGCCTCGAGGTTGAGGGCACACTCCTCAGGGCCTTTCCTTTCCGCAAAAGAGCGGAAAGGATAACTGTGGGCAACCTCCCCTTTTTCGTGGAGGACTCCGCCATCATCAGCGCCCTAAAACCTTATGGGCGCGTAACATCAATTGCGCCCAAACTGATGAAGGCCGGCCCATACACCTACAACGACGGCCGCCGCGAGGCATTCATTGTCCTCCGCGAGGGAACGACAACTGAGAGGCTCCCCACCCGCCTTGAGATCCCTATTAAAGGCGAGGCCTGGCCCGCTTATTTGTCCTCGGGCATCAAGTGCTCCAGGTGCCACGGCCAAGGACATCGCAGGGCCAACTGCCCCCTGCTTGCAGGGCGAACCAACGCTCCTAGGCCGGCCACACCTACCTCTCCCACCAGCGTCCCACCAGTGACCGCGCCTGGGCTGCCTCAGCAGCCATCTGCCCATCCTCCACCTCCGGCGTCCCCCAGTCCAGCCATGGAGACCCCCAGCGCTTCTCCTGCGGCCCGGGCTGTGACCCCATCTGCAGCACCTCGGCCATCTACACCAGTGGCCCCAGCCGTACCTGTGGAGATGGCGCCTCCTGCCCCTCCACCTGTGACCCCTGCTCCGTCCTTGCGGGCTCCTGGGGGTTCCGTGAGCCCCCAATCAACGAAGTCGGGACCCCCCGCTCAGGACATTGAAATGCCCGCCATCGAGGAGTCCTCCGCTTCCTCTACATCATCGAGCAGGACATCCATGAGAGATGACCTCGTGGCGTTCATCCGAAGAAGCCCCACCGTGTCCTTTACTGGGACGGACGCTCTTGGTCTTGGGCGCGAGGAGGTCTTGGACCTCCTCTCCTCGAGGACCAAGGCCCAAAGAAAACGCTGGCTCCTGACACCTCCGCAGACCGATGCTCTTGCCGGTCTGATTAAACAAATACTTGGCCTGAAGCCCGCAGGCAATACCAATGTATACAAAATCTTACACCAGGTCAAATCCGAATTGAAAAAAGGACCGGCGGCAGTGCCTCCAACACCCCCACTGCCTGCGCTTTGGCCTGCCGAGCCAGCACCACCCGCTCCCCAAGAGAGGGAGTCGACGCCGGCCATGGCCACACGTTGCGATGAATTGCAACTTTTAACCATCCAATTGATGAAGGAACTCAACCTCTGGCCACAACTGGACTCTTTATACCCTGACCTCGTGGAAGCGGTGCTATACCCTGAGGATAGGAAGGGCTTCCTCAGGAGACTTTCGCCGGGGAACAAGAAAGCTATCATCCAAGTCCTGGACAAGCTTTCCGAGCACACTCGGGACTTACACTCCCTTACTCTCAGGGACCTATCTGAGCTTAGGGCCGCCTTGCCGTCCGACCTCCTGTTGAAATAATTGTAAAATAATTGTAAATATTTAAGCTTTCTCTCCGGAGTGTACTAATTGACTGTGCAGTCAATAAAATCTGTTTAATTGGTAATTGGTACATAACGGCGAATAATATTATTACGGCGAATACATAATAATACAAATAATATAATTACTTTATACATAATACAATAACATTATACATAACGGCGAATACATAATAATACAAATAATATAATTACTTTTTTTATACATAAAATACAATAACATTACACATAACGGCGAATAAAATTATGGCGGATAATATTGGTATTTCAATTTTCTGCAAGTGTTTAACAACTTTTGGGACAACCTTGTAGATGTGGTGGCATAGGTATTCTTTTATGGGTAATCTCTAACTAGGGATTCAACCTTTGATCCTGTTCATTTAGAGTTGTAGAGGAACTTGTGACCAGACAGTATGTGTTAAAACTAACAAAAAAGATAATAACAATAATAATAATAATAATAAATCTATTTAAGAAATCCAAACTATGGAGGTAGCGATAGGCAGGTGTTTCTTTGGAGGAAATGATCACCCTTATTGCTGATTTAAATAATTATGAGGCTTTTATTACACGATGAGTAAATACAAAATGAAATGAACCTTTTCTAGTAAAAGGGAGAGAGTAATTTTTGCAGCCCTCTGGGCAAGCCCGACTCAGCCCCCCTCTTTCTACGCCCTTTATCTCCTCCTTAGTTCAGGCCTTATCTCTATTCAACAGATACTTCTAGTCAGCAGAGACCTCTAATGGGCAGGGACTTCTATTCGCTGAGGCTTCTAATCGGCAGAGACTCCTCTATTCAACAGATACTTCTAGTCAGCAGAGACCTCCAATGGGCAGGGACTTCTATTCGCTGAGGCTTCTAATCGGCAGAGATTCCTCTATTCAACAGATACTTCTAGTCAGCAGAGACCTCCAATGGGCAGGGACTTCTATTCGCTGAGGCTTCTAATCGGCAGAGACTCCTCTATTCAACAGATACTTCTAGTCAGCAGAAACTTCTAATGGGCAGGGACTTCTATTCGCTGAGGCTTCTAATCGGCAGAGACTCCTCTATTCAACAGATACTTCTAGTCAGCAGAGACCTCTAATGGGCAGGGACTTCTATTCGCTGAGGCTTCTAATCGGCAGAGACTCCTCTATTCAACAGATACTTCTAGTCAGCAGAGACCTCTAATGGGCAGGGACTTCTATTCGCTGAGGCTTCTAATCGGCAGAGACTCCTCTATTCAACAGATACTTCTAGTCAGCAGAGACCTCTAATGGGCAGGGACTTCTATTCGCTGAGGCTTCTAATCGGCAGAGACTCCTCTATTCAACAGATACTTCTAGTCAGCAGAGACCTCTAATGGGCAGGGACTTCTATTCGCTGAGGCTTCTAATCGGCAGAGACTCCTCTATTCAACAGATACTTCTAGTCAGCAGAGACCTCTATTGGGCAGGGACTTCTATTCGCTGAGGCTTCTAATCGGCAGAGACTCCTCTATTCAACAGATACTTCTAGTCAGCAGAAACTTCTAATGGGTAGGGACTTCTATTCGCTGAGGCTTCTATTCGCTGAGGCTTCTATTCGCTGAGCCTTCTATTCGCTGAGCCTTCTATTCGCTGAGCCTTCTAATTCGCTGAGCCTTCTAATTCGCTGAGCCTTCTAATTCGCTGAGCCTTCTATTCGCTGAGCCTTCTATTCGCTGAGCCTTCTATTCGCTGAGCCTTCTATTCGCTGTGAGTTCTATTCGCTGAGCCTTCTATTCGCTGAGCCTTCTATTCACTGAGCCTTTTAATCACTGAGCCTTCTAATCGCTGAGCCTTCTATTCACTGTGACTTCTATTCGCTGAGCCTTCTATTCGCTGAGCCTTCTATTCGCTGAGCCTTCTATTCGCTGTGACTTCTATTCGCTGAGCCTTCTATACGCTGAGCCTTCTATTCACTGAGCCTTTTAATCACTGAGCCTTCTAATCGCTGAGCCTTCTATTCACTGTGACTTCTATTCGCTGAGCCTTCTATTCGCTGAGCCTTCTATTCGCTGAGCCTTCTATTCGCTGAGCCTTCTAATCACTGAGCCTTCTAATCACCGAGCCTTCTAATCACTGAGCCTTCTATTCGCTGAGCCTTCTAATCACTGAGCCTTCTAATCACTGAGCCTTCTATTCGCTGAGCCTTCTATTCGCTGAGCCTTCTAATCACTGAGCCTTCTAATCGCTGAGCCTTCTATTCACTGAGCCTTCTAATCACTGAGCCTTCTAATCGCTGAGCCTTCTAATCGCTGAGCCTTCTATTCACTGTGACTTCTATTCGCTGAGCCTTCTAATCACTGAGCCTTCTATTCACTGAGCCTTTTAATCACTGAGCCTTCTAATCGCTGAGCCTTCTATTCGCTGAGCCTTCTATTCGCTGAGCCTTCTATTCGCTGAGCCTTCTATTCGCTGAGCCTTCTATTCGCTGAGCCTTCTCTACACCCTCAGACTGACTGCCTGCCTACTACTCAGACTGACTCACTGCTACTACTCAGACTGACTCACTGCTACTACTCAGACTGACTCACTGCTACTACTCAGACTGACTCACTGCTACTACTCAGACTGACTCACTGCTACTACTCAGACTGACTGCTTCCCCAATCTCTCCGCGCGCCTTCTTTTTAAAGGGTCTGCTGCACGTGACCACACCACCTAAAACTACAAAATCAAACTTAAACAAATTAACCTTCTAAAACGAAAAAACACGTAAAAACATGTAAAAAACCTATACAAGAACTATGCAAAAATCTTATGCAAAAACTATTCAAAACTATGCAAAAACCAGTTTTAACAGTATGTGTTTGACTGGACAGTATGTGTTTGACCGGATAGTACGTGTTTGACTGGACAGTATGTGTTTGACCGGACAGTACGTGTTTGACTGGACAGTACGTGTTTGACTGGACAGTACGTGTTTGACTGGACAGTACGTGTTTGACTGGACAGTACGTGTTTGACTGGACAGTACGTGTTTGACTGGACAGTATGTGTTTGACCGGACAGTACGTGTTTGACTGGACAGTACGTGTTTGACTGGACAGTACGTGTTTGACTGGACAGTACGTGTTTGACTGGACAGTACGTGTTTGACTGGACAGTATGTGTTTGACTGGACAGTACGTGTTTGACTGGACAGTACGTGTTTGACTGGACAGTACATGTTTGACTGGACAGTACGTGTTTGACTGGACAGTACGTGTTTGACTGGACAGTACGTGTTTGACTGGACAGTACGTGTTTGACTGGACAGTACGTGTTTGACTGGACAGTACGTGTTTGACTGGACAGTACGTGTTTGACTGGACAGTACGTGTTTGACTGGACAGTACGTGTTTGACTGGACAGTACGTGTTTGACTGGACAGTACGTGTTAGACTGGACAGTATGTGTTTGACCGGATAGTACGTGTTTGACTGGACAGTACGTGTTTGACTGGACAGTACGTGTTTGACTGGACAGTACGTGTTTGACTGGACAGTACGTGTTTGACTGGACAGTACGTGTTTGACTGGACAGTATGTGTTTGACTGGACAGTATGTGTTTGACTGGACAGTATGTGTTTGACTGGACAGTACGTGTTTGACCGGACAGTATGTGTTTGACCGGACAGTATGTGTTTGACCGGACAGTATGTGTTTGACTGGACAGTACGTGTTTGACCGGACAGTACGTGTTTGACCGGACAGTACGTGTTTGACTGGACAGTATGTGTTTGACCGGACAGTACGTGTTTGTACAGGTACAGTAATAGATCCAACATGTTCCTTGGAGATGGAGACGCCCAAGAAGCCATGCTGGAGGAACTGCAGAAGTACAAGCAGCTCGGGGGTGGGACGATCGTAGACAACACCACCGAGGGACTCAGCCGCATAGAAAGCCATCTACCCAACTTGGCTAAACATTCAGGCATCCATATCGTCGCTGGAGCTGGTGGGTGTTTCTCCCTTTCAGGAAGTTTCCATTCTTAAACATTATTGGAAGACAGATGTCTCTTTGTATCGAGTTAAGTATTTGAGACAAGGCTAGATCATTAGGCAATAAGTCGGTGGATGAGAGGGTAACACGCTCGATTCCCGACAGTCATGAACCGGGATTGAATCCCGCGTTAAAATTTGTTTAATATATGAATAACCTTCACATATTATTCACTGTTTCAATTATCATGAACTAGGTTGCTTTTGCTGAGCGGTACCTATCAATGTGATTTTGAACCAGGTTAGATCATTAGCCCGATTCTGCCGTGAAACTATAGCATCTACAGAATGATGATAGAGTAGTTGTGTTGAGATGAGCAGTGATGGAGTGTGTATTGATTAAAAAGAAGCAGGAGTTTCAAAGAAAAAAATCACAATGGTGAATAGTGAGAAAGCCATGAAATAGCAAAACAATTAATTTAAGACGATAACGTGCCATATATATATATATATATAAGAAATGTAAGCATCAAAGTACGAATGTTACTTTTAAATACACTGGTGTCCAAAAAATAAGAAACTTTTGTTTTTAATGATATGTTTCAAAATATACAACGCTAAAAGCTAAAAAGTAGTTTAATTACGTTTTTAAGTCGTAGAATTTATTTATATCGCAACCATTCTATTCGGTAAAATTCAAAATATGCAAATTTTTGCTTGTCTTTATAAGTGTGCTATTTGGCGTGTCGTTTACCCCATCTAAGAATTGTCCAATTATAATTTTATTTAATCCTTAGTTAATTATGAGTTTACGAAAAATTTTAGCAGATGATTTAAAATGGAGAGCTGTTGGAAGAATGGAGGCAGGGCAATCACAAGTTGAAGTAGCAAAATGGTTAAATGTGAATAAATCTGTGGTCAGCAAAATATCGAAACAGTTCATTGAGACAGGAACCATCAAAAGAAAAGAAGGTTCTGGTAGAAAAATAAAACAGCTACCTCTGAAGACCGTTATCTGGTCGTAACTGCCAAGCGCCATAGGGAGATGACAGCTATTCAACTCTCCAATGAACTCTCAAGTGCTACTGGAACGAGAATTTCAAGACAAACTATTTACCGAAGGCTTCACGAAGGTGCTCTTTATGCAAGACGACCAATGGTCTGTATCCCTTTAACCTCTGCTCACAGGAGAGCCCGCTTGAATTGGTGCTTGGAACATCACGCCTGGACTCATGATCAGTGGGCCAATGTTCTCTTCAGTGACGAGTCAAGATTTAGTTTAAACACAGATTCTCGACGAGTTTTCATCTGGAGGGAGCCTGGAACCCGCTATCATCCCAGTAACATCAGGGAAATAGACAGTTTTAGAGGGGGCAGTCTCTTAGTCTGGGCTGGCATCAGTTCTAGCAGACGCACACCCCTCCACATTTTTTCTGGGGGCACTTTAACTGCCCAAAGGTACAGGGACGAGATCCTTGAGCCCTATCAAAGACCTTATAGAGATCGAATTGGTCACAATTTAATTTTTATGGACGATAATGCTCGTCCGCATAGGGCTAGGCTAGTCAATGAATATTTCCAGAGTGAGAATATTCGAAGGATGGATTGGCCAGCCAGATCTCCGGACCTGAATCCAATAGAGCATGTGTGGGATGCTCTAGGGAGGCGTATTGGAACTCGTCACCCCTCTCCCAGAACCCTCGTGAGCTAAGAACTGCTCTATTGGAGGAGTGGGGTTTACTACCCCTGGACCTCCTCCAAACCTGGTAAACAGTATGAGGGCTCGCTGTGAGACCTTGATAGCTGTTAGAGGTGATCATACTCCCTATTGATATCTTATTTCTTTAAGATCTGGAACCTTAGCTTTGGGTATGTTGGTAATAATTTGCGATTTTCATAATTTCAAATATTTTTTTTATTTTCATATAGCTAGTGAAATTCTCCATAGTTTAAACTATTTGTATACTAAATTTTATATTTGTTAATAAATTAGCTTTTGAGAAATTTCAATATTGGTTAAGTTTCTTATTTTTTTGGACACCAGTGTATAAAATCCTTACTGCAAAGAAAAAATATATTGGGAGGGCTTGGTTCATCAGTGGTGAACTCTCCCAACGGTTTCGCCACTTTAATCTACCAGACCGCTTCTTATAATTATAATACTGTATTGGACGATTCTACTTATATATGCTGCAATAAAGGATAGAGTTGCTCGACCATCCTTACAGCCCTCTATATAGCAGACCTCAATCCAGAAGAGGACGTCCATACGGACAAGGCACCTCGGTTGGCTGGTATTGTGATCAGGGTGCATTGACTGATCTGATCTGCTTCATGGGCAAGACACCACCACCACCACCACCACCAATGAATGATGGGAGCTTGGCTCATCAAGCGGATTTGCCAATTTAATCTACTAGACCACTTCTTAGAGCTCTAATACTGTATTGGACGATTGTGCAGGTTTCTATGTAGCCAGCACCCAGAAGGAACACACGCTGAGTATGACGGAGGAAGAACTGGCCCAACATATGCGCAAACAGATTACAGGCGGCACTGAGCTCCCATGTGGGGTACTGGGTGAGCTGGGCTGCTCCTGGCCTCTGGAAGGTAGGTGACCACTGTTCATCTAGCAGGACCACTGACCACTGTCGCAGGGTTCGAGAAGAGAGTCCTGAGAGCAGCCGCTGGACTGCAGGCTAAGACTTCTGGAGGATTCCCAGTCATCATCCATCCTGGACGTCACCCGGACTCCCCACAGGAAATAATGGAAGTTTTCCTGGAGGCTGGAGGCAATGCGGCCCGGACCGTCATGTCCCACCTCGAGAGTAAGTGGAGACTCTTCAGAAACAATAGTTCTATGAGATATGGCGAGAATATATATATGTGATATCCTGCTGACTCTCCGCTTTGGTGTGAGATCCGGTCGACTTTCGCTTTACTGTGGTAACCGAGAGGGTCTCACCTGTAGTAACCGAAAGGGACAGTCAGGGTGTGGAGAGTTTTCCAGTACCTCTCTGAACCTTAGAAGACCTTTAACAGTTCTCACAGAGTGCAGGCAGTCGTGGTCGAGGCAGAGTGGAAGACTTGGGATTGTCCACACAAAAAACGAATTGACACAGTTGTACTAGGAAAGTTCCATGAACAGATAAAAGTCAAGCTGGGAGCAAGATGGAGATTTGAGAAGAATCTTACGGGTCTACATGGTCGATGGTGCGGACCTCGGGGACATCTAATGAGGGCTCCCGCTGATGGTGAAGTGACTATATTTTCGGCTAGGGCGGAGGTCTTATATATCTTTGCCGAGAGGAAGTACTGGGTTTCAGCGAATGCTATAAGGGCGTGGATCGGAAGAAGTGTCATTTTACACTGGCAACGCCCTGACAGCTCGTAAGCCTCGTTTTTAAACGTTGTTGGATTTCTATATCTCGATCTCTGCTTTAGCTCAACTCTTAATCTATTACAAAGTTTTATTTATTTATTCTCACTTTGTACAAAGTACATTATATATGGTGATGTAATGACACATGTCAATCATGCGTATGATTATTTCCCGAAGTTTTTATTATACAACATGAAAATCTTATTATATTATATAAAATATGAGGCTGTTGGTTTAAATTATCATATATATTTATTATATATCATGATCTGTGTTATATCTAGGCTAGAATTTTCTTGAAGAATGCACGAACATCGAATATACTAGATCTGAATCAGATGCTTATATTTGCAAAATAATGCATTAACTTGAAATAGCCAGATGTGGACTAGATGCCTACTTTTTCTAACAAATACCTAAGCAGGGACTCTGTTCCATATCTAGGCCAGAATGCATGAACACAGAATG
>CP092872.1:9811283-9917309 GCA_030710605.1 Cordylochernes scorpioides
AGATCGTTCCGTACACCCTGATCACAATACCAGCCAACCTAAGTACCTTGTTCGTATGGATTTCCTCTTCTGGATTCATGTCTGCCATATAGAGAGCTGCAAGGATGGCCGGGCAACTGTATATATGGTCCGGAGTTAGTTGGGTGTTGTGACAGTTATTGCAGTTCCTGTAGGATCTAGTCATGTCTGGGCTTATCTTCATTCCAATAAAATGTCCTGTTCTGATTCTTGATACTTTTGCCGTTAAATCTCTGTTAATGTTGAGGTTGCATATGGGCTGGGATATTTTTTTTCTATTCTTTTGTTCTAAAAATTGTTGGTTCAATATTTCAACTTTTAACAATACTACAATAGAAGAAATCATTGCTATGAAGAGATAATAAAAGATAACGTCGACGAGTTTCCAAACGCAAACAAAATTACCTGTCTCCTTAAAAAAAAAAATAATAATAATAAACGACCGACGACAAGATTTTCCAATTCATTAAGTTTTTTTCCATGAGCATATATATCAATAATTAACATATTAAAATTCGAAACTATTTTAAAAGCGTAAGATTATTTTTGAAATTAGGCAATTTCTGCCCTACTGCCCCCTTACTGCAATGGAAAAATTAAAGGAAGGGCCTGGCTCATCAGTGGTGAACTCTCCCAGCGGTTTCGCCAGTTTAATCTATCATACCGCTATTATATTGCATTTTTGGAACTTCCTTTTATAGTGATACTATTGCTAGACTCTTAGAATTACAGTAAGGGCAGTAGAAATTGTTTAATTTCAAAAATAATCTTACGCTTTTAAAATAGTTTCGAATTTTGATAACAGATGGCGCGCAAGTGCATCGTTATTAACATATTCAATACCACGCTGAATTAAGCACTTTTTTCTAATTAAAAAAAAAAAAAAAGCTCCAATCGCCCCCGATTCTAGCAAAAGTCCAACCCCACCAGCGAGTGGAAGTAACCAAACAGGGCTTTGGCATATTTGTAAATGCAAAGTCGAACTGCTTTTCACATGTGTAGACATTTGGTGCACTTACAGTAAAAGCAGTCACCTACCTCTACCCACCATGATTATCATGGCCTGTACCACGTGTACTAGGGAAATAAAAAATAAATAAATACCACGTTGAGAACGATATGTTTCTTTAATAAATTGATGAGGAGGACTTTCGAGTCGAAAAAGTGTTCTTTCTCAGTCCTCAATAAACAATCTTTTCTCTAAGCACAATGCGCGCCATCTGTTATAGGAAATGGGAACTATTCATGTGCCGTATATATATTTTAAGTAAAAGTATTTTCCTACTTCCTTTACTGAGGAAATTGATAAATATATCCATCATTGCAGAAAGTGCAGTAGGAAAATATTTTTGTTTAAAATAATCAAACGCGTTATAAATTGTTCCAATTTTTCAATATATGCTATATACACTCATAGACAAAACTTGAAGAAGTGGAAAGTCTTTGATGTCACCAGTCGTCTGTTTTTTTTTTTTTAAGAGACAGAGGCAATTTTATTTACACTTAGTTATCTCGTGTGTCTTCAATAAAGGTCACTGTAATATCTTTCAGAATTATTGTCTGAATCCCGATATACATGCTAAAAGGTACAACTTCCTTAAGTTTTGTCCATGAGTGTATATTGGTCATCTCGTGTGTCTTCAATAAAGGTCACTGTAATACCTTTCAGAGTTATTGTCTGAATCCCGATATACATGCTAAAAGGTACAACTTCCTTAAGTTTTGTCCATGAGTGTATATTGGTCATCTCGTGTGTCTTCAATAAAGGTCACTGTAATACCTTTCAGAGTTATTGTCTGAATCCTGATATACATGGTAAAAGGTACAACTTCCTTGAGTTTTCTCCGTTAGTGTATATATGTGTGTGGTGAGTTTTTGATAGGTTGTGATAATGTGTTGATTTGAGCAGTTGTGAAGTGGATTGCGAGAACACAGAATCAAGATTTTCAAACGAAGAACATCGTAGAGAGTAAGACCATCCATATTGTCGCTGTCAGCTTACAGCCCTGAGAACTCTGTCTTACTTATAGGAAATGTAAACTATTTTCAACGCTTATGTTTATTTTTGGACAATTTTCTACTGCCCCCTTACTGCGATGATAAAGATAATGGGGAGGGGGGGGGGGGCCTGGCTCATCAGTGGTGAACCCTTCCAGCGGTTTCTGTCCTACTTAACCTGACGAAACACCAACTGTCACCTACTTCCTCTATCATCCTATTTTCCTTCATTTAATCCGAACACGTCCTTTAAGGAATGTCGTGTAATAGATGTCCCTCTCTTTGTCACCGTTATGATTTAATTACATATTGGCATTAATTACATACATAATTGGAATTCTCTTTTACTGGTTTTCGGAAACATCTTTATTTACGGGGCTGCTAACCAGAATGGGTGATTTTTGAGCCTCAATGGACACATAAAGCGGAATATATACAAAGCACTATATACATTGCACTGTTGGAGGGGGATGGGTGGCCAGGGGATCGTCACCGGGTGAGGCCAGGAGAGCCGGGATGTAGAGGAGGGGGGCAGGGTGGTGATCCGCGGAGATCAGGGGGAGGCAGGGACGGCTCCAATAGTATTGAGCCCAGGGGTGACCGTGGAATGCAGACAGATCACAATGCTCAAAGTGTATGATTTTTGAGTCCAAAAATAATGTAGCAAGCAGACAAGCCGCAATGCACTATATCAAAGTACCAAGGTGCTGCACGCAACCAAGGCAAAGTTTTACTGGTTTCCCAGTACTTGAAACATTATATCTCCAACCACGCTCCCTACCCAGCTCCTCCCTGGCTTACCTCTTCCCCTTGTCGGTGCTTCTTACAGCTTCTTGTATCTACCATCCTTCCTTCTCATGCAGCAGACTTGTTACTTAGTTGGCTTTGTTATAACCATGTCTTTGTGTTTTCTCTCTGAAAAAAGTTCGTCGACCAGCTTAGGGTGTATAATTTCTACATACATAATCGGGTGACAAGTTTACATACAGTACGAATAATATTGTAGCGTAGAAATCAAGCCTTGAAATATCCTAAGATGTAAAAGTATTTATTGATGACGTCACAGCGACGAGTCGACAATTATTAACAGGTCAGCCAAAAAAAAACTATCTACAGCTAGGGAATCTTAAGCAAGCAAGCAAAGAAATATTTTAAAGATGATTTCTCACAAATACAGAGTAATATATATTTTTATAATCTGTTGAATATTTTCATTGAATAATATTAAATTAAATAATAAAATATTTCTTCGCCACATAGCCTCCTCCTAGTACTATGGCCAGGGATATTTTCAGGTGACTGCGGTGGATGTCTTCTTTCAGTTGAGATATCTTCTTCATGAGGACTTGGTAGGTCTATGTTTACGTCAAGGTAGCTTTTTCTCATTTCTACTGTGGTCGGTAAGGGGGGATTTTATAACTTTGCGGCCTCACCTCCAATGTGGTCTATCATCTAGTTTTAATGGCGGGGTGTCCAGCTAGATCTTCTAGCAGGTGAGAAATGTTGTCTGTTTCGACCGCGATATGAAGTAGGGCTTCGGTAGCGAGTGAAAGTTTTCCTCGATGATTCGTCATTGGGGTCCTGAGATTCAGCTCGAGAGTTGTAGGATACCATTGCGTCTTGCTTTCTTTGGAAATAGTCATTTCTACTTTCCTCATTGTGTCTCTTTCTGTCACGGCAATAGCGGACGACGTGACCTGGGCGTCCGCAGTAGAAACAGATAGGCCTTCCCTCAGTTGTACGCCAATCATTGGTGTCGCGTCTTCCTCCTTGTTTTGGGTATCGAGGTTCAGGGTGCGGTCTTATCGTTTCGGCCTCATATCTAGTATTTAAAAACTGTTGGGGTCTTTCCTTATGAGGGGGACTTCTTCTAGACTCTGAGATTGGCTCCAGGGTTCTTCCAATCTCCTCCTTTACAATTTCTTCGATTGTAGCATTTTTTTGGTTCCTCCCGAGGAGAGCCTAATGCCCGCTGTACCTCCTGACGAACAATTTGCCTAATCATAGATGACAGATCTTCTCCGTCATCCTGGTCACAGAGAGAGGCTACATTCGGTAGGCGCTCGTACCTGGTTGTGGTAACTCGCCTACAACGGAGCGCTTCGACACGGCGACATTCTGTAATGAATTGCTCGGTGCTCTGTACATCCCTCGGTAGGAGTGCTTGATAAAGATCCTCAGCTATCCCCTTCATGAGGTGGGAGATTTTATCTTCCTCACTCATTTGAGGATCAACCTCTGCACAAGCACAGGAGATCCTGGATGTAACATTCGGTACTTTCACCTTTTGATTGTGCCCGTGTTTTAAGTTTCTTCTCCGCTTGCAATTTTGAATTTTCTTTTTTTTCGAACACGTTCTCTAATTGAGATGTGAATTCCTACCAAGTCTGTATGCTTTCTTCGTTGTTCTCAAGCCATTTGAGAGCAGTTCCAGACAGATAAAAATAAACTTTAGTAAGACAAAGGGTTTCGTCCCAATGGTTGTATATTGCCACACGTGCATACCCTTTTAACCATTTTTGAAGATCTTCACCATCCTCCCCGGAGAAAATGGAAGGGTTCCTTGGCAAATGTTGAACAACGTAGTTGCTTACCTGAGTACCTTCCTTTTCTTTACATTCATAGAAGTTTCTTCTGGTTCAACAGAATCAATTTTTCTTTTATTTCTTAATGGGTATCGGTCCAGTCTCTCCACCAGTTGTGGCGTAGAAATCAAGCCTTGAAATACCCTAAGATGTAAAAGTATTTATTGATGACGTCACAGAGACGAGTCGACAATTATTAACAGGTCAGCCAAAAAAACTACCTACAGCTAGGGAATCTTAAGCAAGCAAGCAAAGAAATATTTTAAAGATGATTTCTCACAAATACAGAGTAATATATATTTTTATAATCTGTTGAATATTTTCATTGAATAATATTAAATTAAATAATAAAATATTTCTTCGCCACAATATGATATATACACACAAACACACATAGATATAGATGAAGATTTTTCCGGGAGTATAATGACCTATATAAATAAAGGCTACCTCTCCCTTCAAAATACACGCAACAATTAAGCGCTTATTGATCGTCTCCGGGAGCGGGGCGCGACCTTGAATATCTCTATACCTTTATTAAGACCTTCAGTCTTATATACCGATTCTTTCTCCTGAGAGATACAGAAAAGGAGAGTGAAAAAAACCGAGGGAGAACGAAATTCAAATAAACAAAGTAATATGGAAATATGTACATATAAAGCTATAGTATTATCTTGATTTAATATTATGTTTTTTTTGTTTATTCCTAGTTCACGTGGTACAGGTCATGATGATCATGGTGAGTAGAGGTAGGCGACTGATTTTACTGCAAGTGCGCCACATGTCTACACATGTCAAAAGCAGTTCGACTTTGCACTTACAAATGTACCAGAGCCTCGTTTGCTTACTTGCACTCGCTGATGGGGTTGGACTTTTGCAAGAATCGGGGGCCATTGGAGCATTATTTTTTTAAATATTATCAGAAAAAAAGTGCCCAATGCGGGAATCGAACCCAGGTCGTAGCGGTAGAAAACCAACGGTTTAGACTATCCTTCCATCGCGACCCCCATTCATTAGAAGTGTTCTCATTAGATATGAGTTATGTAAAAATGTAGAAATTGTATAGATACCTTGTTTTCAGAAAATTTGGTCTTTAATTAATAAAGATTCGAGGGAAAAAAGGTATCTTCGGATGGAGAAAAAAAATCGAGAATATTGGCCGTAAATCAACATATAATTGATATTTACTCCGATAGATGGCGCAATCCATCCCAAAATTCAGTTGTACGATCTGGTGATGCTTTTCCCCCCCTTCCTATTGCTTCTTTATCTGGAACCCGCTTTATTTACTATCATTTACTAGACGCTATAACAATAAAACATTTATAAACAAGATTTTTGAAGAGAAAACAATGTGGGTTAAGCAAACATTTGAAGGTTTTCAGAAAACCGTTTTAAAATGGTGTGTAACTCCGCCTTTGCCGGCCCTAAGCCCTGATGAAAAAGAAAGAGGGGGAGCAGTAACAAGCTCATTAAAAAACCTGGGTTCAGCTGGTCCGGCTGATAGTACCCTGTAAGGGCTCCTAATCTAGGAATACAGGATGAGCAGCGTTTGTACTCCATTGTTAAGAGCGGCTGCACATGACATCTGTTCCTCATGTCAGAGGCGGCCATTTCTTTTGGAGCTAAGTCGGCCTGCTACTGAGTAGTGTTCCCAGTCTTAATGACAAGGTAGTCGCATTCTACTTCACTCAGCCATGATGGTTGTCAAAGAGATAAAAAAGAAGAAGAAAACGGTGTGTTGACGAGGAAGTGAGGGACCACCTGGGGAGGGGGAGGGGAGAGGGAGGGGATGAGACGGCCATATGTAGTAGGAATCTCCTGTCATCTTGGAGAAAACACCCCACCGTGTGAACCTGACAAGTTGTCGGCAAGATGTCTGTCGTGTAAACATGATCTTTCCTCTTTCTTCGGCTCTCGAGATATAGGATCAAAAAATACAAACATGACTCTTGAATTCTTTCAAAATGCCTTTTTTTTTTAAATTATCCCTAGTACACGTGGTACAGGCCATGATAATCATGGTGGGTAGAAGTTGGGAACTGCTTTTACTGTAAGTACACCACATGTCTACACATATGAAAAGCAGTTCGACTTCTGTACTTACAAATGTGCCAGAGTCCCGTTTGATTACTTACATTCGCTGGGGAAGTTGTACTTTTACAAGAATCGGGAGCCATTGGAGCTTTTTTTTTTAATTAGAAAAAGTTCCCAATGCGGGATTCTATCCCGGGTCGTAGTGGTCGAAAACCAGCGGTTTAGACCATTCTACCGACACCTTTGTTTTTAATAAAATTTCTTCGTGTCGGAACAAAATGCGCAAAATCTACAATAAAATTGCAAAATACTCTATGAGCAACTAATCTGGAAAGTCATTGATGTATACCTTAACCAACCATCCCTGCATCAAGCAGAAGGAATCGTAATATACAGTGACTCCAGATCCGGTCTAGGAGCAATTCAGAAGTGCAATACTAAAATCACGCAGAAAATACACTCGTTACTAATGGAACTATTGGAGAAGGACTGCATTCTATACAATGGATTGTATGCCAAGACACACATCTATAGGTACTTCCTCGGCGTGGAACTGAGGAGTGTTCAAGAAGACCTTGTCTGGAGAAGGACTCTCTCAAGGTGGGGAAACCTTCCTTGCTGAAGAAATGTGTACACATACACAACTATATATATTCCCCTACATTTTATCTACCCTTTATTTACTATTTTATTATATATTTTTCCACCTTTGTAAAAATTGATTAGAAGAATCAATAAAACTGTTTAAATTGTCAAATTGTCTATACAATGGATTTCCTGCCCATGTTGGGATCAGGGGTAATGAGATGGCAGGTGAATTAACAAAGGAAGCCAGAAAGTTGAACCAAAGGAAAGAAGGAATGTCAATATTTGATGCTGATGCTTTGGCAAAATACAAGATAATTCAATAAAATATAAGGAAAGGTCAAATATGCGACATAAACATTGAGAGAAGAATTACAAAAACAATAACAAGACTCAGAACGAAACATTATAAAGGAATGACAATACATCCAGATGGCACAAGAACCTACAGGACATGTAACAACTGTCCTGGTGTGGAACTAACACCTACCAACATATTCTCATGTCCAGGAATGGCCGCAGCCTTGCAGAAAATTGACATAGACCCAGAGCAGCATCTTTACACACCCAAGATAGTGGACATTGCGACTACTGTGATAGAGATGTATGGAGATATCTGAGACTCTTCATTGGACACGACAACAACAACAATAAAATGATATCTTAAAAAAAAGACATCTCCTGATCGTGCAACTAAAAGTTGCTGATGGCTTACGCCATCTGTCGAAATAAAAATCAACTAATCGTTGATTTTTAAGTAATTTATTCCGACAGATGGCGTAAGCCATCAAGAAATTTTTGTTGCACGATAAGGGGATGCCTTTTTCTAAATTTCTCCACCTGATCCTATTACAATTTCACTTTGTTACTGTTTTTTAAAAAAATTGATATCAGTAATCAAACTTATCCCAGTATTTCCAATGTGACGTCAAACTCCGCTAACTTACAAATAAATTCCAACAAGTCATAAAACATATTAAAATGCACTCATGGATAAAACTTAAGGAAGTTGTACCTTTTAGCATGTATATCGGGATTCGGACAATAACTCTGAAATATACCCTCATGGATTAAACTTAAGAAAGTTGTACCTTCTAGAATGTATATCGGGATTCAGACAATAATTTAGAAAGATATACAGTAAATTTTATTGAAGACACACGAGATTACCAAGTGTGAACAAAATCGCCTGCGTCTCCTTCTACCACTTCCTTTAGTTTTGTCCATGAGTGTAAATATGAGCCGAGAATGGTCCAGAGCTAAGCGAAATACAAGATCATGGATAACTTAAGGAAGTGGATAGTCTTTGATATAGTCGGTCATCTTTTTTTTTTTTTTAAGAAGACAGAGTTAATTTTGTTCTCACATAGTTATCTTGTGTGTCTTCAATAAAGGTCACTGTAATATCTTTCAGAGTTATTGTCTCAATCCCGATATACATGCTAAAAGGTACAACTTCCTTTGTTCATGAGTGTATCTTTCAGAGTTATTGTCTGAACTCCGATATACATATTAAAAGTTAGAACTTCCTTTTGAATATTGTCCATTAGTATAACTAAAAATAATTCCAAAGCCCTACCTAGAGAGAAACTGTCAAAAATTTCCATATTTCAGAGTCAACACCTTATATCGAGACAATATGTAAATATGTACCAAGTACCAACACGATTATGTAAGTTGCCAACATCCACATTGTATCCAACACCTTATATCAAGACAATATGTAAATATGTACCAAGTACCAACACGATTATGTAAGTTGCCAACATCCACATTGTGTCTAAGTTACAAAACCTTCTGCATAGATAATCAAAGGATGGTTATTCTGATACATCATCAAATCATGATATTCCATGTTGTTGTCGTGTCCAATGAAGAGCCTCAGATATCCCCATGCATCTCTATATCAGTTTTGTTCTACATTGAAAAATGGGTTCCGTTGCCATGTTAGTCACCTTGGACTAGAATTTGGTCGAATATTCCAAGAGTCCAGGGGGGACTGGTGTGGTCGCACATCTCCCTCCTTCCTGATATTCCATCAGATCTTATTGTTACAAGAAGAAAGCTTCAGAACAAAACACTATAAAGGAATGACAATACATCCAGATGGCACAAGAACCTACAGGACATGTAACAACTGTCCTGGTGTGGAACTAACACCTACTCACATATTCTCATGCCTAGAAATGGCCGCAGCCTTGCAGAAAATCGACATAGACCCAGAGCAGCAGCTTTACACACCCAAGATAGAGGATATTGCTGCTGCTGTGATAGAGATTCATGGAGACATCTGAGACTCTTCTTTGGACACGACAACAAGTAGCTTCAGCATCACCGTGGTGGCCATCATGGTTGGCCACATGTGTTCACTCCAAGAATAGCTAAAGGGGAAGGATGAATCAGTCAAGAAGGAAGAAGCCCATTTGTGGTGTACATCAGTAAAGTCTCTGTTGTTGACTGTTGGATGATATATGTTACATGTTCTCCATAATACACGAAGGTAAAAAAAGAGGAGTCAAACAGAGATACTTACCGATCCTGCATGATCATTTGACCATCCTTGACACAACAGCGGTGGTCTAACAATACTGTGGGAATAAAATACAACAATACAATAAATTCCATATTTTATCCTTCAAACAGCTAACAAATAGGAAGAAAACAGGAGTGGAAATGCATTCTCTTTTACTTATCTTAAGTACAATTGATACAGGCCATAATAATCATGGTCGGTAGTTAGTGACTGCCTTTTACTGTAAGTGTGTCACATGACTGCACATGCAGAAACAGATTTTTACACTTACAAGGTGTTAGAGCTTCGTTTGGTTACTATACTCCCTGATGTGTGGGTTATTTTAGAACAAGAATCGGGGCCATTGAAGCATATAAATATAGTTCAGTGCGGGAATCGATCCCGGGTCGTGATTGCCGAAAATTGACGGAGTGTACTACATTGATGGAGAGACAAAACTTAAGGAAGTTGTACCTTTTACCATGTATATCTGGATTCAGACAATAACTCTGAAAGATACACTCATGGACAACACTTAAGGAAGCTGTACCTTTTAGCATGTATATCGGATTAAGACAATAACTCTGAAAGATACACTCATGGACAAAACTTAAAGAAGTTGTACCTTTTAGCATGTATATCTGGATTCAGACAATAACTCTGAAAGATACACTCATGGACAAAACTTAAGGAAGTTGTACCTTTTACCATGTATATCTGGATTCAGACAATAACTCTGAAAGATACACTCATGGACAAAACTTAAGGAAGTTGTACCTTTTAGCATGTATATCTGGATTCAGACAATAACTCTGAAAGATACACTCATGGACAAAACTTAAGGAAGTTGTACTTTTAGCATGTATATCTGGATTCAGACAATAACTCTGAAAGATACACTCATGGACAAAACTTAAGGAAGTTGTACCTTTTAGCATGTATATCTGGATTCAGACAATAACTCTGAAAGATACACTCATGGACAAAACTTAAGGAAGTTGTACCTTTTACCATGTATATCTGGATTCAGACAATAACTCTGAAAGTTACACTCATGGACAACACTTAAGGAAGTTGTACCTTTTATCGTGTATATCGGGATTCAGACAATAACTCTGAAAGTTACACTCATGGACAACACTTAAGGAAGTTGTACCTTTTATCGTGTATATCGGGATTCAGACAATAACTCTGAAAGTTACACTCATGGACAACACTTAAGGAAGTTGTACCTTTTATCGTGTATATCGGGATTCAGACAATAACTCTGAAAGTTACACTCATGGACAACACTTAAGGAAGTTGTACCTTTTATCGTGTATATCGGGATTCAGACAATAACTCTGAAAGTTACACTCATGGACAACACTTAAGGAAGTTGTACCTTTTATCGTGTATATCGGGATTCAGACAATAACTCTGAAAGTTACACTCATGGACAACACTTAAGGAAGTTGTACCTTTTATCGTGTTTATCGGGATTCAGACAATAACTCTGAAAGTTACACTCATGGACAACACTTAAGGAAGTTGTACCTTTTATCGTGTTTATCGGGATTCAGACAATAACTCTGAAAGTTACACTCATGGACAACACTTAAGGAAGTTGTACCTTTTATCGTGTTTATCGGGATTCAGACAATAACTCTGAAAGTTACACTCATGGACAACACTTAAGGAATTTGTACCTTTTATCGTGTTTATCGGGATTCAGACAATAACTCTGAAAGTTACACTCATGGACAACACTTAAGGAAGTTGTACCTTTTATCGTGTTTATCGGGATTCAAACAATAACTCTGAAAGTTACACTCATGGACAACACTTAAGGAAGTTGTACCTTTTATCGTGTTTATCGGGATTCAGACAATAACTCTGAAAGTTACACTCATGGACAACACTTAAGGAAGTTGTACCTTTTATCGTGTTTATCGGGATTCAGACAATAACTCTGAAAGTTACACTCATGGACAACACTTAAGGAAGTTGTACCTTTTATCGTGTTTATCGGGATTCAGACAATAACTCTGAAAGTTACACTCATGGACAACACTTAAGGAAGTTGTACCTTTTATCGTGTTTATCGGGATTCAGACAATAACTCTGAAAGTTACACTCATGGACAACACTTAAGGAAGTTGTACCTTTTATCGTGTTTATCGGGATTCAGACAATAACTCTGAAAGTTACACTCATGGACAACACTTAAGGAAGTTGTACCTTTTATCGTGTTTATCGGGATTCAGACAATAACTCTGAAAGTTACACTCATGGACAAAACTTAAGGAAGTTGTACCTTTTATCGTGTTTATCGGGATTCAGACAATAACTCTGAAAGTTACACTCATGGACAACACTTAAGGAAGTTGTACCTTTTATCGTGTTTATCGGGATTCAGACAATAACTCTGAAAGATACACTCATGGACAAAACTTAAGGAAGTTGTACCTTTTATCGTGTTTATCGGGATTCAGACAATAACTCTGAAAGTTACACTCATGGACAACACTTAAGGAAGTTGTACCTTTTATCGTGTTTATCGGGATTCAGACAATAACTCTGAAAGTTACACTCATGGACAAAACTTAAGGAAGTTGTACCTTTTATCGTGTTTATCGGGATTCAGACAATAACTCTGAAAGTTACACTCATGGACAACACTTGAGGAAGTTGTACCTTTTATCGTGTTTATCGGGATTCAGACAATAACTCTGAAAGTTACACTCATGGACAACACTTAAGGAAGTTGTACCTTTTATCGTGTTTATCGGGATTCAGACAATAACTCTGAAAGTTACACTCATGGACAACACTTGAGGAAGTTGTACCTTTTATCGTGTTTATCGGGATTCAGACAATAACTCTGAAAGTTACACTCATGGACAACACTTGAGGAAGTTGTACCTTTTATCGTGTTTATCGGGATTCAGACAATAACTCTGAAAGTTACACTCATGGACAACACTTGAGGAAGTTGTACCTTTTATCGTGTTTATCGGGATTCAGACAATAACTCTGAAAGTTACACTCATGGACAACACTTAAGGAAGTTGTACCTTTTATCGTGTTTATCGGGATTCAGACAATAACTCTGAAAGTTACACTCATGGACAACACTTGAGGAAGTTGTACCTTTTATCGTGTTTATCGGGATTCAGACAATAACTCTGAAAGTTACACTCATGGACAACACTTAAGGAAGTTGTACCTTTTATCGTGTTTATCGGGATTCAGACAATAACTCTGAAAGTTACACTCATGGACAACACTTAAGGAAGTTGTACCTTTTATCGTGTTTATCGGGATTCAGACAATAACTCTGAAAGTTACACTCATGGACAACACTTAAGGAAGTTGTACCTTTTATCGTGTTTATCGGGATTCAGACAATAACTCTGAAAGTTACACTCATGGACAACACTTAAGGAAGTTGTACCTTTTATCGTGTTTATCGGG
The DNA here is from genome assembly GCA_030710605.1 of Cordylochernes scorpioides. Classification (NCBI taxonomy): domain Eukaryota; kingdom Metazoa; phylum Arthropoda; class Arachnida; order Pseudoscorpiones; family Chernetidae; genus Cordylochernes; species Cordylochernes scorpioides. The sequence continues at coordinate 9,824,475 of CP092872.1, forward strand.
ATTCAGACAATAACTCTGAAAGTTACACTCATGGACAACACTTAAGGAAGTTGTACCTTTTATCGTGTTTATCGGGATTCAGACAATAACTCTGAAAGTTACACTCATGGACAACACTTGAGGAAGTTGTACCTTTTATCGTGTTTATCGGGATTCAGACAATAACTCTGAAAGTTACACTCATGGACAACACTTAAGGAAGTTGTATCTTTTATCGTGTTTATCGGGATTCAGACAATAACTCTGAAAGTTACACTCATGGACAACACTTAAGGAAGTTGTACCTTTTATCGTGTTTATCGGGATTCAGACAATAACTCTGAAAGATACACTCATGGACAACACTTGAGGAAGTTGTACCTTTTATCGTGTTTATCGGGATTCAGACAATAACTCTGAAAGTTACACTCATGGACAACACTTAAGGAAGTTGTACCTTTTATCGTGTTTATCGGGATTCAGACAATAACTCTGAAAGTTACACTCATGGACAACACTTAAGGAAGTTGTACCTTTTATCGTGTTTATCGGGATTCAGACAATAACTCTGAAAGTTACACTCATGGACAACACTTGAGGAAGTTGTACCTTTTATCGTGTTTATCGGGATTCAGACAATAACTCTGAAAGTTACACTCATGGACAACACTTAAGGAAGTTGTACCTTTTATCGTGTTTATCGGGATTCAGACAATAACTCTGAAAGTTACACTCATGGACAACACTTAAGGAAGTTGTACCTTTTATCGTGTTTATCGGGATTCAGACAATAACTCTGAAAGTTACACTCATGGACAACACTTAAGGAAGTTGTACCTTTTATCGTGTTTATCGGGATTCAGACAATATCTCTGAAAGTTACACTCATGGACAACACTTAAGGAAGTTGTACCTTTTATCGTGTTTATCGGGATTCAGACAATAACTCTGAAAGTTACACTCATGGACAACACTTGAGGAAGTTGTACCTTTTATCGTGTTTATCGGGATTCAGACAATAACTCTGAAAGTTACACTCATGGACAACACTTAAGGAAGTTGTACCTTTTATCGTGTTTATCGGGATTCAGACAATAACTCTGAAAGTTACACTCATGGACAACACTTAAGGAAGTTGTACCTTTTATCGTGTTTATCGGGATTCAGACAATAACTCTGAAAGTTACACTCATGGACAACACTTGAGGAAGTTGTACCTTTTATCGTGTTTATCGGGATTCAGACAATAACTCTGAAAGTTACACTCATGGACAACACTTAAGGAAGTTGTACCTTTTATCGTGTTTATCGGGATTCTGACAATAACTCTGAAAGTTACACTCATGGACAACACTTGAGGAAGTTGTACCTTTTATCGTGTTTATCGGGATTCAGACAATAACTCTGAAAGTTACACTCATGGACAAAACTTAAGGAAGTTGTACCTTTTAGTATGTATATCGGGATTCAGACAATAACTCTGAAAGATACACTCATGGACAAAATTTATGGAAATTGTACTTTTTAAGCATGTATATCGGGATTCAGACAATAACTCTGAAAGATACACTCATAGACAAAACTTAAGGAAGTTGTAATTTTTACCATGTATATCGGGATTCAGACAATAACTCTGAATGATATTACAGTCACCTTTATTGAAGACACACGAGATAACCAATATACACTCATGGACAAAACTTAAGGAAGTTGTACCTTTTAGCATGTATATCGGGATTCAGACAATAACTCTGAAAGATTCACTCATGGACAAAACTTAAGGAAGTTGTATCTTTTAGCATGTATATCGGGATTCAGACAATAACTCTGAAAGATACACTCATGGACAAAACTTAAGGAAGTTGTACCTTTTAGCATGCATATCGGGATTCAGACAATAACTGAAAGATACACTCATGGACAAAATTTATGGAAATTGTACTTTTTAAGCATGTATATCGGGATTCAGACAATAACTCTGAAAGATACACCCATAGACAAAACTTAAGGAAGTTGTAATTTTTACCATGTATATCGGGATTCAGACAATAACTCTGAAAGATATTACAGTGACCTTTATTGAAGACACACGAGATAACTAAGTGTGAACTACTCATGGACAAAACTTAAGGAAGTTGTACCTTTTAGCATTTATATCGGGATTCAGACAATAACTCTGAATTATATTACAGTCACCTTTATTGAAGACACACGAGATAACCAATATACACTCATGGACAAAACTTAAGGAAGTTGTACCTTTTAGCATTTATATCGGGATTCAGACAATAACTCTGAATGATATTACAGTCACCTTTATTGAAGACACACGAGATAACCAATATACACTCATGGACAAAACTTAAGGAAGTTGTACCTTTTAGAATTTATATCTATTCAGACAATAACTCTGAATGATATTACAGTCACCTTTATTGAAGACACACGAGATAACCACTATACACTCATGGACAAAACTTAAGGAAGTTGTACCTTTTAGAATTTATATCTATTCAGACAATAACTCTGAATGATATTACAGTCACCTTTATTGAAGACACACGAGATAACCAATATACACTCATGGACAAAACTTAAGGAAGTTGTACCTTTTAGAATTTATATCTATTCAGAAAATAACTCTGAATGATATTACAGTCACCTTTATTGAAGACACACGAGATAACCAATATACACTCATGGACAAAACTTAAGGAAGTTGTACCTTTTAGCATGTATATCGGGATTCAGACAATAACTCTGAATGATATTACAGTCACCTTCATTGAAGACACACGAGATAACCAATATACACTCATGGACAAAACTTAAGGAAGTTGTACCTTTTAGAATTTATATCTATTCAGACAATAACTCTGAAATATATTACAGTGACCTTTATTGAAGACACACGAGATAACCAATATACACTCATGGACAAAACTTAAGAAATTTGTACCTTTTAGCGTGTATATCGGGATTGAACAACAACAACCAGGCCTTTATTAGGGACATTCGTCCCATACAGGATTCTCCCAGATGGCTAAATAGAACAACAAAATATGTATCCACAGAAAGTGGAGGAGAATAACATCAATTTTTAACCTAAGTTCGGTCTTTTTTCCTAGTTCCGGAAGCACCCAGAAAATTCGTCAGAAATAATTACCCTCAAAACGCTCAGCGATTTTTCCTTTATGGCATTAACGGTGTCAAATATATGTCCTTTTAGAACTGACTTCATTCTAAGAAAGAGAAAGAAGTCAATTGGTGCTAAATCGGACGAGTACGGGGGATGAGACATTGTCAACATGCTGTTTTCAGTCAAAAAAGCACCCACGGAAAGAGCTCTGTGTGCTGGGGTGTTATCGTGATGAAGCATTTTTTGGAACAAATTTCGAAAACTTTTTTTGAAGTCCAAGATTCTCGGTCAATATTTTTTATCACGTTCCATATAAAACCCCTGTTTCTTCTACTAGTTCTCTGATCGTTGTTCTAGTGTTTTTCTTTATTAAAGCACCAATTTTTTGGGTCAGTTCTTCAAGATTTTCCAAAGGAGGTCTTCCCTGGCGTGCGTCATCTTGGGTTGACTCTCTACCAGATTTGAAATGGGAAAACCACTTAAACGTTTATGATTGTGATAAAACTGCCTCCCATAACGCCAATTTCATCATTTGAAAGGTTTCTGACGCCGTTTTTCTTAATTTTTGACAAAACTTTATGAATACCCTTTGTTCACTTTTAAGATCCATTGTAAAAAACGCCGCGCCTTTGTTTCTTTTCTTTAAACAATGCTTATAAAATTCTTATTATTTGAGATATCTAAAAGATATAAATATTTTCTAATAGAGAGAGAGAGAGAGAGAGAGGTCACCAAAAATTGCCGTTAGCCGACGGTATTGCACGTCGTCAAGGCGGGGTATTGGGTAAAGTTTTCAACTAGCAATAATCGCGCCTCGGAAGATCCTCATTGGCTACGATATCGCCTCTGCGCAAAGAGAGAGAGAGAGAGAGAGAGAGAGAGAGAACGCTTCACGATTTTGCGTGTCATCCTTGCGCAGGAGCCATGCTAATCTTCTCTGTATCGTTCCAATTTTAGTATATGTACCGCCGAAGAGAGAGAGAGAGAACGAGGTCTCGTGATTATGACGATCATTTTTATTTTTCGAAAACTTTCAGAAAATATTTTTTTGACTAATTCCACGAACTTTTTTTTTATCATACCTTGTATATATATATATATGTATAGACGATCGGAGGAATCAAAGACTTTCCACTTCCTTAAGTTTTGTCCATTAGTGTATGTACCACTCCTCTACCAACATATCATAGACATATCATTGACACATCATGGGCACCTAAGGCAGAAAATTGTCAAATTTAAGCCACTCGGGGCTGACGAGTCTTCACTTGGACTTTCCATCAAAGATGATATCAATTTGACCCCCTAATTTACATAGTTAAAAAGCTTGTCATTAGAAGTCGCAACATTATTCAACCACTTTTGATGAGATATGTAAATTTTAATCAACAACATTAAATTGGTAACAAAATTTGATTTTTTTCCGCCAAGGCGAGGGAGACGCTGTTGGCAGGTCGGGGCTAGGTACTGAATCATGTCGTGTCATCATCCTTGGAGCTCCTCCGTCTGAAACACCAAAGAGAATTTATACTCAATAGCATTTGCAAATACATTCATGGACAAAACTTAAGGAAGTTGTATCTTTTATCATGTATATCTGGATTCAGACAGTAACTCTGAAAGATACACTCATGGACAACACTTAAGGAAGTTGTACCTTTTAGCATGTATATCGGGATTCAGATAATAACTCTGAAAGATACACTCATGGACAACACTTAAGGAAGTTTTAACTTTTAGCATGTATATCTGGATTCACACAGTAACTCTGAAAGAAACACTCATGGAAAACACTTAAGGAAGTTGTACCTTTCAACATGTATATCGGGATTCAGACAATAACTCTGAAAGATACACTCATGGACAACACTTAAGGAAGTTGTACCTTTTAGCATGTATATCGGGATTCAGATAATAACTCTGAAAGACACACTCATGGACAACACTTAAGGAAGCACTTAAACACTTAAATTGAGATATTTCATAAGAATATAAAATTTAAAAAGGAAAGATTATTTTTAGAGGGATGGGTATCACGAGAAATGGGGACAATAACTATAAATACATTTGAAGATATTCCGCAACAATATGCTTCATTTTTAAATTTAAAAAGTAGTTATAAAACCTAGATATAAATTTTATATATAATATTATGAAATATTTTTTCTGATTATTATTATTAATTTATTTTTGATTTTTTTTTATTATTATATATTTATTTACAAGATATCATATAGTCTTTGATGGGCTTAATAGTTCACTCGTGATTTAGATTTTGTACTAAATTTGAAAGATTGCGTGAAAATGCCCTTGCAACCTCAAAATAATTTTAACGCCAAGATAAATGTTTTATTTCTTCTGACGACGATTTTTGTTGAAACGTTGAAAAAATGAAACTTTTACCTGGCCGAAGTGTCTATTTTTAAAAGAACTATATATATAGAAGTCTCAACTACAATTCCAAGTTACATCGGAGTTAGAAGGGAACAGAGTGTGAGTCAAACATCACTTAATTCTGGCACAATCACATTTCAAGATTCAGATGTCCCGACAGGGGCTCGGTTGAAGGCTGGTATAAACCGTTCGTTTACGACCACTACGACCCGAGTTCGATTCCCGCATTGGGCACTTTTTTTCTGATTAAAAAAAAAGATCCAATGTCCCCCTATTCTTGCAAAAGTCCAAACCCACCAATAAGTGCAAGTAACGAGGCTCTGGCACATATGTAAGTGCAAAGTCGAACTGCTTTTCACGTGTGTAGACATGTGGTGCACTTACAGTAAAAGCAGTCGCCTTCTACCCACCATGATTATCATGGCCTGTACCAAGTCGGGATAAGAAAGAAGAAGAAGAGATGTCGTAGATCAGAGATCGTGATGAAAGGAAGGAATTCAGCAATCAAGCAGCTTCCATAGGTTCAGATGAGACTCCACAAGTAAAACATAGAGAACAAGCTATCAAATAGAAGCATTAAAGTACCAATGTTCCTTTTTATACATAAAAATTCTACTGTTCTTACTGCGATGAAAAAAGATATTGAAGAGTTTGGCTCATCAGTAGTGAACCCTCCCAGCAGTTTCACCAATTTAATCTACCAGACCGATTCTCTTAGAGCTCTAATACTGTATTGGATCATTCTGCTTATATACACTGCGTGACATTGAAAATGGAACACCAAGAAATAGTGGCCAGAAAGTGATGAAACTCGGCAGACAGAGAGAGACAGGGACGAACAATAAGTGATCTTTATTTCAAAATGATAGTCATAATAAAGAGCGAGAACGGCGTCGGCTTAGTAGCAAGTAGGACCACCGCGGACGGCGATGCACGCAGCAACACGTCTAGGTAGAGAGTCAATCAGAGTACGGATGGCGTCCTGAGGGATGGCTCTCCATTCCCTCTCAACCATTTGCCACAGTTCGTCTTCTGAACGCGGCTGTGGCAAGGCATGCAAACGGCGTCCAATGATGTCCCAAACGTGCTCGATTGGTGAGAGATCAGGAGAGTACGGTGGCCAGGGAAGCATCTGTACATCTTGCAGAGCTTGTTGGCTAATGCAAGTAGTGTGCGGTCGGGCGTTATCCTGCTGATAAAGGGCATTGGGTACCCCCTGAAGGTAGGGGAGTGTCACCGGTCGCAGTACATCATCAACGTATCGTTGGGCCGTCATAGTGCCCTGAATACGAAGTAAAGGTGACCTGGAATCATACGCGATTGCGCCCCAAACCATGATTCCACGTTGTCGCACGGTGGGGCGTTCCACAATTGCTGCCGGATTGGACCTTTCTCCACGTCGACGCCACACGCGTACACGACGACTATCACTGGACAAGCAGAAACGCGACTCATCTGAGAAAACGACCCTATGCCATTCCGTCATCCACGTCGATCTAGCCCGGCACCATTCCAAACGTTGGCGCCTATTCGGTGGGGTCAATGGCAGTCTTCTTAGCGGACGGCATGAGTGCAAGCCATTAGCAACCAATCGACGGGAAATGGTTCTGGTCGAGATGGAATGATCTAGGGTGTCTTGCACATGTTGCAGGATGGCGGTACAAGTGGCTTGTGGGGCCGCCACTGCTTGTCGAAGGATACGCCGATCCACACGTGCTGACGTCACTCTGGTTGCACCGACATTCCTATAAATTGCCACATTTCCTTGGTCCAACCATCTTCTCCACAGTCGGTGCACCGAGGTGTGTATCAGCTGCGATTTGACGTATGGACCAACCTGCCCTTTTCAGTCCGATCACCATGCCCCTCGTAAAAGCGTCTGTCTGCTTGAACTGCCTCCGTTTACGATGACCTGGCATTCTCTGTTATTACACGTGTCTTTTGACACAAGAACAAAATTTCTACAATGATTTTCCTTGAAGAAATAACGACACGAATACTGTCCTTTCTGCAAGTTCCTTCCCTTATATATTACTCCATGTGCGCACGAGAGCTGCGCATTTTACATCATTTGCATAACTCGGTTAGGCGCGTCTACCCTGAAATTTGCATAATTTTCTGGCCACTATTTCTTGGTGTTCCATTTTCAATGTCACGCAGTGTATTAATACTAGCCGAATGACCCGGGCAACGCCCGTTTTTTACCCGATTGAATGTTTTGATACTATTTGTTACAATTATAAATTGGCGCCTTAAATAAATGCATATGTTAGTTAATAACTATAGCCCATGTGCTTTATCTGTCTATGTACTGTTGGCTTCCGTAGGCGTCTCTTACTGGGAGAAAGAAAGAGAGGATTCCATTTGGTTATTAACTAATATATGCATTTATTTAAGGAGCGACCCGCTCCAACACAATAGTTACAAAAACGAAAAAGCGAGTGGGGGGGGGGGGGGCAAAGGTGGCGTGATCGTAGCCAACCAATAGGAGGGCGCCATTCCAAAAAAAAAAAAAAAGCAAACGGTGACAGAGATGAAAAAGAATTGATGACGCTCGTAACTGTATATAGAATGAAGAAATAACGCGTCTTCTATATAAAGGAAATGAAATCATTAAGACAAGTTTGTGACAGATAAATTCATTGGCAATGTGCTTCTTTTTTAATGAATAGCATCAAATATTATCTCTAAAGACCATACTGTAATGAATAATTTATATAAACATTATTGATAACTATGAAAAAAGCATCTCCTTATCGTGCAACTGAAAGTTGCTGATGGCTTGCGCCATCTATCGGAATAAATATCAACTGTTGATAGTAGTTGATATTTAATCCGATAGATGGGGCAAGCCAACAGAAACTTTCAGTTGCACGATAAGGAGATGCCTTTTTCATAATTTATGCACCTTATCCCAGTACAATGTCACATTTGTACTATTTTTTCACATTAATGAAATGTTTATTTTACAAATGTCTACTGTTCTAAGTGCGATATATGTTGCATTGAAGGGTTGGTATCTTAGAAATGGTATTCAAGCATGTCATCAACTAAACCTGAGCGCATGTGAGTCAGAGAACACACAAGTGAAGGACGAAAGTTCGAGGTCACCCTGCCCCCCATCTCTACATCCCGGCTCTCCTGGCCTCACCCGGCGATGATCCCCTGGCCACCCATCCCCAGGCCCCTCCAACAGTGCAATGTGTATAGTACTTTGTATATATTCCGCTTTATGTGTCCATTGGGGCTCAAAAATCACCCATTCTGGTTAGCAGCCCCGTAAATAAATATATTCCCGATAGTACGAGGAAGATAACCAGACCTGCTGTGGCAGCTCGGATAACGGGGGCAGGCCGGGCGGTTGTGCACACAGCGAATGGGAGCGGCGCCAAGAGAGCGGCTGGCGCAGTCTACGTGGGAGTCGCAGTTGCAGCTCGTAGCGTACCAACGTAGCGGCCACCAGCTCCGTCGCTGCCGTCAGCTCTTTGGGACAAACCTGCGGCAAACTTCGCGTTATCCTTCGGTCCATTTTATCGAGGTTTTACTGCATAGAAGTTTCTATTCGGTTGGTTGTTTATGTGTGGTGATAACCCTCCATTGTAAGTGTGAAGTTATCTATAATTCTAAATTCAATTGGTATAGCTGCCTGTATATCAAAAGTTGGATTATATAAAGTGTTTATTCAACGTATATATACTCGAATATAAATGCAGTCTGTTTGGTGTTTATATATTAATAATTAAGAATGAGATTTGTATAAATTGTTTATTAAACTTTATATTGATCTTTTTACATCACCACGTTGTTTACATTCTACATCTTGTTGTTTATAATGATGATATATATTTATTCACAGATTAATAGGATATATATATTTAGTCCCAAACACAGTCGACGAAAATTAAAGCATTACCTGGGTCTGGTTGTATATAATTCAAACAAATATAAACGTCACTCAAAATGGCAGATAACTCGCTAATGCCTTATGATAAAAGGATTTCGTTTAATATTGTGCTGTTCGGGTGTGTGTTGTGTGGTGTTTGTTGCACGTTACGTGTTGTAGGTTACGTGATGCGTTGTTCGCTGCGTTTTGTGTTGGGCTGTTTGTTGAATGTTGTGTTGTGCATGGTGCAGTTGGGGTGTGTGTCATGCGGTGTTTGTTGCACGTTACCTATTGTAGGTTACATGATGCGTTGTTCGCTGCGTTTTGTGTTGAGCTGTTTGTTGAATGTTGTGTTGTGCATGGTGCAGTTCGGGTGTGTGTTGTGTAGTGTTTGTTGCACGTTACCTATTATAGGTTACATGATGCGTTGTTCGCTGCGTTTTGTGTTGGGTTGTTTGTTGAATGTTGTGTTGTGCATGGTGCAGTTGGGGTGTGTGTTTTGTGTTAGGTAGTGTTTGTTGCACGGTACGTATTGAAGGTTACATGCTGTGTTGTTCGTTGCGTGTTGTGTTGGACACTTTATTAAATGTTGTAATGAATATTTTACAGTTGCAAAAGTAAAAAATCTGAAACCCAGATGGTAAATAATACCAAACCAATCTCCATATGATATAGTTCTGCCAATATATTTTCTAAAACAAGATATTAACTCTATATTCCCCATAATCATATATTTCAAACTTAATATAATAAATATATATTTAAAAAGCAAATACCTATATTTAATGTTGAAATTTATAATAAACGACCTTTCTAATGACCTATTTTTCAAACTACCAAAACGTTGCAACACAATATTTGGCAATTTGGGGAATCCCTCCTGTAGGAGACCTTCGTCAAGTTCACGAGATTCAATCACCTTCACCCTAACGACCTGTCAGAGAATGATAAGTGACAATGTCCCCCTATCTCTCTCTCTCGTTAAACGAATATAATAGTGTACCTACTTATATATAGGTCGTACTAGAGTATAGTTACATATTATTTTGAAAATAGAGCAATCCATAAATAAATCTTTAATTAAAAAGGCATATATTAGATCAAAATATCATTTATTTCACTAATATTTCAGTTGGCTGAACGCCAATTATATATAAAACCTTGATAAAGGTTGGCGTTCAGCCAACTGATATATTGGTAAAATAAATGATATTTTGATCCAATATATGTCTTTTTAATTAAAGTTACATATTAATAAAAAATAATTGTAAAAGTAGAAACACAATATATCAATATATATATATCAGGATAATTGCACAATAAGTCTCTTTAATGTTGTTGTCGTGTCCAATGAAGAGCCTCAGATGTATCCATGCATTTCTATCACAGCAGTTGCAATGTCCTCTATCTTGGGTGTGTAAAAGCTGCTGTTCTGGGTCCATGTCAATTTTATGTTGTTGTTGTTGTTGCTGTGTCCAATGAAGAGCCTCAGATGTCTCCATACACTTCTATCATAGCAGTTGCGATGTCCTCTATCTTGGGTGTGTAAAGCTGCTGCTCTGGGTCTATGTCAATATTCTGTTGTTGATGTTGTTGTTGTGTCCAATGAAGAGCCTCAGATGTCTCCATGCATCCCTATCACAGCAGTCGCAATGTCCTCTATCTTGGGTGTGTAAAGCTGTTGTTCAGGGTCCATGTCAATTTTCTGTTGTTGTTGTGTCTAATGAAGAGCCCCAGATGTCTCCATACATCTTTATCACAGCATGTCTTCTATATTGGGTGTGTGAATATTGGAAAATGGACAATAAGTTTCCTCAATAAGATAAAATGGCAAGTTTTCAAGCGGTATCTCATCATCAGGCCTTATGATTTATATATACTGTTTAAAAGGTTTCTAGAAAATCTCTCCTAGAAGAAATTTGACCTTGTTGTATACTCTCATGGACAAAACATAAGGAAGTAGAACATCTTTTAAGTCGTCGGTCGTCTTTTTTTTTTAAGAAGACAGAGGCAATTCTGTTGACACTTGATTATCTCGTGTGTCTTCAATAAAGGTCACTGAAATATCTTTCACAGAGTTATTATCTGAATCCCGATATACATGCTAAAAGGTACAACTTCCTTAAGTTTTGTCCATGAGTGTATCTTTTAGAGTTATTGTCTGAATCCCGATATACATGCTAAAAGGTATAACTTCCTTAAGTTTTGTCTATGAGTGTATCTTTCAGAGTTATTGTCTGAATCCCGATATACATGCTAAAAGGTACAACTTCCTTAAGTTTTGTCCATGAGTGTATCTTTCAGAGTTATTGTTTGAATCCCGATATACATGCTGAAAGGTACAACTTCCTTAAGTTTTGTCCATGAGTGTATCTTTCAGAGTTATTGTTTGAATCCCGATATACATGCTGAAAGGTACAACTTCCTTAAGTTTTGTCCATGAGTGTATCTTTCAGAGTTATTGTTTGAATCCCGATATACATGCTGAAAGGTACAACTTCCTTAAATTTTTCCATGAGAGTATTTGGCCAATTCTGGAATAACTAAAAATCAACGATGTCGATATTTATTTCGACTGATGGCGATCAGTAACTTTCAGTTGTACAATAAGGAGATGCCTTTTAAAAAATATATCCACCTGATATCAGTAAAATTTCACATTTGTACTAGCTTTCATTTTTTTTCTTAAGTCTAATTCTCTCCTTATTTACGTCAAATCTGACATTTTCAAGAATTTTCACATCTTCTTGTGTAATTTAAGAATCACACATTGGGGGCGTCGGTGGAAGGATGATCTAAACCATTGGTTTTCGACCTTATTCTATGACCCGGGTTCGATTCCCGCATTGGACACTTTTTTCTGATAAAAAAAAAAAAATGCTCCAATGGCCCCCGATTCTTGCAAAAGTCCAACCCCACCAGCGAGTGCAAGTAACCAAACGGAGCTCTGGTACATTTGTAAGTGCAAAGTCGAACTGCTTTTCACATGTGTAGACATGTGGTGCACTTTACAGTAGAAGCAGTCGCCTTCTTCTACCTACCATGATTATCATGGCCTGTACCACGTGTACTAGGGATAAACAAAAAAAAAAAAGAATCACATTCTGGGGTTCATTATTGAGCCTTGTCAATTTTTCATCCCTGAGGAGACGCAGAATGAATGTTTGGAAGTAGGTCAGAGCGGAGAACAGGGCCAAGGACTCAGATGAAGATACCAAACCCTGCATTTGCCATGGCGGTGTAGAAATCTTTGTGAACCTAGAAGATTCTATTTGAAGACCTAGCAATCAACTTTGATAAAAAATGGATATAGAAAAAGAAAATTCACAGATGAAGATCGACAATATTATTTCTATTATATAACCACTATTTTATATTATATTGTAGCCAAACATTTATTATTTTATTAACAGAGTATCATTTTTTATGTTTATATTTTGCTATACTCTGTAAACTACCCTCATTGCTTATCTTTTGTTTATCACATTCATAGTTTGTACTTACCTTAAATAAATTGCTGTGCTAGCCTGAAGTTTGTCTTGGGGCTCAAAAATCATTCATTTTGGTTAGCAGCCCCGTGAATAAAGATATTTCCGAAGTTTGTCTTTCCTAATTTTCCATGTGGCAATATTGATTTTTAAAAAATATACACTCATGGGACAAAATTTAAGTGGAAAGTCTTTGATGTAACCGGTTCTCTATGTTTTTTTTTTTTTTAAGGAGACAGAGGCAATTCTGTTCACATTTTTTAATCTCGCGTGTCTTCAATAGGGGTCACTGTAATATCTTTCAGAGTTATTGTCTGAATCCCGATATACATGCTGAAAAGTACAACTTCCTTAAGTTTTGTCCATGAGTGTATCTTTCAGAGTTATTGTCTGAATCCCGATATACATGCTAAAAGGTACTACTTCCTTAAGTTTTGTCCATGAGTGTATCTTTCAGAGATATTGTCTGAATCCCAATATACAAGCTAAAAGGTACAACTTCCTTAAGTTTTGTCCATGAGTGTATCTTTCAGAGTTATTGTCTGAATCCCGATATACAGGCTAAAATATACAACTTTCTTAAGTTCTGTCCATGAGTGTATCTTTCAGAGTTATTGTCTGAATCCCGATATACAGGCTAAATGGTACAACTTCCTTAAGTTTTGTCCATGAGTGTATCTTTCAGAGTTATTGTCTGAATCACGATATACAGGCTAAAAGATACAACTTCCTTAAGTTTTGTCCATGAGTGTATCTTTCAGAGTTATTGTCTGAATCCCGATATACATGCTAAAAGGTATAACTTCTTTAAGTTTTGTCCATGAGTGTATCTTTCAGAGTTATTGTCTGAATCCCGATATACATGCTAAAAGGCATAACTTCTTTAAGTTTTGTCTATGAGTGTATCTTTCAGAGTTATTGTCTGAATCCCGATATACATGCTAAAAGGTACAACTTTCTTAAGTTTTGTACATGAGTGTAAATAGATTAAGCCAACTTTAGTTCCCATTTCTGCCACGTGAGAGCCACCGTCGAGCTGATATTTGATCCATCAGTTGAATTGTCCGTAAAACCTATTCATTGGTTTTTTTATTTCTTTCCTATTAAAAAATATATAATTTGCATTTATTCTATAAAGTGTTAAATTCATTTTATTATAACATTGATTTATTTTTAACACAAAGCAATAACGCGCCATCTATACATATAAAATGAAAGGATTTAAAAGCACGAATGTTTCTTTTATATATAATAAAAATTGATAAGGCACAATTTGGATTATAGATTATAAAACAAGGTAATAAGACCAAATCCAAATAAATAAATAGTGTGTGACGTTTCGGTAACAGCGTTGTTACCATCTTCAGACAAAAAGATGGTAACAACGCTGTTACCGAAACGTCACACACTATTTATTTGTTTGGATTTGGTCTTATTACCTTGTTACATAATACAAACTTCTACTGTCCTTACTTTTTTCATCGCAGTAAGGGCAGTAGAAGTTTGTATTATGTATAAAAGAAACATTCGTGCTTTTAAATCCTTTCATTATATATGTATTGATTCATTTTGTTTCTTCTAAAAAAAAAAGAGTGTATATTCCGAACAATGTATAAACAAATACGTAAAAAAGAAACAACTTGTACAGAAACTACGGTCTGTCAGTCACTTCACCAGATTAAACAAATTTTGGCAAATTCGGGCCAATTCCATATCCCCTCTCATAGGATGTTATGAAATCGATGATACTGATGAGGGCCAAATACTGATGAGGGCCATAGCCTGAAACCTTGGTATACAGGTTGTTGGGTTTTTGTCTGTATTTTCAAAACCTGAATTTCACTGGTTCAAAATCACATTAATAGGTACCGCTCAGCAAAAGCAACCTAGTTCATGATAATTGAAACAGTGAATAATATGTGAAGTTTATTCACATATTAAACACATTTTAACGCGGGATTCAATCCCGGTTCATGACTGTCGGGAATCGAGCGTGTTACCCTCTCATCCACCGACTTATTGTCGGGAATCGAGCGTGTTACCCTCTCATCCACCGACTTATTGTCGGGAATCGAGCGTGCTACCCTCTCATCCACCGACTTATTGTCGGGAATCGAGCGTGCTACCCTCTCATCAACCGACTTATATCGGGAATCGAGCGTGCTACACTCTCATCCACCGACTTATTGTCGGGAATCGAGCGTGTTACCCTCTCATCCACCGACTTATTGTCGGGAATCGAGCGTGTTACCCTCTCATCCACCGACGTCATTACAAAACTAGTGTTGCATAACTCTATCACCACTTTTATTATCTTGTACGGGGGTTATAAACAAATTGTATTGTTTATATGCATATTTAAAAGATGAGGTGTTTCTTTTGGTATATGAATATCATTATCTCGTCACTTTATGTCATTAATAAATATATATAAACATATTAAAAACGAAATAAAAAAATAAAAGATAAAAAAATCAGGTGTTGAAATCAATATTAAAAATGGCATATCCTGACCAGGAGCACATGTGCTTTACAGAAGGCAGAGCGCCATCTGGTGGAACAGAAATCAACTAAACATTGATTTAGCCTGTTCCCTGATATTTGGATGGCTTTTCTTGATTTATCAAGAAATTGGGTTGGCCAAATATCAGGGAACAAGCTAAATCAATGTTTAGTTGATTTCTGTTCCACCAGATGGCGCTCTGCCTTCTGTAAAGCACATGTGCTCCTGGTCAGGATATGCCATTTTTAATATAAACATATATACACAAATTATGAAAAAGTCATCTCCTTATCGTGCAACTGAAAGTTACTGATGTCTTGCGCTATCTATTGGAATAAATATCAACTATTCTCGTTGATTTTTAATTATTACAGAATTGGCCAAATACCCATTCTTGATTAATCAAGAAAAGCTAACCACGGACGCGTTTCGGGCTGTTGGCACTCATCAGCGTGGTGCAAGCTGTACCTCAACGACCAACAAACTGGTCATTCAGGCATCCTGAAAAATCATGGAACGGGTAGTTAAGGCCAGAATTGCGTGAGAACGCGACATTTTTTCACATATATACACAAGTTCCATAAAATAATTCCTTGTATTACTATCAAGCCTTTATCAGACTTCTAGGGCTAATTTAAAAAAGAAACTTATACCCTGGCAGTTCTCATTTGTAAAATTGGCAATTTTACAATTTAGTAACTCTCCGGTAAGACGACACCTCTCCCTCTTATTCTTCTTCTTTCTTATCTCCACTCAATCATATTAGGGTGTCAAGCTTGTAAAGTTGACAACCATCATGACTGGGTGAAGTAGAATGCGTCTGTCTTTGTCATTAAGACTGGGAGCACTACTCAGTGGCAGGCCGACTTAGCTCCACACCTCTCCCTAAAGGGTACTTTGGCTCTGCAATTAGGTGGTGTCCTTTACAGGGAGGTTCTACTGTATTTTATATAAGTAGATACTATATTGAATGACATCTGGGCGACACATACCTGGACGCCCGCCAACACGTTTCGTGGACCAATTAAAGGAACTCACTGACTTAACGTTCGCCGAGATGGTGCATCGAGCTCAAGACAGAGATAGCTGGTGTCGCATCGTGTTTGGGATGTAATACATACAATTGGCCACAACATTCGATCATGAATAAAATGATATTACAGATACTATATTGTAGAAGGAGGGAAGCTAAACAGACGAATACCTTACCTCACATGCAGCTTGTAGACTTGCCAGTCCAGCTAGCAGGGAGTCTGTGGAAGGTCCGCTTCGGATCAACTGCTCCAGGAGTGACAAGCAGACAGCTCGGCTCTGTCCCACCAAACCACACTTATGTACAACTCACACAATACACTCATGGACAAAACTTTAAAAAGTGGAAAGTCTTTAATGTCACCGGCCGTCTGTGTTTTTGAAGGAGTCAGGGAAAATTTTGTTCACACTTGGTTATCTTGTATGTCTTCAATAAAGGTCAAAAGAAGACAACAGGTCTAAACTCACCCCATGAATGGTCAAAAAGCGATAATAGGACTTAACTCCCCTCGTGGAAGGTCAAAAGAAAAAAAAAACAAGATGAAATTTACCCGGTGGAAGATCAAAAGACGACAATAAGACTAAACTAATCCCGTGGAAAGTCAAAAGATGACTACTGGACTAAATTCATCCCATGAAAGGTCAAAAGAAGACAAGAGTATTAAAACCTCACCCGAAAACAGGACTAAATTTTCTCCTCGTTGAAACCAAAATACGACCACAGAATTAAACTCACCCTGTGGAAGGTCAAAGGACGACTACAGAACTCCAGATAGGACCTCAGAACTCACCCTGTGGAAGGTCCAGATAGGACCTCAGAACTCACCCTGTGGAAGGTCCAGATACGACCTCAGAACTCACCCTGTGGAAGGTCCAGCGATGACTGGCCATTACCAGCTCCAGCCGCTGTCCCACGGTGTCGCCCGGCACGGGGTTGCCCAGCACGGTAGCCATAGACGCGGCCAGGGCCAAGGGACTGCCCTGAGGGTCTCCCCGGGCTTCCAGCTCGGCCTCCATCCGCAGCAGGTCCCCGACCGTGCACCGCGTCTGACTCAGGGCGATCAACTCCGCCCTGCTTGGTCCCTCAGGTCCCGCCGCACGTCGGAATGCCGCTAAAGCCAGGCAGGGGACATGCCTCTCCCGTACCTACACAACATATCCTATTGACATATTTGAATATAGTCCTAATATCCTCAAAGTTTATATCCATAGTTTCTTTAAACACCGTCACCAAGAAATCCTCTGAAATACCGTAGATATATGGTGGTGTCTTGCCCATGGAGCAGATCAGATCGGCACCCTGATCACAATACCGGCCAACTGAGGTGCCTTATCCGTATGGATGTCCTCTTCTGGATTGATGTCTGCCATATAGAGGACTGCAAAGATGGCCTGGAAACTGTATATATCATATATAAATAGCCCAATACAATATTAGAGCGTATCGTTAGATTAAAACGGCGGAAATGCTGAAAGGGTTCACCACTGATGAACTACCGTGGTAGTCATACTTGATCCCTCGAAGGATTATTGTAAGACAATGACTGGCTGTTTCCAGCTATGTTACTTGATTGTTCATCCAAGGCAGTGTAGAGGACTCAGAGGAAATGCTGGAAGGGTTCACCACTGATGAACTACCGTGGTAGTGATACTTGTTCCCTAGAAGGATCATTGTAAGACAGTGGCTGGCTGTATCCAGCTATGTTACTTGATTGTTTATCCAAGGCAGTGTGGAGAGGACTCAGAGGGAATGCTGGAAGGGTTCACCACTGATGAAATACCGTGGTATTGATACTTGTTCCCTCGAAGAATCATTGTAAGACAATGACTGGCTGTATCCAGCTATGTTACTTGATTGGCTATCCAAGGCTGTGTGGAGAGGACCCAGAGCTCAGGAAGAACCTACCTTCACCCTGGCGATGAAGCAGTCCAGGGTGTGCAGGGCCGTGATGAGGATTCGTGGCGACATGTCGTACCACACTCTCAGGCAGCGGAGGACCAGGGCGCTTCTGTCCCTGGCTGTGGCCACATCTGGCTCCCATACCCAGTGTCGTCCCTGTAGTCACACACACATTGTTGCAGTATACACCATGACATGTTACATTGTTGCAGTGTACACCTGGCCATGTCACATTGTTGCAGTATACACCATGACATGTTACATTGTTGCAGTGTACACCTGGCCATGTCACATTGTTGCAGTGTACACTAGGCCATGGCACACATGTTTCAGTGTTCACTAGGCCATGGCACACATGTTTCAGTGTTCACCAGGCTATGTCACATATGTTTCAGTGTACACCAGACCATGGCACACCTGAGAGAACAATATATGTAGATATGTAACTCTTAGGCGGTCACAACTCTTTTCCTAACCCGGCCAGGTACTACATGTGCGGACATAGGTAGTGAATTAACAGTACAAGCAGTGACAACTCGCTTTTTTTCTAAATAAAAAATACTCCTTTTTTATTTCTTATACAAAATTCTAGAAAAATACAATATGGAATTGTATCTTTTGTAGAAATAGGATTAAAGAGTCCTTAAAAACTTAAACATATCAATCAATAAAAATCAGGAAAATTTTTCGTGCAAAAAAAATCTTATTCACAAGTCTCAGAACGTACAAAAGAAACACATTGTCAGTAATTTGAGTCAAAAGTCGATCCATTAAATAAGTTTATATGAAAAAGGACGTACCTGGATATTTGTTACAAGTTTTACAGGTAAAAGTGCGCAGTCCGCACTATTTGAGTAGTGATGATTAGAAATTTACAATGATTATGATTATGGTGATGAGAAAGAGATAAATGTGAAATACAAAGCTAGTGAAAGGATTGAAACAGCTTATTCTGATAAGATTGAACTTAAGACATTCTTCAAAGCTTAGTTGGACTTTGAAATCCAATCCTCAATAACCCGAAACTTTGCTTCACGTACGTGTAAGACAATCCAAAAAGGAAAAGATTTGATTCCATGGAATTCCTGGCAAACAAATTTCTCTAAATACACATTTGGAAAGAAGAGTAGCAAACAGAATTCTTTTATGAGATCTAAGGATGAACATTGATCTTGTTTTTGATCCCAAGAAAAAACTACTTGAAGATCTGTTGTTGTTGTCATGTCCAATGAAGAGCCTCAGATATCTCCATACATCTCATCACAGCAGCAGCAATGTCTTCTATCTTGGGTGTGTAAAGCTGCTGCTTTGGGTCTAAGTCAATTTTCTGCAAGGCTGCGGCCATTGCTGGGCATGAGAATATGTGAGTAGGTGTTAGTTCCACACCAGGACTGTTGTTGCATGTCCTATAGGTTCTTGTGCCATCTAGATGTATTGCCATTCCTTTATAGTGTTTGCTTGGATATCTTCTCTGAACTAATGACTGTGTTAACAAAATGTTCCATATATTACCTAAAATTAAACTAAAACGGCTCAACCGTTTTCCATTTGCAAAAAACAACCACAAATTATTGTCTGAGAAATGGAAGCATTATAAAAAAACGTCTGTTTCTTCTTAAAAAAAACACATAACAAACTTCTACTGTCCTTAATTATGTTATGTTTAACTCCGCCTTTGCTGGTCCCAAGCCCGGATGAAAAAGGAGGAGAGGGAGCAGTTACAAGCTCACTAAAAAACCTGGGCTCAGCTGGCCCGGCTGATAGTACCCTGTATACCCTGTAAGGGCTCCTAATCCAGGGATACAGGATGAGCAGCGTTTGTACTCCATGTTAGGAGCAGCTGCACATAGAGTCTGTTCCTTGTAGAGTCTGGCCATTTATTTTGTAGCTAAGTCGGCCTGCCACCAAGTAGTGCTCTCAGTCTTAATGACAAAGGCAGACGCATTCTACTTCACTCAATCATGATGGTTGTCAACAGACACCATCAAAAGTCTCAAGTTTTACGAGCTTGACACCCTAATATGATTGAGTGGAGATAAGAAAGAAGAAGAAGATGTTTCTGTTATGTGTTAAAAAGAAATATTTGTGCTTTATAATGCCTTCATTTCTTATAGATGGAACTTATAACCTTATAATTAAATTATTGTATATCTCCTAGAAGATTTGTCCAGACAATAGATTGTCATCATCATAAAATAATTCCGTCGAAAATCCCTAACGATATTAGAAACTAAAGTGAAGTATTTCTTTTATTAGACACTTTGAATCAAGAACTTTTGGGCCTATCTATCCTCTAACAGTGTCCTGGCGTCTGTCAAGACACACATCTATAGGTACTTCCTCGGCGTGGAACTGAGGAGTGAAGACCTTGTCTGGACTCTATCAAGGTGGGGAAGCCTTCCTGGCTGAAGAGATTTGTACACATACACAACTATTTGTTTTGAAAAAGAGCGATCCATATTTAATTCATTAGATAATAAAAAGGCATATATTGAATTTAATAAAAGATTTATTTTGCCTATATATTTTTGGAGTGCTAGAATAGTTTCATTGTGTGGGATTGAAGTGTAGAGTGATTCAACGTTGAAAGATACCATACGGCTGTTATTAGAAATTGAAAGGTCTCTGATCGTTTCTGCAGCTAAATAAGGCAAAATAAATATTTTTTAAATCTAATATATGCTTTTTGATTATCTAATACACAACTATAAATATATTCCCCTACATTTTATCTACCCTTTATTTACTATTTTAATATTTTTTTTCCACCTTTGTAACAATTGATTAGAAGAATCAATAAAATTGTTTAAATTATCTATTTGTCTAACAGTGGTTTGGACTAGAACTAGAAGCAAGAAGAGGTTGACACTCATGGACAAAACTTAAGGAAGTGCAAAGTCTTTGATGTCGTCTATCTATTTTTTTTTGGGAGACAGAGACAATTTTGTTTACATTTGTTTATCTCGTGTGTCTTCAATAAAGGTCACTCTAATATCTTTCAGAGTTATTTGTCTGAATCCCGATATACATGCTAAAAGGTACAACTTCCTTAAGTTTTGTCCATGAGTGTATCTTTCAGTTATTGTCTGAATCCCGATATACTTGCTAAAAGGTACAACTTCCTTAAGTTTTGTCCATGAGTGTATCTTTCAGAGTTATTGTCTGAATCCCGATATACATGCTAAAAGGTACAACTTCCTTAAGTTTTGTCCATGAGTGTATCTTTCAGAGTTATTGTCTGAATCCCGATATACATGCTAAAAGGTACAACTTCCTTAAGTTTTGTCCATGAGTGTATATATATATATACAATATCTATAATTTGCATAACTAACCGGGAGGATTCATCTTTGTAAAGCTAAAAGTAGTTAGTTTGCCTCTCTCTACTTTTTTTTTTTTTGCTTATCCCTAGTACACGTGGTACAGGCCATGATAATCATGGCGGGTAGAAATAGGCGACTGTTTTTACTGTAAGTGCGTTACATGTCTACACATGTGAAAAGCAGTTTGACTTTGCACTTACAAATGTGCCAGAGCCCCGTTTGGTTACTTGCACTCGCTGGTAGAGTTGGACTTTTGCAAGAATCGAGGGACATTGGAGCATTTTTTTTTAATCAGAAAAAAGTGCCCAATGCGGGAATCGAACCCGGGTTGTAGCGGTTGAAAACAAACGGTTTAGACCATCCTTCCACCGACCCCCCTCTCTCTACCGTTCGGAGGAGATTAATTGAATCGCCGAATGCCGTGATCCATTTGGATCAGGAAAGCGAAGACTAGAACGCGGCTGATTCCACACTAGTCTGTTCAGTGATTCGCTAACCTTGACGTATGCATGAAGGAATGTGTGGCCATTGGACATGTGTCGGACCAGGAGGCTGTTGTTGGGTGCTGCGCTGCCTGGAGTATAGGAGCTCCATCTATTATTTCTTTCTGTGGTGAATCTGTATAAGACCACTGGTCTTAATAAAGCTTTATGTTTGTATATAGGACTTCTATACATAGAATTCCTTATACAAACTCTTAGTTCCTTCTTCTTAGTTTCCATTGGCTTCTCTCCTCAATAAATCAGAAACTTCTAGGACCTAAGTATGTCATTTACCTAGACATTCTGAAAAATTCTTATCTTTTAATCACTGAGTGTTACCAATATTTTTTCCATCATATTCTCAATGGTTTTCAAAATAACATTAAAATTGCAATACCCTTTCATATTGAACTTCACCAAAGACATTTCTCAAAGACGTTTCGATATATTTTCTATATATAAAAAGAATCGTGATTGACACATTGTTGATCATAAAAGGTTTTGTAATATGATATATTTCAAAAAAAGGAATCCCCAGTAACATTTCCCCGAAATTTCACAGAACGACAAGCTCCTGACCTCCCAACGTTCTATATTTAGTCCCAGCTGCGGTATTGGAAACGGGCAGCCGGTTCAAACCGGTTCTACTCAACTCACTCGAGCTGTTTGGAGCTAAAAGTACATATTTCAATTTATCTGTAATCGATTCAGTTTAAATGGATATTCAATCCTTTTTATATTTTTTCAATATTCTGTAATACAGTAAAACCTGTCTATAGCGCCCCCTCTAAATAGCGCCTTCCTCTCTATAGCGCCCGATTTTAAATACGTAGAACGATGCGATTTACAATAAAAGTGACCTATCTATAGCACCCCCTCTCTATAGCACCCTATTTTGATGAGTCCCAAGAGGGGGCGCTATAGACAGGTTTAACTGTATATGTGAAATACATTGCCTGAGAATAAAATTTTACAGATACAGTTAAACCTGTCTAGAGCGTCCCCTCTAAATAGCGCCTTCCTCTCTATAGCGCCCGAATTTAAATACGTAGTACGATGCGATTTACATTAAAAGTGACCTGTCTATAGCACCCTCTCTAAATAGCGCCTCCCTCTCTATAGCACCCGAATTTAAATACGTAGAACGATGCGATTTACATTAAAAGTGACCTGTCTATAGCGCCCCTCTAAATAGCGCCTTCCTCTCTATAGCGCCCGATTATAAATACGTAGTACGATGCAGTTTACATTAAAAGTGACCTGTCTATAGCACCCCCCTCTCTCTATAGCATCCTATTTTGGTGAGTTCCAAGACAGTATATATATAATCCATTCAGTTTAAATGGATATTCAATACTTTTTATAATCAATCAATATTTTGTAATATTTATATTTTTAGAACATTTTTGAAACCATAGACAATTAAAAATATTTTAATGAACTCTTAGTTAATTGTTACAAAAATTAATGAGAAATTAAATTAAGATGAATGATATTTTTCATAATTTGGTGATTAAATAGTTGTTCTCAGGATGGGAGGCTTCTTTATCTTGATAGAGGCTTCAACATTGAACTGTCACAACAATATATGGAAGGTAATATTAGCTGACCTAATGTACATGTATTGGCAAAGGAAGCCAGAAAGCTGAGCCAAAGGAAAGAACAAATGTAGGTATTTGACGCTGATGCTTTGGCAAAATACAAGATAATCAAACAAAAAAAAAAGAAAAGATCAAATATGTGAAATAAACTCTGAGAGAAAACTGACAAAAACTATATAACAAGACTTAGAACAAAACACTATAAAGGAATGACAATACATCCAGATGGCACAAGAACTTATAGAGCATGCAACAACTTTCCTGGTGTGGAACTAACACCTACTTACATATTCTCATGCCCAGCAATGGCCGCAGCCTTGCAGAAAATTGACTTAGACCCAGAGCAGCAGCTTTATACACCCAAGATAGTGGATATTGCTGCTGCTGTGATGGAGATGCATGGAGACATCTGAGACTCTTCTTTGGACACGACAACAACAACAACAACAATGTACAAAAGTGTTTTAACAAGACATAGAGAAAAATCTGGAAGAGATTTTTGTCGCATTTTTAGCCAAAAAAAAATAATAATTGACAGGTTCTTGGCAAAAATAGTTGTTTTTTTTAGTCAAAAAATGATGACAATATTACTGTATCATATTTGATTATCAGATACAAAATTATAACGGGAAAAATTCCAAAAAGCAGAGACAACGGGTGAAGCCAGTTCATTTTTAGTATGCAGGAACAAATTTCTAACAGAAAAACATTCTTTCAAGTTAGAAGTCACAAAGCCAGATCATCTCTCTATAAAAATATCGCTTCTCAGAAACAAAGTTTGAAGCGGGACGTTTCGGTTCAAAATTACATTAATAGGTACCGCTCAACAAGAGCAACCTAGTTCATGATACAGTGGACCCTCGGTTTACGAGCACCTTGGAGTACGAGCTTTTCGCAGTACGAGCAAAATTTTTTGAAAAATTTTACCTCGGATTACGAGTGAAATTTCGCATTACGAGCAACTCGTGATGGTTGCCTGTAATCGTGATGGATGAAAATTCACTGGGATCCCTCCCTTCAGATCAGATTCGGGAAATATGTAAAATGTGGGAAACTGTGCAATTGTTCGTAGCAAGAAGAATTGCCCGAGTTTCAATTATTAAAAATAAGAAATTAGTTTCGCACTACGAGCGTTGGAGTACGAGCATGGCTCTGGAACGGATTATGCTCGCAAACCGAGGGTCCACTGTAATTGAAACAATGAATAATATGGGAAGGTTATTCACATATTAAACAATTTTTAACGCGGGATTCAATCCCGGTTCATGACTGTCGGGAATCGAGCGTGATACCCTCTCATCCACCGACTTTTTAGCGGGACGTTTCACAAGAGTGACAGCCACGGCGCCAATTTATAATTGTAATAATTAGTATTTGAATAAAAAAATTAATCGGGTAAAACCCAGGCGTTGCACGGGTCATTCAGCTAGTATGCTATAATTATAATGTCCCAATGTTTGTTTTGACGTCAGGCAATATATATATTCCCCTGAGGAGAGTGAAAAAGAGTCACTGAAACATCGGTGATTAAATAATTGGTTGCTGAAGCTATATTTGTTCCAATTTCTAGATGTTACCGATATAGAAGTTGAAGATGTAGTGGGTTACTTGTTAATTCTTCATAGTTTTCTTTGTCTTTAGTAGTTGCTTGAGAAATAATTCCCCTGAGGACATTGACAAAGAGTCACTGAAACATCGGGAAATAAATAATTGGTTGCTGAAGCTATGTTCCAATTTCTAGATGTTACCGATATAGAAGTTGAAGATGTAGAGGGTCACTTGATAATTCTTCATAGATTTCTTTATCTTAAAGAGGCAGATTGGTAAATAATTCCCCTGAGGAGATTGACAAAGTGTCACTCAAACATCGGGAATTAAAAGAATTGGTTGATGTAGCTATACCTTTTACCAAACCAACTTATATCCAACAAATGATCTTCAAAATCTAGAAATTGTAACTTTGTAGGCGATATGGATTTTAACCTCGATATCAGCCTTCTGTGAGATCGTCCCAAGCTGGTTTTTATCTTAAGAGGTCACCGGATTCTATCTTGGCTTTGCGGGCATCGATCTTTCGCAGCTTTTTTTTTTTTTTTTAACTTGAGGTTGTGTGAATTTTTTTTGCGGGACCTCTGCCTTGTTCACTTTGAGTTGAGTCAGGAAGCTGGCTATATTCTCTAATTCTTCATATGTTGTCGCAGATATGTTATTAGACAATTTGTTAGTCTGTTGTTGTTGTTGCTTTTTCCTTAAGTCATTTAAACGTCTCCATTAGGTTCCATTGTCTCAGCTTTTCTATTATAGTCCTGGGGTTTTTCCAGAGGTCTTTTTTTTTTTTGGGGGATTTGATACAATTCAATAGATGTTCAGGACTGGTTAGTTGGGAATCGCATTTGGGGCATTTCGGAAATGTTTTGATTTTTCCATTAAATTTGAGCATTTTAAGATGTCCTGTTCGTAATCTTGAAATCGCCGTTTGTTCTTCCCTAGTAAGGGTGTGGAAAGAAGATTCGTTTGGAATGGGGGTGTATCAGGGGTGGTTTAGGGTAGATTTAAAGAGAGAGATCATTTTTTGTTTGTGGATGGAAGAAATTTCTGAATATTTGTTAGTCTTCTGGGGCACAGTCTTTACCTCGAGAGAATATAGGAGACTAGACGAATGACCCGGGCAACGCCCGGGTTTACATGATTAAATGTATAATTCAAACACATTAAACATGTGCCCGTTGGCTGGCAGCGAGTAAATGTCTGCGCCCGTTGACTCCCGGCGAGCAAGTGACTGCTCCCGTCGGCTGCCGGCGAGCAAGTGGCTTCCCGGCGCATGCGCGCGCACAGGGAAGCCACGTGCTCGCAGGCGGCCAATGGGCGCGCCCCGCCATATATAGATAGATATGGATGCAAGAAGTAACCTTTAGATGTGTTCTCCAAACCAATAAACGAGGTCTATTGGTTTCTCGATCAATTTACAGTGATTGCTGGATTCTTTTGAAAACCACCTTTAACACATTGTTTTTTTTTAAATGAAGTTCCAACTGTAGATCAGCGAAAACGCTGAAATGGTTTACCATTGATGAGTCAAGCCCTCCCATTATATCATTGAAGTAAGGACAGTAAGACACATTGCTTATAAAAAAAAAAAAAACATTCGCGCGATAAATAGATGGAGCGGTTACATCATGGAAAAACATAAGGAAGTGCAAAGTCTTTGATATCGCTGGTCGTCTGTTTTTTTTTTTTAGATAGAGGCAATTTTGTTCACACTTGGTTATCTCGTGTGTGTCTTCAATAAAGGTCACTGTAATATCTTTCAGAGTTATTGTCTGAATCCCGATATGCATGCTAAAATGTACAACTTCCTTAAGTTTTGTCCATGAGTGTATATTGGTTATCTCGTGTGTGTCTTCAATAAAGGTCACTGTAATATCTTTCAGAGTTATTGTCTGAATCCCGATATACATGCTAAAGTGTACAACTTCCATAAATTTTGTCCATGAATGTATATTGGTTATCTCGTGTGTGTCTTCAATAAAGGTCACTGTGTATCAAATATCTTTGAGAGTTATTGTCTGAATCCCGATATACATGCTAAAATGTACAACTTCCTTAAGTTTTGTCCATGAGTGTATATATCCATATATGTATTAGCCCGTCAAATATAAAATATATATTAGCCTTTCAAATATATTTTAAAATTTATATTAAAGAAAGGTCAACTCTCCCGTCAATATAGACGATAAAACTAAACACCATTAACCGTCTTTGAAAACTATCGGACTGGTCGGTGAAAAAGCCACAATGCCAGCTTTGAAAAAGTCAAAAGACCGACTAGAAGACCAAGATTTCGGGCTAATAGCCTTCGTCAGTCTAGGGCAGGCTTTAATTTCATGAGATCTACAAGAGTTTCAAGAAATCTTAAGGGTTGTCGAAGAGGTAAACAGCTCTTTGCTGACAAATCGGCTAGGTCAATTATTTAGTCAAAATTTCTATTTTGATGGTAGAAGTGACCTTTCTTTTTATGTATAGATTAATATCCTCTCTCTTCCGGCAAAATGGGACAAAGCCACAACACCAGCTGTGACCAAAACCATAGTCTTTAGGTGGACGCTTCTCAGTTTCCCAAAGCTGGTGTTGTGGCTTTGTCACCGACCCGAGGCCGCTAGTTGCGGCGACGGTCAATAGATGGCGTCTAGTTTTGACGTCTATTTTGACAGGAGAGGCTGCGACATTACATCAAGATAAGAGGCGTAAAAATCTTTGAAAACAATATCAATCATCATAAATCTATAGCAATGGTAACATCTGAATTATCAAGGAAAGAGCTATCATAATGTCAATGTATACAATAGCATAATTTATTAAACAGCCACAAAGATGCCAAAAGGTATCTGATGGCAAATATTGTTATTGAGTCAAAATATAGAATGCCAAAGCTATGTTGGCATCCAAAAAATCGGAAAGCTCAACGAACATTATGGTGTCAAAAAAAAAAAAAAAAAAAGATCAAATAAACAACAAGAAGGAGCAAAGATAATGTCAAATACATCTAAGCAACAAGAGAAAAGAATATGACAAAAACATCAACAAGAGCAAAGATAATTTCAAAGACATCTAAACAAGAAAGAGCAAAGACAATGTCAAAAACAGCATAGTTAGCATTCGAAAAACCAGAAATAGGAATAGATAGCTCGATGTTAAAGAAAATAAAAATATAGCATATGGATTAACAAAGAAACCAAGGAACAAAATGACAAAATATAGAATGTCAAAGCATTCAACAAGAGCATCCTAATGGCAAAGAAAATAAAGACATGTTATCCCAACAACTAGAACAACTAGAGAATTACATCATGATATCCTAGTAGAAAATGACATAGCATATATCACAAGAAATAGCAAGAATGATGTCAAAGATATCCAAACAACAACTAGAGAAACGACTTCAAACATCAACATGAAGAAGTAAAATATCCTATTAAAACAGTGGCATGGTATCCAACTCAAGAAATAGCAAAGACATCTAAACAACAATAAAGAGCAATGTCAAATAAATAACAAGAAAGAGCAAAGATAAAAAAAACAAGAAATAGCAAAGATCAAATAAACAACAAGAAGGAGCAAAGATAATGTCAAATACATCTAAGCAACAAGAGAAAAGAATATGACAAAAACATCCACTAGAACAAAGTTAATGTCAAAGACATCTAAACAAGAAAGAGCAAAGACAATGTCAAAAACAATTTAAACAACAAGAAATAGCAAAATCAAAGAAACAACAAGAAGGAGAAAAGATATAATGTCAAAGAAACAACAAGAAAGAGCAAAGATAATGTAAAATGCAATCTAAACAACGAGAAATAGCAAAGACCAAAGAAACAACAAGAAAGAGCAAAGATATTGTCAAAGAAATAACAAGAAAGAGCAAATATAAGGTCAATTACAACAACAAGAAAGAGCAAATATAATGTCAAACACAATCTAAACAAAAAGATATAGCAAAGATCAAAGAAATAACAAGAAAGAGCAAAGATAATGTTGAAGAAATAACAAGAAAGAGCAAATATAAGGTCAATTACAACAACAAGAAAGAGCAAAGATAATGTCAAAAACAATCTAAACAAAAAGAAATAGCAAAGATCAAAGAAATAACAAGAAAGAGCAAAGACAATGTCAAAGAAACAACAAGAAATACCAAAGATCAAATAAACAACAAGAGCAAATATAAGGTCAAAGAAACAACACGAAAGAGCAAAGATATAATTTCAATTAAACAACAAGAAAGAGAAAAGATAATGTCTAATACATCTAAAACAACAAGAGCAAAGAATATGACAGAGACTTCTAAACAACAAGAAAGAGAAAAGAGATAATGTCAGAGACATCAAAAAGAGATAAAAAAAGATAATTTCAAAGCCATCTAAACAACAAAAAAGAGCAAATATAATGTCAAAGACAATCTAAACAACAAGAAAGAGCAAAGACAATGTCAAAGAAACAACAAGAAATAGCAAAGATCAAAGAAACAACAAGAAGTAGCTGAGATAATGTCAAAGATATCTAAACAACAAAAAAGAGCAAAGACAATGTAAAAGACAACAACAAGAAAGAGAAAATATAATGTCAAAGACAATCTAAACAACAAGAAAGAGCAAAGATCAAAGAAACAACAAGAAGGAGCAAAGATAATGTCAAAGAAACAAAAAAAAGCAAAGATACAATGTCAAAAAACAACAAGAAAGAGCAAAGACCATGTTAAAGACAATCTAAACAACAAGAAATAGCAAAGATCAAAGAAACAACAACAAGAAGGAGCTAAGATAATGTCAAAGCCATCTAAATAGCGACCAGAAAACGATCAAATCTGTCAGCGAGAAGAAGAAGGTCGCGGGGGCACATCTAGGCCGCCCCCAGAGTGCCCCAAGGATGTCAAGGTCCTACCGTCAAGTCCAGGTCCTCTCCCTCCGCTCCCAGCTCCAGTTCCAGCCAGTTCCAGGCGTCTGCTTCACGCTCCATGGTTCATCCCCTGCACACCAGCCACCGCACTCAGCTCGTCAGCTCACCAGGCGGCGCTACGTTTCAAATATTGCCAAACGATTCTACCATCACCTCACTCTATTATAGATTCCAGGAACAAAACCTGGATCCAATAAATAGTTAAAAACACACATAATAATTAAAACTATAACAATCCCTTACTTTATTTCGTTAAAACTAGACAAGATTTTTAAACCAAAATCCCTATTTATACAGCCCTATTGCAATAATACATTTTATTGCATCAAAGCAGTGAAGAAAAATCTTTTGATTTGAAAGTTCGCTCAATTAT
The DNA here is from genome assembly GCA_030710605.1 of Cordylochernes scorpioides. Lineage (NCBI taxonomy): Eukaryota > Metazoa > Arthropoda > Arachnida > Pseudoscorpiones > Chernetidae > Cordylochernes > Cordylochernes scorpioides. The sequence continues at coordinate 9,855,022 of CP092872.1, forward strand.
ATCAAAATAGAGATACAAACATCATAACTTTTGTTATCGTGTTTTTAAACAACATCTACGGAATTAAGTTCAATTTTATTGTACAGAGCAAAACTACAAATACAACCTCCATAAAAAAAAAAATAATAATAATTCACGTACTTTAAAGCGAGAAAAATGGATGATAAAAAATAACGATTTTTTAAACATTAATTCATTCAAAGTGTAATAATCATCTAAAGATATTCATTTAAATTCGAAACTATTTTATACGCACAAGATTCTTTATGAAATTAAACAATTTCTACTGCCCTTATTGCAATGGAAACATTAATGGGAGGGCCTGGCTCATCAGTGGTGAACCCTTCCAGCGGTTTCGCTATATACAGATGGCGCGCTATTGCATCATAAATATAAAAGATATTAATAATTACAGGATTGTGGATTTCGACAAATTACAAAAAAAAAAAAAAAATCTTAAGACACCGCGCAACTTTTTTTTATTTACTAGATTATAGGAATCTTTCAAGCAAGTCCTTCTTCACATAACTAAAACGTTTCAGTTATCTGATGAAGGGATTGTCCGCAAGCTTCCTTTAATTAATTAAATAAAAATAAATTGACACTACACCTATTCTTCGATTTACACGGTACTTGTTTTACACGTTTTCGCTTTTACACGGTTTTCCAAATAAGTTTTTTTTTTTGTTGTTTTTATCGCACTATACTAAATGCTACTGTGATTGAACACATGAGCTGTGTACACATCTCACGAGGAATCCCGAGCTTATGTGCTGTCTTGCTGTACACGCACACTGTGTCTGTATTTCTAATTTTAAAAATATTTTAATTTTCGATTTACACGTTTTTCTCAGGAACGTATCTACCATGTAAATCGGGGGATAGGTGTATTTTAGACACGCGCGCTTGTATGATTCTTTGTAAAATTAAACAATTAAACACAAAAACCGCTAGAAGGGTTCACCACTGATGAATCAGGCCCTTCTCATTAATATATCATTGCACCAAGGGGACAGTAGAAAATTGGTTTAAATATAAAAAGAATCATACGCGTCTACAATAGTTTCTATCTAGTATAACAGATGACGGGCTAATGCATCATAAAAAGAGCTAGGGCATCTTATATCTCTTCTTCTTCTTCTTTCTTATCTTCACACTGGGTGAAGTAGAATGCGTCTGCCTTTGTCATTAAGACTGGGAGCACTACTCAGTAGCAGGCCGACTTAGCTCCAAAATAAATGGCCGCCTCTGACATGAGGAACAGACACCATGTGCAGCTGCTCCTAACATGGAGTACAAACGCTGTTCATCCTGTATCCCTGGAGCCCTTACAGGGTACTATCAGCCAGGCCAGCTGAACCCAGGTTTATATCTGATTTCTTGTATAATCCGAATATACAAGATACATGTTCCTAAAAGACTTAGATTGTATTTGGAAGCAAATGGAGGACATTTTGAATAACTATTAAATATTGTAACAAAGTATTTATTATTTTATTAGCAGAGTATTATTTTTTATGTTTATATTTTGCTATACTCTGTACATTTCCCTCTTTTGCTTATCTTTTGTTTATCCTTCATAGTTTGTTCTTGCCTGAAATATATTGCTGTGTTATCTTGAAGTTTTGGTCTTCCCTAATTTTCCACGTGGCAATATAATTCTATTGTCCTATAAGCTTTTTATGTCCATAGTTTTCTTGAAAACCATTTCTGAGATTATAACCTTCAGTTCTACATATATAAGCAGAATGATCCAATACACTATTAGAGCTCTAAGAAGCGGTCTGGTGGATTAAATTGGTGAAACCGCTGGGAGGTTTCACCACTGATTAACTAAGCTCTCCCAATATATGTTTTCATCTCAGTAAGGACAGTAGAAGTTTGATTTAGTTGTGAAAAGAAACATTCACGTCTTAATGCCTTTATTCGGTATATAAAAATTGGAATTATTTAAACGTTTTGTTAGACAAGGAAGTAGTGAAAATTTTATAAGACTCTACTGATTTATCACAATGTCCATATATTATAAGGTTAATTACAATTATTACAATTACCAATTATTTTATTTCCAAAGCGCTATAACCCGCAAGGGATACTTGCGCCAAACAAGGAGAAAAGTTTATTTACATAAGTTATTTACATTATTCAACGCATGAAAACATTAGAAATCCAGATTTTGTAGAAAGTTTAGAATGTATTTACAAAATGAATTGAACTTCAAATATGATTTTTTTATCGGAAATCAAATCGTTAAATTCACAAACAACTAGTTCAATTTTCATTCTATAATCTTGAAATGCTGGGCAATCGATCAGTAGATGTCTTGAGGTTTTGTTCCTCCATACCACAAAAGCAACTTGAATCCTCCACTGCCTTTATTCTATTTAAAAAAAACTTTTGAAATTTCCGTGGTTTGTAACAAATTGAGTATTATAAAAATTTGGACGAAAGTATTTAGGGATTTCTTGGGGAAAAAAAGCTTAAGAAAGTATTATTTGCTTCGTTTTTCAGAACATTCATTCTTGATTTGAGAAAGGTATCTATAATTCCTGGAATAAATGGGTCATAAATTTGTTGATCATCTGTGGATAAGTTTCTCAGATCAAATATCATGAATAAGGTTAAATACAGAATAAATATATAATAGGAGAGAGAGAGATTGAGATTGAAACTGATTTATTAATCTTTCATATAAGATTCTTTGTTAAGAATAGTAAAAAATTGAATTTGTACTTGGATCAGGTAGATAAATTAAGAAAAAAGGCATTTTCTGATTGTTCAACTGAAAGTTGCTGATGGCTTACGCCATCTATCGGAATAAATATCAACTAATCGTTGATTTTTTTAAATTATTCCAGAATTTGCCAAATACCGTTTCTTGATTTTAAACGAAAAAACATGTTGAAGGAAGACGAGTTTCTTTTATTGATGCATAAACCTCGACCTGCCCACTCTGTGGGAAAGAACTCTCGCAGTCCATCGGTGGCGGAGTCTTTCCCGCGGTGGGCCCCACTAATGAATATATTATAACATTTTAGTTGTTGACACACATTAAATATGTTATAACACCTTGATAAAGGTTGGCATTCAGCCAACTGAAATATTAGTAAAATAAATGATATTTTGATCCAATATATGCCTTTTTAATTAAAGATTTAAATATATAAAATGAAAGGATTTAAGCACAAATGTTTCTTTTATGCATCAATAAAGGAAACTCGTCTTCCTTCACCATGTTTTTTCGTTTAATTTCAAATCAGGAAGAATTCTTTATCTATACCCATTCTTGATTAATCAAGAAAAGCTAATCACGTATAAGTTTCTATATAAGTTTATATATAAAATAATTGAATAAAACGTATCACTGAGAAAGAAAGAGAAGCTTTCAAAGTTTATCCTGTCACTTCAAGTACCTACGTGTATCGACATGTTGACAACTGGAGTAGAAAGATAAACTTCACAAGTTTGTTTTATGTTGCTATTGTAGAAACTCGGTTATAAAGTTTTAACTATATACTATTATTTTCTTTCTTTTTATTATTCCGTATATCATTATACTCTATTTTGAGAGATTAATATATTAACACAAAGCAATAGCGCGCCATCTATACATATAAAATGAAAGGATTTAGAATCACGAATGTTTCTTTTATACATAATACAAACTTCTACTGCCCTTACTGCGATGAAAAAATATTTTTGAATGTAATTCTACTGTCCTATAGGCTTATGTCAATAGTTTTCTTGAAAACCATTTCTGAAATTCCATCCTTCAGTGCTGCGTATATAAGCAGAATGGTCCAATACAGTATTAGAGCTCTGAGAAGCGGTCTGGTGGATTATATTGGCGAAACCGCTGGGAGGGTTCACCACTGATGAGCCAAGCCCTCCCAATATATTTTTTTCATCGCAGTAAGGGCAGTAGAAGTTTGTCTTATGTATAAAAGAAACATTCGTGCTTTTAAATCCTTTCAGATTAATATATATTTCTCTAACGAAGTTTGACAATTATCCCGCAAATGTTTCTTTTGAACGAAAAATCGAAATTTATTTTAAGAAGAAATAACGACTATTTCTAACCTTAGAGATGAAGTATGATAGGATGAATTGTGAAGAGTAATGATAAACGGAAAAATAAAGTGTCCAGGGATGGGAAAATATTTCATTCTATCATATTTCATCCCTAAGGTTAGAAATAATCGTTATTTCTTCTTAAAATAAATTTCGATTTTTCGTTCAAAAGAAACATTTGCGGTATAATTGTCAAGCTTCGTTATATAATCATAAGCCTCATTATATTGTATTATATACTTATATATTAAAATAATTATTAAAATTAAATTCCAATTAAAATAAAGTGTAATAGTTTATGAATTTTAACTCTATATATATATTGTAACAGAAGAGATTTGTGTAGTACTTAGGTGGAGCATAAATCTCTTGTTATTGTTGTGTTGTCCAATGAAGAGCCTCATAGCTCTCCATACATCTCTATCACAGCAGTGTCTTCTATCTTGGGTGTGTAAAACTGCTGTTCTGGGTCCATGTCAATTTTATGTTGTTATCCTGTCTATTTAAGAGCCTCAGATGTCTCCGTACATCTCTATCACAGCAGTCGTTCTCTATCTTGGGTGTGTGAAGCTTCTGCTCTGGGTCCATTTCAATTTTCTGTTGTTGTCGTGTCCAATGAAGAGCCTCAGATGTCTCCATACATCTCTATAACAGAAGTTGTTCTCTATCTTGGGTGTGTAAAGCTGCTGTTCTGGGTCCATGTCAATTTTCTGTTGTTGTTGTGTCCAATGAAGATTCTCAGATGTCTCCATGCATCTCTATCACAGCAGTCACAACGTTCTCTATCTTGGGTGTGTAAAACTGCTGTTCTGTGTCCATGCCAATTTTATATTGTTGTTTTCGTGTCTAATGAAGAGCCTCAGATGTCTCCATACATCTCTATCACAGCAATGTTCTCTATCTCGGGTGTGTAAAACTGCTGTTCTGTGTCCATGTCAATTTTATGTTATTGTCGTGTCCAATGAAGAGCCTCAGATGTCTCCATACATCTCTATAACAGAAGTTGTTCTCTATCTTGGGTGTGTAAAGCTGCTGTTCTATGTCCATGTCAATTTTCTGTTGTTGTCGTGTCCAATGAAGAGCCTCAGATGTCTTCATACATCTCTATCACAGCAGTCGCAAACTCCTCCTCTATATTGGGTGTGTAAAACTGCTGTTCTAGTTCCATGTCAAATTTCTGCAAGGCTGCGGCCATTGCTGGACATGAGAATATGTGGGTAGGTGTTAGTTCCGCACCAGGACAGTTGTTACATGTCCTGTAGATTCTTTTGCCATCTGGATGTATTGTCATTCCTTTATAATGTTTAATTCTTAGTCTTGTTATTGTTTTGGAATTCTTTCAGCGTTTATGTCGCATATTTTACCTTTCCTTGTCTTTTGTTGAATTATCTTGGATTTTGTCAAAGAACTAACATCAAATACTGTACTTTTAATTCTCTTAAATCTAGTTCACTCTTAAATATCTTAATTCTTCCAATTTTGTGTGTGTACCTTTGTGTGAATAAAATAAATAAATTGTAACAGAAATATTTATCATAAAGATAGAAGTTGCCTGGCCGGTATTCATAGATCTTATGAATCTGTTTACATATTTACTGGCCGAAGTATCTTTAATTTTAAGAATTATTCAATTTACAATTTACAGATTAACACAAAGCAATAACGCGCCATCTATACATATAAAATGAAAGGAATTAAAAGCACTAATGCTTCTTTTATACATAATACAAATTTCTACTACCCTTACTGCAAGAAACATTCGTTATTTTAATTCCTTTCATTTTATATGTATAGATGGCGTGTTATTGCTTTGTGTTAATTTATGTCTAACTGACCTTTTCTTTATTGTTTGCGGAAGGGTATTGCTCGATGCAAATATTTGAATGTAATTCTACTGTCCTATAAGCTTATGTCCATAGTTTTCTTGAAAACCATTTCTGAGATTCCATCCTTCAGTGCTACGTATATAAGCAGAATCGTCCAATACAGTATTAGAGCTCTGAGAAGCGGTCTGGTAGATTAAATTGGCGAAACCGCTGGGAGGGTTCACCACTGATGAGCCAAACCCTCCCAATATATTTTTTCATTGCAGTAAGGGCAGTAGAAGTTTGTATTATGTATAAAGGAAACATTCGTGCTTTTTAATTCACAGATTATTTAATATTTTATTGCTCAAGATACTTCTCTCATTCTCTCTGACCCTCTATTAATTTTATTATAAATAAATTGTTTTAATCAAAATAAATTGACATATCCTAATTACGTTTGTCCTCCCCCTTATTTTTCTACATAAAATTTTATAATAATATTGTGATTATCTTTGGTCAGTAAATATTTTTATCGAAACGTCGGAATAATAAAAAAGATTTACTGACCAAAGTATCTTTAATTTTAAGAACTATAAATGGCGGCCAGGCAGCCTCTATCTTTAAGATAAAAAAAGGTTCTATTAAAAAAAGAGAAATGTTGTCATAAAATAAAGAGTAAGTAGTATGTAGTGTGTCGATTTATTAGTCCAGCGATGGCCCAGAAAGTATTTCAAAGTTAGTGTTTTATTGGTATTACTTATTAGCTACATTTTTAGAGAAAGACAAAAGGACAACACCCTAGAATGTCTATTCTGGTTCTGTTGGCTTCCACCGATCTGCCGCGCCGCGGTGGTCATCTCCTATTTCATGGCCCAGCTTGTATGTTTGCTGACGGCGTGGTCCGTCATCCCAGCAGGCTGGAAAAAAATCTCTCGGCCCCCACAGGTATTATAGTGGTTTATGCAATGATTTTTAAACAATGTTAAGCTCGTACTCAAGACAACATTGGTTCGAAACTGAATGTTGGTGTTTTTTTTTTACCTATCTCTTTTTAACAATGCTATTTAATTACTTTTTATTTAGGGGCTTAAAATAATAAACATTACTTTTAATATGTAAGATATATAATATTTGAGCTTTTCATTCACTATTCTGTAAGAAACTCGTCGACGTTAATTTTGATTCCTTCTTCGAAAAGAAAGAATATATATAATATCTTTAAATTAGAACGTTTTATCTTACTGTTACAACAAGAAAGCTTAGGCATCGCTGTGGTAGCCAGCAGGGTCAGTTTGACCACATGTGTTCACCCCAATAATAGCTAAAGGGAAGGGAGCAGTCAAACTCCGCCTTTGCCGATCCCAAGCCCGGATGAAAAAGGAGGAGGGAGAGCAGTAACAAGCTCGGTAAAAAAAACCTGGGCTCAGCTGCTCCAGCTGATAGTACCCTGTAAGGTCTCCTAATCCAGGGATACAGGATTAGCAGCGTTTATATTCCTTATTAGGAGCCGTTGCACATGGCGTCTGTTCCTCATGTCAGAGGCGGCCATTTCTGTTGGAGCTAAGTCGGCCTTGCCACTGAGTAGTGCTCCCAGTCTTAATAATAAAGGCAGACGCATTCTACTTCACCCAGTCATGATGGTTGTCAAACAGACACCATCAAGGATCACAACTTGATACCCTAATATGATTGAGTGGAGATAAGAAAGAAGAAGAAGAGGGAGCAGTCAAGAAGGAAGAAGCCCATCTGTGGTGGCCAGCAGTGAAGTCCCTGTTGTTGACCGGTGGATGATATATGTTACTTGTTCTCCATAATACATTATGTTAAATAAAGAGGAGTCGAACAGAGATCCTTACCTATCCTTAATGATCATTTGACCATCTTGACACAACAGCGACGTAACAATACTTAGAAATTTTTATCACACGCGACATATTCTAGTTAGTTGTTGTTTATCCCTAGTAGACATGGTACAGGCCATGATAATCATGGTGGGTAGAGGTAGGCGACTGCTTTTACTGTAAGTTCACCACACACATATGAAAAGCAGTTCGACTTTGCACTTACAAATGTGCCAGAGCCTCCGTTTGGTTACTTGCACTCGCTGGTGGGGTTGGACTTTTGCAAGAATCAGGGGTCACATTGGAGCATTTTTTTTTCAAATCAGGAAAAAAGTGCCCAATGCGGGAATCGAAACCGTGTCGTACGGGCGAAAACAAACGGTTTAGACCATCCTTCCACCGACCACCAATTTATTACTCTTATACCGTGGAGAGTGTTCTCTCCGAATACCCGCGTAGATAACATTTCTATACATTTGAAATGCTTTTACATACTTTTGGGTTAGAACATATCATTTGTATATGACATACATTCTATAACTATTTTTCCAATTAAATCAATTATTTATAATTTTATGAAATTTTATTCCGTGATAATACACAGTAGTCTTCCACGAGATACGATAGACTAAAAACAAGGATAAACCGGTCTCTCTCTCTCTCCTGAAATCTCGGAACCTACAGTCCTGGATCTTTCCAGTTGGTCTCGAGGACCACGCCATCACCATCTCTTTAGCGGTGAAGCATGCTATCTACGTATTCTTTGTAAGAAATACGTGGTGTCGCTGGAGACCCACTGGTGATACTCCACTAAACTCTGCAGCGGTGGCAGAGGGCCATGTTGTACATAGTATCATGCATCTATATATACACCCATACTTCGCTTTGCGTCGGGGTTACCTTCAAAAAAAAAAAAAAAAACACGACGCAAATTGAAACGAGGCAAAGTGAAAATATGTGAAGGCGCAATCAAAAACAAAGGTGTTGCCATATTTTAGGAAAAAAAAATTCAAAAAAAAAAATTAAAGACTCGAATCCAAAACAACGCAACTTCGAAAATCTAACGACGCACAGTGAAAATCAGTAAAAATTAAGCAGCGACGCAACTTCGAAAAAACGCAAAACGAAACGACGCAAAGCGAGGTATTGGTATAATTTTTTTTTATATAATGCAGACTGTGTACAGACTTTTGCATGTATTGAAAGGATGTCAATAAAATTATTTTAATTTTCAATTGTCCTGGAAACGGCCTTTAATCAAAGACTGTTATGTCAGAGGCAAGTCATGAAGAGTCTTTCAACTAAAACAAAATCCCTGATAAGACACCATCTCCAGGAGAGACCATATTTAACCATGTTTTTATGCTATGATCTCTCATGATAAATTCTACTACATTACGCTGTTGTTAATCTTAATCCCAACAAGAATATTTGCCCGCGCGGTTGTATAAAAGATTATTAGTAAATTATGTCCATAGTTCACTAAACACTAGTTGAAAAAGCCATGGTCCACTTGTGCTATGTGAGCAGAACTTAAATTGACTTGTTCCATATGTAAATACCTGCTTTCTTTCCTCTTTTCGCTCTCCACTTCTCCCATCCATATTTCCAATTTTTTTTTATTTTTTTTATTTTTTTTTAATTCTTCTTATTTCTTTATTCTTTCTTATAATCTGTATATATTTACCATATGTATATATTCTTTCACCATTTTTATTTCCCACTTTCTCCGTATTGTAACCCCAAGGAGAATCCTCTGTAAGACCTGTGTGTCTTAATAAAGGCTTTTGTGTGTGTGTAGTTCACTAAACACCCCTAAGCTGCCTTCCATAGAAAATACAGGATATATTCCAAACCAATCCAATACAATAGTAGAGCGGTCTAGAGATTAATTTGGCGAAACCGTTGAGAGGGTTCACTACTGATGAGCTAAGTCCTCTCATTCAATAACTTATATCATTGCAGTAAGGTCTGTAGAGATAATATTTTGGTGTTATTTAAAAGAAGCGCATTGCCAGTAAATTTATTTGTGTAAAATTTCAATAAAAGATTATATTTATCTATACAAAGGAGGAATGGCTCTTGTACTCAATGGGAGTAGATTTCCTGATTTCCAGGATGTTGATCACGTGGTCGGAAGGGATTCTGCATCTTTGAGCATCCGCTTGTGATAGTTCCTGATTAAAAAAACATACTATTTTTCTTGTATATAAAATTGCAGAGGGAATATCTCTAAAATTATAAATGATTCATAATAAGTCGGTGGATGAGAGGGTAACACGCTCGATTCCCGACAGTCATGAACCGGGATTGAATCCCGCGTTAAAATTTTTTTAATATGTGAATAACCTTCACATATATTCACTGTTTCAATTATCATGAACTAGGTTGCTCTTGCTGAGCGGTACCTATTAATGTGAATTTGAACATAAATGATTCAGAGATATTTTAAAGCATTTTATTAACGTTATAAAAGCCAATGTAGTAGCAAAAATTAAACTACAAAACAATGAACATAGGGGGGGGGGGATGGAAGAGGGAAGAGGATACTATTTACATTTAGGTAAAGTCCAGGACAGTATTGGAGGGAAAGCTCCGGGTGAAGAGATCAAGGGGAAGGAGACGACAGGGATACACAGACGATCTAAAATAATGGACTGAACGAAACACCTACGAGGAGAGGATGACGGAGGAAGTATGGAGAAACCATGTGGCCCATCCTCAGTAGAGGAAGACATTGAAGGAGGGAGATATAGAGAGACCATGTGGTTCACCCTCAGTAGAGGAAGGCATTAAAGGAGGGAGATATTGAGAGACCATGTGGCCCACCCTCAGTAGAGGAAGATATTGAAGGAGGACGAGGAAAGTCCAGGAGGCTCCCCCAACGACAAAGAGTCCTTCTCCAGACAGTAAGGGACTTTTCACCTCACCTCAAGACAGAACCTGTGTGGCTTGGCAGACGGCATTGTCATTCAGCCCTTGGCCGAAGAGCCAATTCTGCCAATCGAGTGGGCCGCCGAATGATGTTGAAAGTTGCCGAAGTTTTAAAGATATATATATTGGGAAAGAGAGGGAGAGATAATATTGTGAATTTATCCTCATTAGCTCCAAATATTCCATTTTATGAAGTACACATTTATCCACCTACTAATTGTAAAATCTTGGAAGGGCGTGACTAATCAGTGGATAACTGTCGTGGCAGATTCAATCTACCAGACCTATCATATAACTCTGGAGTAGTTACAAATATTATTCAAAAATCATAACAGATCACCTATACGGTCCTAAAACAATATTCTGGAAGGCTGGCATTTCGTTATAGCCACGTCGATTTGACCGAAAGTTTACTCAATTCCAACAAAGTAACGCATTACTGTTATAATCTGTTGAGATATTTCGATTCATCTTCATCCACCTGCTATGTCAAACTGTTTAAACTGGCAAACCTCTATCCATTTGCCCGCCATCTTTGTTCCGTTGCCATAGTAACGGCTATTACCCACAACTGTATTCGCCATTCTGGGTTCGTTTGGCTATATCATCTTTATGTCAACAGGTTTCGCCATTTTAACTGTTTAAACTGACAAACCTCTATATCCATTTGTCCTCCATCTTTATTCCGTTGTCATGGTAACGGCTATGTTCCACAATTGTATTCGCCATCCTGCGTGTTCCTTTGGTTGTTTCATCTTTATTCATCTGCTATTTTAACAGATTTCGCCATTTTTAACTGTTTAAACTGGCAAACCTCTATCCAATTGTCCGCCATCTTTGTTCCCGCTGCCATGGTAACAGCTATGTTCCACAATTGTATTCGCCATCCTGTGGGTTAAACTGTTTAAACTGGCAAACCTCTATCCATTTGCCCGCCATCTTTGTTTCCGTTGCCATAGTAACGGCTATTATCCACAATTGTATTCGCCATCCTGTGTGATTTCGTTTGGTTGTTTCATCTTTATTCATCTGCTATGTCAACAGGTTTCGCTATTTTTAACTGTTTAAACTGGCAAACCTCTATCCATTTGTCCGCCATATTTGTTCCGTTGCCATAGTAACGGCTATGTTCCACAATTGTATTCGCCATCCTGCGTGTTCGTTTCATCTTTATTCATCTGCTATTTTAACAGGTTTCGCTATTTTTTACTGTTTAAACTAGCAAACCTCTATATCCATTTGCCCGCCATCTTTATTCCGTTGTCATAGTAACGCGAATCAATATTTTGGGGGCGTTTTAAATGAACCAATCTTTTTCCATTTGGCGTCATTCATAAAATTGTTTGTCGCCTTGGCAACACAAGTCGATATTATGAGCTCAATGCTTATTGGTCATTTGTTTCCATAGTAACCATGGTATAAGTGTTTGTGTGATCCAACTCCTAGTGTTGACGCGGTTAATAAGATGGACCAATGGGTTACCAGGGTTCTGTTGCCATGGCAACCGAAGGATCAATAAAGTGGAAGGTTCAGCTGGGGTTGGATGAAAGGTAGGTTTGACATTCGCTCTATTTTCAACCACGTTTCTATTTACATATTTATTGATTTGCATATTCAATCGTTACGTTTTATCCGTATGTTATGCACAAGTTTGACGCGCTTCGCGTTTTTTAAAATAAATATTTAAAAGCCATTTTCTCTCTACTTTTTTTACTGCAATATGATAAAAAATATACCGAATAGGGTTTCTATTTATATATTCATTGATTTGCATATTCAATCGTTACGTTTTATCCGCATGTTATGTACAAATTTAACGCGCTTCGCGTTTTTTTTTTTTTTAAATAAATATTTTAAAAGCCATTTTCTCTCTGCTGTTTTTACTGCAGTATGATAAAAAAATACTGAATAGGGTTTCTATTTATATATTCATTGATTTGCATATCCAATCGTTACGTTTTATCCGCATGTTATGTACAAGTTTGACGCGCTTCGCGTTTTTTTTTTTTTTTATTAATATTTTAAAGCCATTTTCTCTTTACTGTTTTTACTGCAATATGATAAAAAAAATACTGAATATAGCTTGCCTCATTAGTGTCAATCTTACATGTGTGATCTATTGACAACACTACTATTGTTTTTCAATAGAGAAAACCAGCTGTTGAAATACGCTATTTTATTGACAGCAGGAAAACTTTCAATAGAACTTCCTAATATCAAACCCGCGATCTCATATTCATATATATAATTTCGATCGTTTTAATACCATTGAGCTAAAGAAACACCGAACTCTGATTGGCTGATTAAGATCACGTGACAGAAGGAGAACCAATCAGATGGCGAATATTGGCTAACTTCAGACAGACGGGACAGGACATTTATGAAAACAATACAAAAGTGAAATTGTTGCAAGAGAAGGAATGACATCATCTTGAAGAAGGGATAAAAGTTAACGGCGACGTGTTTCTTTTATTAAAGCTGTAAATTCGGTAAGCTTTCGGACTTTGACGTCCTTCAACATGCAACTTTCCAAGAAACTAGAAGATGTGTAATGAGATCAGGTGGATAAATTAAGAAAAAGGCATCTCCTGATTGTACAACTATCTGAACTCTTTGTGTAAATATTTTTCTAGATTTCTTTAAAATTAGCGATTGTTGTGAGTATTTATGCAAATCTATCGTAAATGCTGTATTTGTAAATATTCAAAAATATGTATGTTAAATTTGTTTGATATATAATTTTCTTAGATTGTTTAAGGATACATGAGTATGTTTGTGATATTACAGTCGTTAAATAATAATAATAATAATAATAGTTTAGATCAGAATTAGCTTTAATTCTGCTAATGAAGAATATAAAATACATAATTTGAAAAAGTATTACCTAACTTAAGACGAGTAGAATAAAGGATTACGTATTTGCATATCTACAGAAAGATTTGAGCCGGACAATGGGAAAACGGAAATATCTTTATTTACGGAGCTGCTAACCAAAATAAAATGATTTTTGAGCTCCAATGGCCGCGTAAAGAGGAATATATAAAACCACTATGACCAGGCTGGAGAGGCTAGGGACAGGATCTCTGTTAGAGAAGAGGCAGGCCGGATTGGGTCCGCGGAGGGCAGGAAGAGGGCGGGAGGACTAGAACTTTGAAACAACGGGAAAGAGCAACAATGGGTTTTATAAAGAGAAAGCTGAGACACCTGGCGATCGACTTAACAGAGTATTTTGTTCTAGAAATTATAATTTTAAAATAAAATAACTTTTTTTATATAACATGTATACACTCATGGACTAAGGGAAGAGTTTATTTTATCAAAAAATCTTCCCAAATGTATTGTTTTGATGCATATTTAAAGGTAGAGGTGCCTGTTTACCTATGCAACTTAGGTTTTTTTTTGCTTATCCCTAGTACATGTGGTACAGGCCATGATAATCATGGTGGTTAGAAGTTGGCGACTGCTTTTACTGTAAGTGCACAACATGTCTACATATGGTACAGGCCATGATAATCATGGTGGGTAGAAGTTGGCGACTGTTTTTACTTTGTGTGCACTACATGTCTACATATGGTACATGCCATGATAATCATGGTGGGTAGAAGTTGGCAACTGCTTTTACTTTAAATGCACCACATGTCTACTACACACGTGAAAAGCAGAACTTAATGGTATAATGGACGCAAGTGTTCCTTGTTTTGATGTTGGAATAAGTATATAAACAACTTTATATTTTTAATGCATAGACAACCGTTTCTGAAATTTTAAAAAAGTTTCCAGCGCGGCTGGGATATCTCACTGGAGTAGATAGAGGCCGGCCTTGAAACACATGGGCGGCTAGCTTATCAGTGTGAATAAACAGTCTCCCCAAGGTACTAGGACATATTGCTATATAAAAATGGAGATAAAAAGTCATAAACAACATACAGAAATAGAAATATGATGCACTAGCGCGCCATCTGTTATCAAAATTCGAAACTATTTTAAATGCGTAAGATTCTTTTTGAAATTAAACAATTTCTACTGTCCTTACTGCAATGGAAAAATTAATGGGAGGACCTGGCTTATCAGTGGTAAACCCTCCCAGCGGTTTCGCCAGTTTAATCTACCATACCGCTGTTATATTGCATTTTTGGAACTTCCTTTTATAGTGATACTGTTGATAGACTCTTGAAAATAGAAATGCTCCCAAAGTACTCCATACTGTAAGTGCACTACATGTCTACACATGTCTTTGGGCGAGGCCTGTATGGCGATGTCATCCTGGTGTCTGTCAAGACATGTCTCTATAAGTATCATTGAAGTGGAATTGAGGATCCCCTCATTACCTGGAAGAGGACACTTGTACGGTGGGGAAAACTCCCCGGCTGAAAATTTAAATTTGTAAATACACCTATACCTCGCTTTGCGTCGGGGTTACGCTCCAAAAAAAAAACACGACGCAAATTGAAACGACGCAAAGTAAAAATATGTGAAGGCGCAATCAAAAACAAAGGTGTTGCCATATTTTAGGGAAAAAAAAAATTAAAGAATCGAATCCAAAACAACGCAACTTCGAAAATCTAACGACGCACAGTGAAAATCAGTAAAAATTAAGCAGCGACGCAACTTCGAAAAAAACGCAAAACGAAACGATGCAAAGCGAGGTATTGGTGTATTAATTCTTATTTAAATTACTATATAATAAGGCAAAATATCCTAGCTGCGAAAGCTTTAGACTTTAGAACCTGATGTCCCTAGTTCGAACACGCTTTTCGCTATCTTGTCAATAAATTTGTTTTAATTGTCACACAAAAAAAAATATTGTCTATAAGTATTATCTCAACATAGAACTGAGAACGGTTCAAATTGATCCTGTCCTTGTCTGGAGGAGGACTAGATGGAGGAACCTTCCTTCCTGAGAACAGCTTTTTATATTTAATCACCAGATTGTAAATAATATCATTACCTTTGTTTAATTTGATTTTTTTTAACAATTAACTAAGAGATTACTTATTTTATTTCAATTTAAAGCGTTATGTCCCCCTAGGGACAATTGCGCGGTCATACATGTATGTCTTTACATTTGTCTATACATATATGTCATAATATATACTCTTCCAGGAATAATAAAGCCAACCTACAGACAAACCATAGAGAGACGGGAGGGTAAAGTCCGGTCACTTGACACACCAGCGACATGAATTCCTGCACTCCTTACGCGTATATAACAAGAATAATGTGGTCAGGATGGATATCATACTCGCGGTCTATTACGAAGAAGAAACGGAGCACCTCCTCGGGCTACTCACGCCTGAAGACAAGATTCTTCTCGACAAATTCTTCGACATTATCATCAAACATGTTCCGAACATGAACTCCCCAAATGGCAGGGATCTGTCTAGATTCAAGGCAGCTTTAAGCTCCTGATCCGGACGTGCTCTCGGAGAGGGCTACGTCGATTGTATATATCTCTCTTCATTCTTACCATTATTATTACCTTATAACTCCCTTTGAGTGTAAAGATTGACGAGATGTCAATAAAGTTGTTTGATTGTCAATTATCACACCAGCGACATTCCAAGGTGCGACCACTGGGGTCCGTCAGTTAACACCCCGGGACTTTTAAGACAGTTGGGGATTGTGTGCGACACGAACGGCCGCCCGGCTGTGCCGGTACCGTCTCTCTCTCTCTCTGGTTGCCTGGGTTCCTCTTCCAACTTGTGATGTGTTTATTTCTCTTCCCATCTTATTATACCATATATATATAATAATAATTTCAGGCCGTGAATAGTCATATGATGTTAACAATGTAAATAAAATATTTTGAATTATCAAGAATTGTCTACACATGTGAAAAGCGCGCAGTTCGACTTTTATACTTACAAATATGCCAGAGCACCGTTTAGTTACTAGCATTCGCTAGTGGATTTGGACTTTTTGTAAGTATCGGGGGCCATTGGAGAATTTTTTAATTAGAAAAAAAATGCCCAATACGGGATTCGAACCCGGGTTGTAGCGATTGAAAACCAACGGTTTAAACCACTTGTCCATTGATCCTAAGAACTATTGTAAAAAGAACAAACTTTTGCTGCATCCATTTACAAGAACTCATCTTTATTCCATCCCGAAGAAGAGAGTGAAAAAATCACATAAACGGCGTCTGGGATTCTGCGCAACAATATTCTTAATTCCAAATATATTTATCACACACACAAATAAGCCTTTATTAAGACATTCCTTCTTATACAGACGATTCTCCAGTTAGAAATAGATCTAAAAATAAATGAGAAACAGGGGAAGAAACTGAATCCTCGCTTAGAAAAGAGAAAAGGAAAGAATATCTATGTACAAAAGTTGAGGCTATATTGTTGCACCAAGTTGCAGCTTTGCAGAGTCGTAGACCTTGGTTTCTTCCTTCTTGGTGTTATATACCGAGCGGGTTTCCATACTTAAAGCAAATAAATAAAAGTAAATAAAAATAAATTACCTTTTAAAGTTATTATGTTTATTTATTCGTTGTCTTCCTCGTAGGTCGTGATCCGCAGTCTCCCTCTAGGTCTTCTCTCACTCCAATAACCAATCAAGATATATGTACAGTAAAATATTACAAAAGGAATGAAACTATAAAAAGGAATGATGATAATCTAAATAATCTGTTTTAAATAAATATCAAATATCATAGACTATTTTGAATAAATGTAGGGCGCATTGATGCAACAATATATCGTTTTTCATGCATAGAACACAGTGAAGAAGTAGATTATTGAGAAATGGTTGCATCTTGTGAAGAAAAAAATATTTCCATACAGTTCAGTTACTTTGTTCAAATATATTTATCTTCATTTCTGACATTTTATATCATAAGATCACATTGAATAATGACTAAGGATGACAAGCCAATTTATTTTTATCAAAACAATCCCAACATATTTACATATAAGTACATAGAGGCAATGAGAAATGTATGCGCTGAATAACAATATATTAAAATTAATATTCTGTGAGCGAAATAATAAATACAAATATTCTGTCGCATAGCTCCTTCCCTATGGGATCTGTAATTCGCGGCTTGTGAATCTTGCTATAACTGACATGGATATGACTTTTTCTGTCAAGGATTCCCTTAGTATCTAGTAGAATTTTGTCCAATTTCTTGTGACGTGTGAAGAGCGGCTTTGTCGTCGTAGCTTCTATAAGGACTGTCGACTTCTTTTACTTTGGTCTAAGTAGACCACCATTCATTCGTTTAATATTCTTTGTGTGTGGTTAAAAAATAATAAATATTCTACTTGTTTTTTTTTTTCTTTCTCTTTTTACTCTGTATATATCGCTATTTCCGTTGTCTCACTGCTTTGTTCTTATGCATACCTCTGGTGAATCCTGTATAGGGTCAGTGACCCTAAATAAAGGCTTTTTTGTTGTTGTTGTAAAATAAATATTCTATACCAATAGATTCGTATTGAGAAAGGGCTATATTCTCGCAAGCTCCAAAATAAATTTGAATAAGATATTGCGGTTTTAAACTTTTATTTTTGAATATATGCACCCGGGCCGCTTTGCGGCTTTCTTATGTCGCCTCCTCTGATCAAGTGACTGCTTGTCATGACTCAGTTTCGCTGCAAGAATTGGCCAAAGAATGCTCTGCAAGAATTGACAATGGAAGTACGCGGCAAGAATTGGCCCAGGAAGGTTCTGCAAGAATTAGCCAAAGAAATGCGCGGAAAAAATTGACCAAGAAAGGCTCTGCAAGGATTAACCAAGGACGGCTCTATGCAAGAATTGGCCAAGGAAGTCTCTGCAAGAATTGACCAAGGACGGCTCTATGCAAGAATTGACCAAGGACGGCTCTATGCAAGAATTGACAAAGGAAGGTTCTGCAAGAATTGACAAAGGAAGGTTCTGCAAGAATCGACAAAGGAAGATACTACAAGAATTGACAAAGGAAGGTTCTACAAGAATTGACAAAGGAAGGCTCTGCAAGGATTAACCAAGGACGGCTCTATGCAAGAATTGGCCAAGGAAGTCTCTGCAAGAATTAACCAAGGACGGCTCTATGCAAGAATTGGCCAAGGAAGTCTCTGCAAGAATTAACCAAGGACGGCTCTATGCAAAAAAAAAGCCAAGGAAGTCTCTGCAAGAATTGGCCAAGGAGGCTCTGGAAGAATTGACAAAGGAAGGCTCTGCAAGAATTGACAAAGAAAGATACTACAAGAATTGACAAAGGAAGGCACTACAAGAATTTACAAAGGAAGGTTCTGCAAGGATTAACCAAGGACGGCTCTATGCAAGGCCAATGCAATGCATTACCAAGAAAGGCTCTGCAAGAATTGACTGAGAAAGACCCTGCAAGAATCGGCCTAGGAAGGTTCTGCAGAAGCACAGGCCTTATCTCGAGTAAGCAAGCGACCTGGTAGGTGTGATAAGAGATAAGTAAATGATAATGCCAATTAGCAAACTTTCGTCTAACCTTCAGACAACGTAATATTTTCACACCTTCCTATTATTTAAATGCAAATTAAACAATTAATTTGGTATACATTTTTGTAACCTTTCCACAGTCCTTTACTAAAATGTATTAAAATTGAAGCCATGCTATCTCTACTGATAGTCCAACATTACTTTCCATGTTAGGTCTGGCTGAGGTATGTACATTTTCGCGGCTGAAATCAGATTTAGTACAACCTTGAAAGAAGATATGCAAATTTGGCTTGAAATGTATTTATCTTGGACACTTAGTGAATCTTCTAATAATTGGATATATTTCATTTATTATTGTTGTTTTTGTCGTGTCTAATGAAGAGCCTCAGATGTCCCCATGCATCTCTATCACAGCAGTCGCAATGTCCACTATATTGGATGTGTAAAGCTGCTGTTCTGGATCAATTTTCTGCAAGGTTGCGGCCATTTCTCCGCATGAGAATATGTGGGTAGGTGTAAGTTCCCCACCAGGTCAGCCATTTATTATTTATTCGTATATATGAATCT
Source organism: Cordylochernes scorpioides (assembly GCA_030710605.1). Lineage (NCBI taxonomy): Eukaryota > Metazoa > Arthropoda > Arachnida > Pseudoscorpiones > Chernetidae > Cordylochernes > Cordylochernes scorpioides. The sequence goes on from CP092872.1 coordinate 9,874,643, forward strand.
ATTGATGCATCAAGAATCCGAATTATTGGTTGCATTGTTAATATTAAAAACAAAAACGTTAACATTTTTATTTCTAGAAATTATCCAATCCCCCTTTCTTAAATTAGCAAGAAAATCCAAACACGTACGCATTTCGGGTTGTCGGTCCTCGTCATCATGGTGTAAACTGTACGTTTCCGACCCAACAAGGAGAGTCTAAACGTTTATTTATGCAAAAGAAAAAAGGATATTTGAGATAATAGTCATGAAATAAATGGACGTTTAGTTGATATTTATTCCTATAAATTGATGTAAATAATTATATGCAAATAATATTTGTCAGGATTAGAATGACGAATCCTGTATGGCACTTTGATTCCAATAAAAGGCTTGTTGCTGTTGTATATAGTCACAGTGTAGAAAATGCTATACTATACCTACTACTTATAGGTTTCTCTCTGTATTCTTAGTTCTCTTCACTTACTCTGTAAACTGGCGAATCCTTTATAGGACGAGAGGTCCTCAATAAAGGCTTTTGTTGCTGTTGTATATAGTCACAGTGTAGAAAATACTATACTATACCTACTACTTATAGGTTTCTCTCTGTATTCTTAGTTCTCTTCAATTACTCTGTAAACTGGCGAATCCTTTATAGGACGAGAGGTCCTCAATAAAGGCTTTTGTTGTTGTTGTTGTATATAGTCACAGTGTAGAAAATACTATACTATACCTACTACTTATAGGTTTCTCTCTGTATTCTTAGTTCTCTTCTCTTCAATTACTCTGTAAACTGGCGAATCCTTTATAGGACGAGAGGTCCTCAATAAAAGCTTTTGTTGTTGTTGTATATAGTCACAGTGTAGAAAATACTATACTATACCTACTACATATAGGTTTCTCTCTGTATTCTTAGTTCTCTTCTCTTACTCTGTAAACTGGTGAATCCTTTATAGGACGAGAGGTCCTCAATAAAGGCTTTTGTTGTTTGTTGTTGATATTTATTCCAATAGATGGCGTTGTTTAAATGTTCATATGAGAGGTCAGGATATACCTTTTTTTTAAATCATTGACCTCTGTCCTGAACAGCTGTATGTAAATACAGTACATGAACTTAAATCTAAATTAGGAGACTGTCATTTAAGGTATTTTTTTCACCTCAGTGACCGTTAAAGACAGGTTTTTTTGTATTTTATTTCTCACATTTACATGAAATTCTTAATCCCTATTTTTTACCTATACATAGAGATTATATAATACACTGCGGTCTGTGATTATAAAACGACATTTGAAGTTACACCGCATGAGTTTCTTTTCAATGAAAAATCAAAAATTTTTCAAGGTGAAATATTGACTATTTCTAACCTTTTTGGATGAGGTATGAAAGGGTGAATTATGAAGAGTAATGATGAACGGTTCCCATCCCTGGACACTTTTATTTTTCCGTTCGTCATTACTCTTCATAATTCACCCTTTCATACCTCATCCAAAAAGGTTAGAAATAATCAATATTTCACCTTGAAATAAATTTTGATTTTTCATTGAAAAGAAACTCATGCCGTGTAACTTCAAATGTCGTTTTACATAGAGATTATATTTCTACATTTCTAAACATTATTTATAATAACACGGGACACATTTGTAAGTGAAAAGTCGAACTGCTTTTCACATGTGTAAGACATGTGGTGCACTTACAGTAAAAGCAGTCGCCAACTTCTACCCATCATAATTATCATGGCCTGTACCACGTGTAATAGGGATAAGAAAATTTTTTTTTAACTAGTAATACATAAATTTAGGGTTAATTTTATTGTTTAGGTAGCTAATTAGATAATAGCTATTCGTTTTTCGTATAGAGATTCGTTAAAGACAGTTTTTATTTTATTTTTTATTTCTCACATTTACATGAAATTCTTAATTCCTATTCTTTTCCTATACATAGAACTTATATTTTTACATTTTTAAACATAATTCATTATAACACGGGGCTCTGGCACATTTGTAAGTGCAAAGTCGAACTGCTTTTCACATGTGTAGACATGTGGTGCACTTACAGTAAAAGCAGTCGCCTACTTCTACCCATCCTAATTATCATAGCCTGTACATAGCCTGAAGTATATACATTTAGGGTTCATTTTATTGTTTAGGTAGATAATTAGATAATAGCTGTTCGTTTTTCGTATAGAGATTCGTTAAAGACAGTTTTTATTTTATTTTTTATTTCTCACATTTACATGAAATTCTTAATCCCCATTCTTTACCTATACATAGAACTTATATTTTTACATTTCTAAACATCATTTGTTGTAACCAATAGTACATACATTTAGGATCCATCTCAATGTTAAGGTGACTGATTGAATAATAGCTCTTCGTTTTTGGAATAGAAAGTTGAGTTAGGAACTAAAGAACTTTGAGAGAGTTTGGTCTTTACACATAACACCGAAAAGAATCCACTATATACAGAGTTTTTAAATATATATATCGTAATTTAAACAATGTGATATGTAAGTAATAAAGTATGACGTCTTTTCTAGTCGTCTCAAAGTGACACCAGCTTGCTACCGGACACCCGGGGGATTCAGGGAGGGACAAAAAAGGGGCGTTGGTCCGGACGTTGACAGATAGTTAGGTTACAGTGGATATTTTCGGACAGGCCCGCTGAGTCTAGGTCTGTTGTCATCTCACGGCGGCCCTCGTGGCCGCCGTTTTGGTTCCTCCCTGCCTCCGCGGCTTCATGCAGGACGCCGAGTTTTCCTCAGTTGATCCTCAACTTTCCCCTGGTCCTGGTGCCATGTGAGACGTACTAGGAGAGCGTCTTTTGATCCCAAACTTTGTCCTTACTGTCCCGTGCGGACTTCCCACTCTGCACGCCTTGCCACTCAACCCCGACTGCTTCCAACTCACTTGTTGTCTTACCCGGGTTTACGGCATATATATTTTTAATTATCCCATGGGTAAGATTACACCAGGTCATGAGAAGGTTGAAATCAATAATTTTATCTACTATAGTTTTGGGGTTCTTGTATAGGTCTTAGCTCCAATACAGTCCAAGATATGTGCTGGAGTGGAGTTGGAGAATTTTGACAATTAAAATAATTTTTTTGACATCTTGCCAATACATGTAAAGTACACAGTTTGCACTATTTAAAAATATATAATTATATATATGTCATAATATATACTCTTCCAGGAATAATAAAGCAAACCTACAGACAACCCAGAGAGAGACGGGATGGTAAGGTCACTTGAGATATCAGCGACATTTCAAGGGGCGACCACTGGGGCTCGTTAGTTAACACCTTGGGACTTTTAAGACAGTTGGGGATTGTGTGCGACACGAACGGCCGCCCGGCTGTGCCGGTCCCCCCCCCCCCCCCTCTACTCTCTGGTTGTCTAGGTCCCTCTTCCAAATTGTGGTACCAAATTCTATAATACATATATTATGTTTATAATACACACACACACACACAAAAGCCTTTATTAAGACACACAGGTCTTACAGAGGATTCTCCTTGGGGTTTATGTTTATAATACATATATTATGTTTAATAAAATAAATAAATATAAAATATAAATTTGAATTTAATATATATGTATATGAAAAATAATATTACAAATTAAAATAAAATAGGTTCATTAGCCATGATGCAACAATATAAATATACAATAATTTTAGGCCGTGAATAGAATAGTCATATGATACTAACAATGAGAAAGAGAGAAAAAAAAAACGAGAAAAAAAGAACTGTGTACAAAAGAAAGAAGTGTCTGGCAATATGTACAATCTGCATACTTGGGATACCTATTATCCGAAAATAGATTTTTATATAAAATTTGATGAAGAAGGATTCTTAGTTTTTGGATAAGAAGTATTTTGATTTCAGTTACTGTTTGGGGAGTAAATGAATAGTTGTATTTTATTTAACTTTGTTTATTCGAATTTTCCCCCTCTTTTTTCAAATCATTGATGTATCTTTCAGAAAAATTATTACAGAAAACTAAAGGTCATAAAGGTTTTGATTGAATGATATTTAAATTTATTAATTTATGTGTAAAGAGAACACCTCTCTCCCATTTAAAAAGGTCTATAAACAATTCATTTTTCACATCTCTCCTATATAGAACGCACATGTGGTGATAGACCTTGTGTACCATTGTTTGGGGCCAATTAATTTGTCAAATATGGCGTTATGGAACTTTTTTTTCATACTCACCTGTGAGCTTTGTACAAGGTGATAAGTAAAATGCATTGTCAAAATTCGAAATTATTTTAAAGGCGTAAGATTCTTTTTGGAAATAAACAATTTCTACTGCCCTTACTGCAATGGAAAAATTAATGGGAGGGCCTGGCTAATCAGTGGTGAACCCTCCCAGCGGTTTCGCCAGTTTCGCTGTTATATTGCATTTTTGGAACTTCCTTTTATAGTAATACTGTTGCTAGACTCTAGTATCACTATAAAAGGAAGTTCCAAAAATGCAATATAACAGCGGTATGGTATATTAAGCTGGCGAAACCGCTGGGAGGGTTCACCACTGATGAGCCAGGCCCTCCCATTAATTTTTCCATTGCAGTAAGGGCAGTAGAAATTGTTTATTTTCAAAAAGAATCTTACGCCTTTAAAATAATTTCGAATTTTGATAACAGATGGCGCGCTAGTGCATCATATTAAAAATGCATTGTTTTGATGCGTTTTCAAATGGTAGTGGTTCTTTCTTTGCAAATGAATAGCTTCCTTTCGTAAAATGATAATGAAATCTTAATTAAACAAATGCTACAGGTTTCTGGGGATGAGATTCTTTATTAAACGTGATATCGAGCTTTCGGGCATCTCTGTCCTCTCTTCTACAGTAGAGTACATAGAAACATATACTCCTATGTACTAAACTCCTATGTACTCCTGTAGAAGGGCAGAGATGCCCCGAAAGCTTGAGATTACGTTTAATAAAGATAGAAAAACTTGTTCATAAAGCGTTAGAGAACAAGGTAATCTCTAACAAATAAAATTACAGAACAATTTCCTTCCATAGTTAATTTGTATAGTTATGTTGAATACTTTGATTTCCTTTTCATTTTCAATTCTCTCCTTTGTTTATGTTTCTTTTTTCCCTTTCTCCATGAAAATGATGTATGGCGAGTCCTTACAGGACGGAAATGTCCTAATAAAGCTGCCGTTGTTGATAGAAAAACTCATCTCCAGAAAGCTGTAGCATTTGTTCGATTAATATCCAGAAGATTCAAATCAAAATCATAATGCAATCTTGTTTATGTTATGTTGTCTCAATATAATGGACAGTTCATTCATTATACATAAATACATATATACACATAAAGCCTTTATTAAGACACCAGTCTTATACAGATTCTCCTCTCTTATTGTCGGCTTACAACGATATCCTCACGATGATCAATCGCCATCATGTAGTAAAGAATAAAACGATAAATCCAAGTTATTTTTTATTCTTACTGCTTTGTAAAAGTTATACAGGGACATAGCAACCATTCGACTTGATTTCCTTCTAATTCTATTTCAGAAAAAAAAAAAAAAAACGAGAGAGGGGAGATTTTCCCCTTAGTTAAAGGTGTAGAGAAAAGGAATTAATGTATAAATAATTTGGAAAACTATTTCTTTCTTACAATAACTAATGTGGGAGGTCTCGGGTCCGGTTCTCATGTTAACTAATATTGCGTAATGTGTTTATAAACCATAATGAGGTCAGGTTAGTTTAGGTTTGGTTTAAATTACGTTAAGTTCGGGGTTAGTAAACATGGGAACCAATCCTGAGACCTCCCATAGAATGTATCTTTAAAAAAAAAAAACAGACGACTTACCCTGCATCTAGATGCGACTGCAGGGCGACATCGCCACGGGCGAAAAGGGCGCGTAGATAGGCGAGTCTCGGCACGTGCTAACCCGCCAACATGGCGCCACCACTGCGGCTGTAAACAAAAGTGTCGTCTGCCAAAGAATACCGCCATTTGTAAACTGTTTAAGTTCTACCAACCTTGTTGATTGAAAGCCTGAATAGATTTCCTATCAATTATATTACGTCACTGTAAACAGCTGTTGCATATGACCTTGAAGCTTTATGTTCTTCTGATGGCGCAATTCTCTCTCTTCCTTATTTTTAAACATTCACTGCGCACTTTTATATCTTTTTTTTTTTTAGTATTTCTAGAATGAAATGCATATGTGTGAATCTAAAAAAGTATTTTTTGAGTGAAATGTGAGATAAGATTACTTTATTAGTATTGCATATTGACAAAGTTGCATATGCGTGATCTAAAAAATATTTTTTGAATGAAATGAGAGAAAGATTACTTTATTAAGTATTGCATATTTACAAAGTTGCATATGTGTTTTATCTAAAAAAAGTATTTATTGAGTGAAATGAGAGAAAATATTACTTTATTAGTATTGCATATTGACAAAGTTGCATATGTGTTTATCTAAAAAAGTATTTTTTGAGTAAAATGTGAGATTAGATTACTTTATTAGTATTGCATATTGACAAAGTCACATATGCATGAATTTAAAAAAAGTATTTTTTGAGTGAAATGAGAGAAAAGATTACTTTATTAGTATTGCATATTGACAAAGTTGCATATGTGTTTATCTAAAAAAGTATTATTTGAGTAAAATGTGTGACATTAGATTACTTTATTAGTATTGAATATCTCGACAAAGTTGCATATGTGTGAATCTAAAAATACTTTTTTTTTTTAATGTTAAAAAAATATGACTTTTTAGTTCAAGTGTATTACATATTAGCAAAAAAAAAAGTTGCATATGTTTGAATATAATAAAGTATTTTTGAATGAAAGGTAAGAAAATATTATTTTTAGTTTTACATATTGGCAAAGTTGCATATGTGTGAATATACAAAAAAGTTTATTTTATTATCAGCAATCAATATAAAAAATGGTAATCTGTGATTTTTAAATTTTATTATGAATTTTGCATATTTACTTTTTTTCCACTTTGTATTGAACCTTGCAAATACATTAGAACCTCTCAGTAGAGACCACCTGAAAACATGGATATTCCTGGTCTTTTTTGGAGGTGGTCTCTTATTGGAAGTTGAAATACAGTAGAACCTCCATGAGAGGACACTCTCGCTAGATGACACCTCTCTACAATGTACACTTTTCATCGCTAAAATTACCCCCCATGTTTACTATTTAGCAACTCTACCGTAAGAGGATACCTCTCTCTAAAGGACACTTTGGCTCTGCAACTAGCTTTCCTTTACAGAGAGGTTCTACTGTATCTCATGCCAAGTCATTTTATAAAGGTAGTCGTTCAGGAGAGGTAATTCTTCATCAGATGGGTCGCTCGAGAGAGGTTTTACTGAAATTGTCTCACAGATTTGGGAATTTTAAAAACAAATATTGGCAATAATTTTCTGTTATTAAAGCTATTGAGAGACCCGCTGTTCAACAGGATGGTCGGAAATTATGAGGTGACAAGCAGAGTGTTGAAAATGTTAAACTATTCATAGCACTAAATCTGTGTTTATTTCTAAATAAAATAAGTTTCTACTGTCTTTACTGCAATGATAAAAACATATTTGGAGGATCTGGCTCATCAGTGGTGGACCCTCCCAGCGGTTTCACCACTTTAATCTACCAAACTGTTAGAAGAGCTCGCAAGCAATAAGCCAAGCACTCCCAATATGTTTATACTAGCCGAATGACCCGGGCAACGCCCGTGTTTTACCCGATTGAATGTTTTTATTCAAATACTATTTGTTACAATTATAAATTGGCGCATTAAATAATTGCATATGTTAGTTAATAACTAGAGCCGATGTGCTTTATCTGTCTATGTACTGTTGGCTTCCGTAGGCGTCTCTTACTGGGAAAAAGAAAGAGAGGATTCCATTTGGTTATTATCTAATATATGCATTTATTTAGGGAGCGACCCGCTCCAACACAATAGCTACATAAATAGCGAGGAGGGGGGGGCAAAGGTGGCGTGACCGTAGCCAACCAATAGGAAGGCGCCATTCCAAAAAAAAAAAAAAAGCAAACGGTGACAGAAAGAGATTGGGAGATGAAGAATGACGCTCGTAACTGTATATAGTATAATTTTAAAATTACAAAATATTTTCTCACAATGAGTTTCTTTTTATTTCAAAACGCTAGCTTTCAAGCGATAATCTCTCTTCAACGGGCTTAGAAAAACAATATCGACTATATCTTACAAGAAATTTCACAATTTCTTCATGAATAGAATGTTTTTATTATGGCATTAAAGGCAGTAGAAACTTGTTTTATTCGAAAAGAAATATTTGCACTACAAATAGTTCCCATTTTTAAATCTAGATGGCGCGCTAACGCGTCCTATTTAAACAGAATGTTATATATGTAACTATATATATATGTCATAATATATACTCTTCCAGGAATAATAAAGCAAACCTAGAACCAGCCCAGAGAGAGACGGGATGTAAAGTCCGGTCACTTGAGACAGCAGCGACATTCCAAGGGACGGCAAATGGGGCCCGTCCGTTAACACCTGGGGACTTTTAAGACAGTTGGTGATTATGTGCGACACGAACGGCCGCTCAGCGGTGGCAGGCCCGTCTTTTTCCCTCTGGTTGTCTGGGTTCCTTCTACAAATTGTGGTGTGATTATTTCTCTTTCCCCACTTATTATACCACATATATTTACTGTAAATCAATATAATCGGAGAATATACAACTTATTCGATATGTAATTATACTAATTAGTACATACTGTGTTTAAAAAAATAATGAAAAATTCTAATTACGTTATGGTTCATTAAAGTGTATATGTATATAAGGACGAGACTTTCTTTACCTGACTATTCATTCTATTCCATAACTGTAGGGAAGTATGCAGGATGGATTCTGGCCTTGACTATTGTTTGTTGATGGGTTTCTATTTCTATAAATATACCTTTTGATGAATTGTCTGGGATATTCATTGCATTGTAATTCCTTGGATAATATTTTTTTCTTTCTTTAATGATTTCTATATTTTGAGAAAAGTGGGTGAGAATTCTTTTTGATAATGTTTTTATTACGGATATTTCATAGTTCATGCGACCAAATGATTTGAAATTGAGGTATGATCCTATGTGGGTAGGTTTCCAGTATATATCTGTTTTTATGCTATTGTTGGTCCTCGTCAGTTTTATATCTAGGAAAGATAAAGTTCCATTTGCTTCTATTTGATTGGTGAATTTAAAAAATGGTTTTAAATTGTTTAAGAAGTTTATAACGTTGGGTAAGCTATTGATTTCAGTGATACATAAAACATCATGGATGTATCGCTTCTATAATATTATATTGAGCTGTCTTCCACAACTCTATTGTCAATTTGGTTCATAAATATTGTCACAGAATAAATATTCTGTTTTTGCTTACTCTGTAAAATAAATGCCACGTCATCATCCTGATGCAACACCAGCATCCGCCCATATTGTGAATGGGTTACACTTACATCGCCCGCTCAAGTCCATCTGGGGACTTTTCCGGACTTATCTGAAGAAGGTTCAGTGAAAAGGTGGATCTGCTAAATAGAGCAAGTCAAGAGGTGAGTCGTTTCCCCCGGTATGTACAGGTTATAGATAATGTAGTGAGCAGATAGTTAAAGAAAGGTCATGAAAGTATAAATTGGAAGGGTACATTAATGTTATAATACAGTTACAAGTTCATGGGCAGCCAGGGGAATGATGTAGGGATTTTTTTTTTATTATCATCTCATCCCCTTGTGTAAAGATTACACGAATTCCATGAGTTCATGCTCCTCGAGCTGTTTTATGATGATCAGCGGCCTCTCTCAAAGGTCCTGTTTAGTACATTTAATGCAAGCCAAAATGTGTTCTGGAGCTGCAGGTACCAAACTACATTTTGGGCAAGTTTTATCATTCTGATGCTAAGTCAGCATTTTATATGTAAATAGTTTGTATCTCGGTGGGATTTATCTCTCTCTCTCTCTATCTAGAAAAACTGGTAAATACCTTTCTTGTAGAAAAAAATAATTCTTGAGGCTACTTAAAGTAGAGTTATCTCATTATTCACTTATCTAACCTTGAAAGATGGTTGAAACAAGTTCTGGGAAGATAAAAGGCCTTTCTGAGGAAAGAATCAAGACTGAAGATTCTGCCAAACGGCAATCCGGTGCAGCAATGTGTTATGGAAAAAAAGACATATAAAAATCACAAATATCCTTCATTATTGTAACTTGCTTGGAAACAATAAAGTAAGTCTGACATCTCCAGAAATAGATGTGACAGTCTGGCCCCATATTACTTTACATAGATGGGTCAGGAAAACTCCAACCTTTGACCTCAGTAGGAGGTGGGGCATTCCTGCTAAAAATAGAACTTAGGGCTGGTTAAAGACAGTTGGACAATTTTTTTGACAATTTAGACAATTTTATTGATTCTTCTAATCAATTGTTACAAAGGTGGAAACATATATAATAAAATAGTAAATAAAGGGTAGATAAAATGTAGGGGAATATATATAGTTATCTAAAGAGACAAGTGTCGCCTCTCCCGTCAAAATAGACGTCTAAGACAGACGCCATCTATATTATTTTGACGGGAGAAGCGACACTTGTCTCTTTAGATCATTTTCCTCCCGGCAAAATTTCCATCTATATAGTTATATGTGTACAAATTTCTTGGAAGGTTTCCCCACCTTGAGAGAGTCCTCCTCCAGACAAGGTCTTCACTCCTCAGTTCCACACCGAGGAAGTACCTATAGATGTATGTCTTGGCAGACGCCAGAATGGCCAGGGCGTCATCGTCTAGGCCATGCCCGAAGACCCAGCCCTGCAGAAGACAGTTGGAGAGTAGAGATACCGTCATAATGGTCAATTTCATTGCTCAAGTCATGTCAGCATGTCTTTTTCTAACCTCTGGAGTACTTATTTCCTTCTCCATTTTTTATCAATTATATTTTAATAAAAATTGTATTAATTATGGTTATTTTTTAACAAATAAATTTACTGGCAATGTGTTTCTTTTCAATAATATCATCAAATATTATTCTCCTGCCCAGAAGTCCTCTTCTACGTGGTGGGCGAAGTAACTCCGTGAGCCCCGAGCCGCTACGGTAACCGTGAACAGGGAACTCTGAAATGTGGCTGACTAACGGGGCAATGGCACCCTCCCCCTTTCCATGGGACAAGACAACACCACCATCAAATATTATATCAACAGACCTTACTGCAATCATATAAGTTATTGAATGAGAGGGCTTAGCTCATTCGTAGTGAACCCTCTCAGCGGTTTCACCAAATTAATCTCTAGACCGCTCTACTATTGTATTGGATTGGTTTGAGATATTCCCTGCATTTACTAAAGAAGTCAGCTTAGGGGTGTTTAGTGAACCTATGGACATAGGCTTATAGGTATGTAAAGGTACATACATATAATTTCGAGGTATTGCATCGAACAAAGCTCTTCCGCAAATATAGTTTCATAACAAATATATATTGGTGTAAATTAAATTTATAAATTCAATTGCTATCTTTCGATAAGGTCTCTGTGAGATAATATTTGATAATATATTGTAGCGAAGTATTTATTATTTTACACTAGTATTAACAGAATCATTTTGTTGTATATATAGGTGATGAGGTATCCTGTCGACTTATCTGTGATGAGGTATCCTGTCGACTCTCGCTATAGCTGTGATAACCGAGGGTCAAACCAGTAGTAACCGAGAGGGACAGTCAGGGCGTGGAGAGTTTTCCAGTACCTCTCTGCACCTTGGAGGACCTTTAACAGTTCTCACAGAGTACAGGCAGTCGTGGTCGAGGCAGAGTGGAAAGCTTGGGAATGTCCACACACAAAAAAGGAAGAGACACAGTTGTAGTAGGAAAGAACCGTGAACAGATAGGAGTCGAGCTAAGAGCAAGATGGAGATAGAAGAGTTCTTACTGTTCTACATGGTCGATGAGGTGGACCGGGTACAACCGACGAGGGTTCATGCTGATGGTGAAGTGACTATATTTTCGGCTAGGAGAGAGATCTTATATATCTTTTCAGAGTGAGGAGTCATGCGGGAATTTGAACTTTGAGCGGGTGCAAAGGGCGTGGGGCGTCTGCGGTATTCTACACTCTTTGACCTTGATGGAACGACCTGCCAAATTCCTCTTTAGGGTTGTTGGATTTCTCTCTCGATTTTAGACGTTTCTGAACTTCTTCTCAATCTTGCTTTAACTCAGCTCTTAATCTATTACATAGTTTTATTTATTCATCCTCGGTTTGTACAAAGTACATTACATATGGTGATGCAATGACACATGTCAATCATGCGTATAATTATTTATAGATGTGTTTCTATATACAACTTGACAATCTTGGTATAAGTATTATACAATATAGGGTTGTTGGTTTAAATTACCATAGATGGGCCCCGGGAGTGAAAGGGTTTATCTGGGTTTAAACGGGTAAAGCCTCTCTAACACAGGTGAGTAATTAAAATTTCTTTTAATTAATTTAAACTGTGAAGTTAAAAAGAGCTATAACAAGATGTTTTGTTTGGATATATCTGAAAATTATAAAAAATAAAACTAATGTTTAATTTAAAAGTTATGATATTCATTATAAAAGAGAAATTTAGATAAAAACCTTTGTTTGATATAAAAAAATAATGATGGTAAAAAATTGACATTCTAAGAGGTTATTGGTGGGCGTTGGAAAGGGTTAGGGGTTAAAGAATATGCAATTGTAAGTATTACACAGGCAACCAAATACTTAGATCCAGGTGCAAAGCGAGGATATAGACTTGAGCGTCTTCCTAAGCAATGTTTCACTTGTGATCCTGTATAAGGTTACAGTGCTTTGTCAAAATTGTAGGGTTATTGGGTTGAAAAGTTGTTGAAGAAAAAGTTGTTCATTAATATGATTGAAAGGGGTGAAATGGAGCCATGCGATAAGTAGAATTGTTGTGACGACAGTAGGTGATCTGTCTTGCTTTGAAATCAAAGGTTGATTGTGGTCCGCTAGAGCTAAAAAAATTGAGAGTTGTGAACGCTTTGTGCATGCGTTGATTATTGTGCTCTACGGATGATTGAAATAAACTTTTGAAACGTGTTCAAGCCAGAAGTTGGGATTTTTAAATCTGGGGAACTGTGTTCAAAGAGTTTGTTGAAATTACGTAATAAAAAAAATTGTCAAGCAGTACTGTCGTTTTTCTACGTTGATGTGAAGCAATGGCTGAGAAAGATAGTAGTGAAAAGTATACCGAAGTGGTTAGAGAAATAGATTGTTGTAAACGATTGCTGTGGATGCCCAATAGTTAATGATAAACATGGTCATTTTATATAAAGGTATAAAAACAAATATGATATGAATAAAAATATAGAAATATCATTGTAGTTGAATAAAGTTTAAGTGGACAAAATCAAACATACAATATATAAAAGTAATAATAATGAAGAATTGAAATGATTTTTGACAACATATAAATATTTTGTAATACTAAAATAATATTATGAAAATTAAAGTAAAATTGATTTTTTTTAAAATAATGTTGGATTAAAAACTGGTGATTATATAATCGAAAGGTAAAAAATAAAAAAAAATATACAAAAAGAATATAATTAAAAATTGTTATAATGATTTCTTCTAAAGTATATCTTCTAGAGAGAAGGTATCAATGTGGTGTGAGCTAGTTCATATCCCTTTGGTAAACATCGGTGTTTTTATGACTCTCTGTCTGGGAATTTCTGAAATTCTCGAGGAAATATAAATGGTTGATGCGAAACACGTGTTACACATGGCGATCATTCCGATAGCGGATATTTAGATGACAGCTTTGTGAACGGGGAGAGAGGACGTTGTATATACATGAAACGAGGTCGACTAAAGAGCAATTGCCGCTGTTTATCGTCGTGGATTCTATTACTGGGGTCACTCATCCTCCGCGGGATGTTTGTTATTTACTTCTCTCTCTCTCTTTTTTTGAGGTTGGCATAATTCTTGCCTATTCGAAAATACCGGGATTTAAATGCAAAAAGGGCTGTGAGGTTGTAAGCGGTATAATCCGGTATAGTTGCGTCTCGAATATATCTGGAGTCAAATGATTGAATTCACTGAGATATACATCTTGAGACAATCGCTGTCGGTTTTGAACAAATCGGGGTTGTGGAGGTGTGATGTACAGAACATTCTCTGTGTAATATTTTAATTTATTGACATGTATGGGGTCACTGTCTCTATTGAGAGGTTGATTGGGGCGATCGATTCGAACGACATTGGGTGAGATTATTTCAATTATTGTATATGGTCCAGTAAAATATGGTGCTAATTTACCTGTGTCATGATGTCTATAATTTTTGACCAAAACAAGATCATTCACTTCGAAATGTGGTGTTCTGTGCTGCTTATCAAATGTTTCTTTATCTTTTTTATGCTTATTTTGGGTACGAGAGCGTGCTATCTCTCGAGCTATATTTATTTCGGGGTATGGGTTAAGATGAGTTCTTAGAGCTGGGGGGATAACATTGAACATTAAGTAGGTGGGTGGAAAACTTGTGACAAAATGGGGTGTGTTATTATACGTCTGAGTGACGCGCTTAACTAGTTGAGGCCAGGAAGCTTTCGGATTTTCTAGTTAAGCTATTCTGAGCTTGCCTGTAATGGTCGCATTTAAGCGTTCTATTAAACCGTTTGCTTGTGGGTTATTGCTTGTGGTGAGTAGGGGTTGTATACCATGTGTTATTAGAAATTTACGGAATTTTTCTGAGGTAAAAGCGGGCGCTCTGTCAGATAACAGACGTTTTGGAGATCCTTGTTGTAGTACAGTTTTGAGGGTTTGAATGTACGTTAGGGTACTGGTGGACATCGATGGAAAGGCCCAAGCATATCGCGTTAAATGATCCACTATTACGTGTAGATATGTCTTGGAGTGTCCATATTTCGAAAATCCAGCTATCGTATCTATAGAGACTAAGTCGAACGGTTGTTGAGGCGGTGGAATTTGTCCGAGGGCACCATAGGGTTTACCTTTGGGCCTTTTAATGATTTGGCAAGTGTGACACAACCTGAAATTTTTTTCTATATATTTAGAGATACCTTTCCAGTAGTACTGGGTAGTAATTATGCGGATCATCTGAGAGATGCCTGGGTGGTTATATTCTTGGTGAACTTTGTTCATGAGAGTATGTTGCAGGGTTTCGGGAATTATTATTTTAGTTACACCTTTTCGAGTAATGGTATGTAAGCCGTTTGTATCAATGTTGAAGGGGGATTCTGTTGGTTGATGCTGTTTAATAATATCAGCACTGATAAATCCTACAAAGGGGTTTCGTGATAGTAAATCTGCTTCGTACTGTTGGCTGCCTTTGAGGTAGTGGATTTCGTAATTATAGGTAGATAGTCTCAGGCTCCATCTAAAGAGTCGTCCTGACGGATTTTTTATAGTTTTAAACCATTGTAAAGCTTGGTGATCTGTGTATATGGTAAATTTTATACCGGTGAGGTATATTCGGAATTTGTCTATACTTTCGACGATGGCGAGGCACTCGAGTTCGGAAACGGTGTAGTTTCTCTCATGTGCTCTAAGGGCGCGGCTGAAATATTGTACAGGATGTACTTGTCCGTCTGGATGTACCTGTTTGAGTATGCCTGCGATCCCTTGGGTGGATGCGTCGCAATAAAGGTGGCATGGCAAACCGACTTGATACAAATGTTGTACGGGTTTACTGGTTAAACTCTCTTTGAGAGTGATAAAGGCTTGTTGACAGTCTGGGTCCGAATTCCATTTCACATATTTTTAAAGTAGTTTATTTAAAGGTGCTCGTAAGCGAGCATAATCTGGTATAAACTTATTTATAAACGTTCACTGCTCCTAAAAATGATTGTAGCGTCTTTTGATTGGTAGGTGGTTTGATGGCATTTATGGTATCAAGGTTACGCGTCTGTGGTGCATAAGTACATGCGGTAATAGTGTATCCTAAGAAATCTATAGATGTTTTAAAAAATGAACATTTATCATAATTGAGTTTGATGTTTTCGTGTTGACATACCGTCAAAAATTGTTGTAGGTGTTGTAGATGATCCTCTAAGGTGTCAGAAAAAAAATAATGAAATCGTCGAAGTAATGGGTAACAAAATTTAATTTATATTTTTGCATGACCTGGTTTATGGCACGAAGGTATATCTGTGGCGAATTTTTAAATCCGTACGGAAGTCTACAAAATTCGTACTGACTATCTAACGTCACGAAAGCTAGTAGATTACGTGAGTTAGGTTCTATTTCCACTTGCTAATATGCGGATGCTATATCTACAGAAGAGTAGTATTTGGCTTTCGACAATTTGTCAAGAATGGTTTCTATTAAAGGTAAAGGATGTACGTCTGGAGTGATGATTTCATTGAGTTTTCTGTAATCAACACAGAAACGTTTCGTTTTGTCACGTTTCGTAACAAGAGTTATTGAACTGGCGTAAGGTGAGACTGACGGGGCAATGATACCATACTGAAGCATTTGCTCTATTTGGGTTTGTATTTCTTGTTGGTCGTGTAGTGGCACTCTATATGGGCGTAATGCTATTATTTTATCTGTGGTGGTATTGATTTTTACCGGTGGTATGTTCAATTTAGGCACATTGTATTTATTAGTAGAGAACACATGCGAGAATTCATATAGAATTCGGTGAAGTTCGTGTGGACAATGTTCTAACTGAGGTGCCACATTAGAAGGTATAGATAACTCAATATCATGAGCAGGAGATATAGGGGGTGATACAACAGTGGGGGAACATATAGGGGCAGGATCCGCCACATGTAAACAAGACTGGTTCGAGGGGAGGGTGGAAAAAATAGTTGTTTCCCTCGGTTGATTGGGACATAAATCCTGTTTGCGCTTGGTGAACTTATAGACATTTGTTGGGAGAGTATCATTCTTTTGATAAATTTGGAGATTATTAAAATCTATAATTAATTTAAATGTTTTAAGGGTATTAATAGATAAAATACCAAAAGGTAGTGGAGCTTCTATTATAAAAAATTTTAGTTTTTGGGTGAGGTTACCTATTTTAAGTTTTAAAAATATATATCCAAGGGTATTTACATTATGGGCTATTGCATTTATAGTTAAACTGTACTGATGGATAATAATTTTATATGGTAATCTATTTTTTATGGTTCTTAAAATATCTAAGTTAAGTATGTTTATAGATGCTCCCGTATCTATTAAAAAGGGAAAATTTACATTTGGTGACAGTTCAGTCCATATTACGAGCTGTTCAACGAAAAAAGGTTGCAGGTTTTCCTACCGTTGAGTTGCTCGCGGGGCTTGTAGAGTCGTCTTGGCTTGCAGCTTGGACTTGGGGAACAAGGCTCAGAGATTGGACCTTGGGCCGGGAGTGGGTACCACGTTTTGGTACAGTGGTTGTGCGTGGTCTGGCGCTATAGACTGGGCGTGTTCGGCTCTGTGGGAACCGTTGTTCACACTGGGATAGCCAGTGCATAGCATTGCAATACTTGCGAGGCGATGGTGGGGGTGTAAATTGGTATGCTATACGTGGTGATGACCGCTGGTTATTGTACCGCGGTGGTGGGTTGTGGTAGGTTGGATGAGGGGTTTGTCTACTTGGCGCTGGTACGCGGCACTTGTGGCACACTGGGTTATTCTTGACACTAGGTCGATCCATTCTTTAATGGTGTTTGGTTGCACAGTTGCGATTAATCGCTGGTCTGCAACGGGGAGTCCGTCGGTCAGAGACTCTATTAAAATGTCGGCGGGTAGGTTTAATTTCATGCCCATTACCGTTAGGGGATTTGGGGTGTCAATTTGATGGCCAAAAAGCGCGCAAACGACGCTTCTGTCGTTGCTGGGAATAAGTCTATCAGGGTCTAACGGGCTTCATTATAAAATAACCTATCTAACCGTAGGCTTCGGAAATATTGGAGTGGCTTACCTTGCAGGTAGCAGGGTAACTTGCGTAGGCGGTCTGTGTAGGTAAGCTCAGCTCGGTCTGCTTGGGCATCGAAGTTGTCGGAAAAGCTCTGGGCTTCAAATGTACCATCGTATGGGCTCACGTCTATCTCCCTCGGAGATCGGGCGACCAGCAGCTTACTCAGGGCATCGGCGATCTGTGTCAGCGGGTCTGCGGAGGCACCTTGGGGCGGCGATGTTTCCTCCTCCTCAAATGTTGTCTCTTGTTTGGGGACAGATTCCTCGGTCGTATCGTTGGATTGGTTGGCTTGTTCTTCCATCTTGACTCTTTCTCTCTTTTCTATCTGGACAGTCTTCTTACCTTCTTCATTTGGTAATATTTCGTTGTGGTCATCTTGTCGACTTATCTGTGATGAGGTATCCTGTCGACTCTCGCTATAGCTGTGATAACCGAGGGTCAAACCAATAGTAACCGTGAGGGACAGTCAGGGCGTGGAGAGTTTTCCAGTACCTCTCTGCACCTTGGAGGACCTTTAACAGTTCTCACAGAGTACAGGCAGTCGTGGTCGAGGCAGAGTGGAAAGCTTGGGAATGTCCACACACAAAAAACGAAGAGACACAGTTGTAGTAGGAAAGTTCCGTGAACAGATAGGAGTCGAGCTAAGAGCAAGATGGAGATAGAAGAGTTCTTACTGTTCTACATGGTCGATGAGGTGGACCTGGGTACAACCGACGAGGGCTCGCGCTGATGGTGAAGTGACTATATTTTCGGCTAGGGCAGAGATCTTATATATATTTTCCGAGGGAGGAGGCATGCGGGAATTTGGACTTTGAGCGGGTGCAAAGGGCGTGGGGCGTCTGCGGTATTCTACACTCTTTGACTTTGATGGAACGACCTGCCAAATTCCTCTTTAGGGTTGTTAGATTTCTATCTCGATTTTAGACGTTTTTGAACTTCTTCTCAATCTTGCTTTAACTCAGCTCTTAATCTATTACATAGTTTTATTTATTCATCCTCGGTTTGTACAAAGTACATAACATATGGTGATGCAATGACACATGTCAATCATGCGTATAATTATTTATAGATGTGATTCTATATACAACATGACAATCTTGTTATAAGTATTATACAATATAGGGTTGTTGGTTTAAATTACCATATATATTAATTAATTGTTACCACAGAGTGTGTGTAAGCTCACAGGTAAATAGGCGCTAACCGAAAAGAAAAAAATTCCTTTGTTTAATATTAGTTTCCCTTTTATATTTTGTTCTCTCTCTCGTGTAAATCATTAAATATAATGTTTATTTTATAATTATTGGAATCAATTTCATTAAAAATTCGAAGCAAAGTCAACATATTTTTTGTGTTTATATTTTACTACTCTGTAAACTTCCCTCATTCCTTATCTTTTGTTTATCATTCATAGTTTGTTCTTGCCTTAAATAAATTGCTGTGTCATCCTGAAGTTTGTCTTTCCTGATTTTCCACGTGGCAATATTGTAACATAGAAAATTAGGAACGACAAATTTCAGAATGACAAAGCAATTTATCTAAAGGTAAAAACAAAATCAACCTTTATAAGATACAAGATAAGCAATGAGGGATGTTTCCAGAGTAGCCAAAAGTATAAATAATATAAATATCAAAGAATTAATAATATGTATATGAAGTATAATAAATACTTTGCTACAATATTATTGAAAACAAACACATTGCCAGTAAATTTATTTATTACAAATTTTATCGATAGAAGGCAATTGAATTTATAAAATTAATTAACTCCGCCTTCGCCGGTCCCAAGCATAGTACCCTGTAAGGACTCCAGGGATACAGGATGAGCAGCATTTGTACTCCATGTTAGGAGCGGCTGCACATGGCGTCTGTTCCTCATGCCAGAGGCGGCCATTTCTTTTGGAGCTAAGTCAGCCTGCCACTGAGTAGTGCTCCCAGTCTTAATGATAAAGCCAGACGCATTCTATTTCACCCAATCATGATGGTTCTCTACAAACTTGATACTCTAATATGATTGAGTGGAGATAAGAAAGAAGAAGAAGATAAATTTAATTTACTATGTAAGTTGATATACAGGTCAAGTCAATATGATGAGTTTTTTATCCGCATAGAGTTGACCATCACAAAATATCAAATTCCATCTGCAGAAACGATTTTTACTATTTGGATTCTAACGGCCCCAAAGACCATTAATTATTTCTGTCACCACAATAGGCAGGATTATTTATTGAGTAAAATTAATCAGGCTTCCAGAGTAAATTATAGATTGTGAAATAATTGGAAAGGGTTTAAAACGATATAAATCAATCGAAATAATTGCAAAAGCTTCTTTATTCAATAAAAATTGCAAGCTTTCAAGCGTTAGCTCATCATCAGGCCAATTGTTTCGCAAATTCCTACAATATATATAGAGGTGTAGGAGGTATATGAGCTAACGCTTGAAAGCTTGCAATTTTTATTCAATAAATAAACTTTTTAAAATTATTTCGATTGATAGAGTAAAGTATCTTTTCAAAACATATTCCCAAGCTTTCGGGCAAAACACCCTTCTACAGGAGAAAACCGAGTTAAATATAATCGGATACTATTTTACATAATTGTATACATAGAAATAACGCTCCATCTATATAATACAAATGAAAACACCAAAACGCGAATGTTTCTCTTCACAAATAATTCAAACTTCTACTGTCCTTACGGCGATGAAAAAATATATTGAGAGAGCTTGGTTCATCAGTGGTGAACCCTCCCAGCGGTTTCGCTAATTTTAGTTTGCTTAAATACCATTTCTAAGATTCCACCATTCAGTGCAGCATATAAAAGCAGAATGATCCAATAAAATATTAGAGCTCTAAAGAAGCGGTATGGTAGATTAAATTGGCGAAACCGCTGGGAGGGTTCACCACTGATATACCAAGCCCTCCCAATATATTTTTTCATCGCAGTAAGGGCAGTAGAAGTTTGATTTATTTGTGAAAAGATACATAATTTTATAAAATTCTGTAGATATAAACAATTTTTTAAATATTAATTATCATACAAATGGAGACAAAATATTTAAAAATATCTAATAAGAAGACAAATAAATAAATATAGGCTTTTAGGGCATAACCAAGGAAGCAAGGAATACATATTAAGCTATAGTTATCATTACCTATCATTGATTAATTGGTAAGATTCCAAGGTCATATCATCACCATAGACAGGTGGGGGTGGTGTCATGCCCATTAACATTTTGCTCCATGGAAAGGGGGGGGGGGGGTACCTTTGCCCCGTTAGTCAGCCACATTTCAGAGTTCCCTGTTCACGGTTACTGTAGCGGCTACAGGGCAGTCCCTTACTTGTGCTACTTCTTCCGCCCGCAGAACCATAGACAGGTCCTATTGTTGATAAACAAAACAATTGACTATCCACTGGAAAAATAATTTCAATCAGAGTATTCAGCACCTTGAATACCAGTTGTAAATTTCCAATAAAAGGTACTGCCCTGACAGCTTAAGGAGAAATCAATAAATGGGTAGTTAGGGCTAAATTTGCGTAAATACGCTCAACATGTAAAAAAAAGTAAGAAAAAAAAAATAAGGTGTTGATATTAAAAGTAAAAAAGGATTGTCCTGACCACTCACATCAACAATTTAGATGGCAGAGCGCCATCTAGTGGAACAAAAATTAACTAAACGTTGATTTAGATTGTTCCATAATATTTGAACAACCCAATTTCTTGATAAATCAAGAAAATCCAACCACGTACACTTTTCGGGTTGTTGACCTTCGTCAGCCAACTAATATGCTTATGTAAACGGTCAGGATATACCCTTTTTATTTTTAATATCAACACCTGACCCTTTTATACATTTTTCTTACTTTTTCACATTTTTAGCGTATTTATGCAAATTTAGCCGTAACTATCCATTTCTTGATTTCTCATGAAGTCTCTAGGACCAACTTTTTGGTCGTAGAGGTACAGTCTGCACCACGCTGACGAGAGCCAACAGACCGAAACGAATACGCGGTTAGATTTTCTTGATTTATCATGAAAATGGGTTGGCCAAATATTATGGAACAACCTAAATCAACGCTTAGTTGATTTTTGTTCCACTAGATGGCGCTCTGCAATTTAAAATGCTCTTGCGAGCAGTCAGGATATGCTCTTTTTATTTTTAATACTAACACCTGACCTTTCTCTATTACTCTTACTTTTTTCATATATATATATTTATGTTACGATACACTAGCGCGCCATCTGTTATCAAATTACGAAACTATTTTAGACGCGTAATATTCTTTTTTAAATAAAATAAAACAATTTCTACTGCCCTTACTGTACACTAGAGAGTACTTACCTTACAGTAAGGGCTGTAGAAATTGTTTTATTTTAAAAAGAATATTACGCGTCTGAAATAGTTTCGTAATTTGATATATTTATGTGAAAAAAATAATAGAAAAAATAAAAAATAAAATGGTCAGGTGTTGATATTAAAAATAAAGAAGGCACATCCTGACCAGGAGCACATGTGCTTTTTAGATGGCAGAGCGCCATCTTGATTTCTGTTCCACTAGATGGCGCTCTGCCATCTAAAAATCACATGTGCTTCTGTTCAGAATATGCCTTCTTTATTTTTAATATTATATATATGTCATAATTTGTATATAATTAAATGCAACCCCGACCCACTATGTATGTACCATGTATGATTTTCAAAGACTTAATAAAGAACAAGGTAACTGGAGGAAAGCAAGTAGCATTAAGATATAGGAAGTAGGCCTAAAGCTGGCACGACTATTCTGGGCACCCCTGTGTCAATATTGTAGGGGCAGAGACCGGACGTCTCTAGTGACCGCAGAAGTTATATTAGTCAAGAAGCACTCAATACTTCCTGACGAAGCAGGATGTATCTGGTATCCACAGAAGTTATATTAGTATAGAGACGCCCAACATTTCCGGCAAAGACAGGACGTATCTAATATCCGTCGAAGTTATAAGCGTCAAGCTACCCGACACTTCCTATCAAGCAAACCATATCTTTCACCAAAAAGAACCGCGGTCCAATCAGAAGACAGCACCTTAAGTAGGTCAACCAATAGGAAAAGACCATGTGATCATCTCTCAACCAATCAGAGAGAAACTGAATCTTGGTGTTAAATCGAAAAGCAAGAATTGTCAGTTACGCTTTGGCTCCCAAGGAGGTGACATCGGCTCTGAACCTCTTCCCCTCTGCTCATCCGGTAGCTAAGTACAATCACCGCCATGTGATCAGATAATTAATAAGTCAAATCGCTCAGCTCTTCTCAAGCTTTCTCTCCTCCAATCCAGTTGCCTTTTATTTTCAAACCTCATCATGTGTCCTGATTATTCCTAACTGTGTGCTTCACTTACCACTCAACGACTGCGCTTCAACCAATCCTCACCATTCAAATCGAACAACAAGAAATTCCGCAACGATATTGCCACAGAACGGTTAAATCGACAGGATTCTACAACAGTGTAATACATCAAATATTGCAGTGTAATAACTATTTTGGATTATATTACATAAGTCGACAGGATAGTGAGATGGAATTAAATCAGGATCCCATAAGCGTAAAGTCAGACGGTCCAACGGAAACAATGGAAAGAAGGCAAGAAGTAAGAGGGAGCGAACCGGCAGGAGGAAGACAGGAGATGACCGGCCGAGAGACAACTGCGCCCCTAGCGGACGCCGTCAACCAGCTGTCAACGTTCCTGACGCGAGTAAAAATTTCTGATGGAGCGGAGTCGGCAATCTCGCCTTTCGACGGCACATACAGCGCGACACAGTTTTTCCAGACGTTCGACCGAAAAATGGAAGACGCATCCATGGAAGAACAAGAAAAATTACTGCGCCTGCCAAACTACCTGGTGCGACAACCCCTGGAGCTCTTCAGGAAACTTCGGCTGGCCGACCGGAGTTATTTCCAGGTGAGACAAATCCTCCTAGATCTCTACCCTGAGTCAAGCGAAGCGTCCTTTGCGAAATATTTCGCCATGAAACTCACTGGACAAGCCGACTTAGAGACCTACTACCGGGAGAAAACCGCCATGGGATTGCAACTAGGACTTCCACAAGAGGTGATCCTCGAGACGCTGACAGAAGGACTGCCATTCAGCGACCAGCGCCTAGTCCGCGTAGTACCTCCCGAGAACCTAGGAGAATGGTTCCGACTGGTACAACGGATCCACGGGCCCAGTGTACCGGCAACGCGATCCAGAGAAGATCAACCACCCACAATGTCGGGTCCGTACCACAGCACACCCCGACGCCCAGGTGCATGGAATGCACCTCTTCCGCCGTCCAATTGCAAGTTCTGCGGCGCGAGACACTGGCACAGCGAATGCCGACGTCGACCAATCCCGACGACCCACGAAAAAGTCCGGACAGTGCAAACGGTCCCAAAATCACCAGTTCCGACTTCATCACAACCAAGTCAAGCCAGAGACACCTCAGCCGGGCAGCCCTTTCGAGACTGAGGTAGGATCCCTAAACCAACTGACTGTCAAACTCTTTCTAGCCCCTAATGTATCATGCCCCTTTTTAATTGATACAGGCGCCAGCCTGAGTATAGTGCCATATAATATTTATCATATGCTAAAAACCCACCTGCCTAATTTAACCCTTGAGGGACACTCACTACACCTCCAAACCCTAAACGGATTTGCCAAAACCATGGGTAAACTATCTATCCCACTGACAATAGGACAAATATCACGAAAGGAGTATTTCCATGTAGTGAATGCACCATTGCCATTCGGAATTCTTGGTATCAATAGCCTCCATAAATTCAGATTAACCATAGATTTTAATAAATGCACTATACTCCAGCTGGGCGCCCCATTGTCTACCCTTTCCTACCATTTTAATCATGTGTCCAATGTATGCACGTACTGGCAGTGTCAGGCGATGTCACAAAAAATTTTCCCCACATCCCAACTTTCCGCCTATGACAACCATTGCGTGCATTCATTGAGAAAACCCCACTTATCTACATGCCCCTTTTTCACTAAAGCCAATTGCCCTTTTTACATGCCCTCAAATAATCAAACCACAACAACTTCAACTTATGAACCTGTCCAAAACGCACCCACACAGCGGGATAACTCGCATACCAAAAACATAGGTGATCACACACCGTTGCACAACTCTCACATGACCAACCCACACAACGAACTCGACACTCACACTAATACACAACAAAACCCTTTACCACATGCATACTACAACACAACACCTAACACTCATTATACACCACAGTTCACAACACTTCTACAAAGGTACACTCACATTTTTTCACAGGACAAATTCAACGTACCATGCTTACGTATTCCACCAGTAAAAATACCCACGAATTCCGAAAAAATAATCACCATACGTCCATATCGTGTTCCGATATGTGACCAACAAGAAATCCGTAACCAAATACAACAAATGCTGGAGAACGGCATCATAGAGCAATCTTTTTCACCTTTCTCGAGCCCTGTCACCCTCGTCACTAAGCGCGACAAGACCAAACGGTTTTGTATCGATTATAGGAAGGTGAATGAGCTAATCAGCTCTGATGTCCATCCCCTCCCGAGAATCGAGGATATCCTAGACCACCTCGCACAGGCCAAATATTTCTCCACGGCCGACATATCCTCTGCGTATTGGCAAGTCCCAATACACCCCGATTCTCGACCACTGTTAGCATTTGCCACCTTTGAAGGATTATACCAACCCACTCGATTACCTTTCGGGTTAAAAACCAGTCCTCAGATTTACGAACGAGCCATAAGTCAGGTCCTACAGAGACACGGACTTGACTGTGTGGCACATTACTTTGATGATTTCATCATTTACTCCAACACATTGGAGGAACATCAAAACCACCTGCGACAATTTTTCGCCTTTTGCGAAGCGGAGAAGTTACAACTTAACTTCGCAAAATGCGAATTTTTTAAGCAATCCATAAATTTTCTAGGTTACACCATCACAACTGGTACAATTACACCACTTACACGCAATACCGACATCATCCACGCCATTAAACAACCACACAACCGAAAAACACTACAATCCTTCTTAGGCGCTGTGAACGTCTATAACAAATTCATTCCGGAATACGCTCGCTTGCGAGCACCACTCAACAATCTCCTCAAAAAGGACGTCGTGTGGAACTGGAATGAAGCTTGTCAAGAGGCGTTCATTGACCTGAAAGGAAACCTCACACAACACCCCATTTTACACCTTTACAAAGAAGGTCTGCCATGCCAAGTGTATTGCGATGCATCCACCCTCGGTATAGCAGGCATTCTCAAACAAGTTCACCCTGACGGAAACGTATATCCAGTTCAATATTTCAGCCGAACATTGCGCCCACACGAGAAAAACTACTCCATCTCTGAACTTGAGTGCTTAGCAATCGTTGAGAGTGTGGAGAAGTTTCGCATCTATCTTATGGGCAGAAAGTTTACAATATTTTCTGACCATCACGCATTGCAGTGGTTGAAAACCATCAAGAACCCGTCCGGTAGACTGTTTCGATGGAGTTTACGACTATCGAGTTACGAATATGAGGTCCGCTACATAAAGGGAAAACTACAATATGAAGCAGATCTCTTGTCCCGTAACCCGTTTTGTGGATTCTTGGACGCCACCCTTATCAAGACCCACCAACCTCCTCCATCGAAAGAGTCTAGTTTGACCATTGATCATAATGGATTACATACAGTTTCCCGAAAAGGTGTAACCAAGATTATACTTCCAAAACCACTCATACAACAACTCTTACAAACAGTACACACCAATACAATCACCCCGGTATTTCCCAAATGTCACGAATTATCTCCACACAATATTACTGGCAAGGTATGTCAAAAGATATTAAACAAAAAGTTAAGACCTGTCCCACCTGCCAATTAACAAAACGTCCAGTAGGACCCACTTACGGAGAATTAAGTCAACCTCCGGAATCTAAAGAACCCTTCGACCTTTTATCTCTGGACACCATAGCAGGATTTGCCAAATATGGCAATACCAAGATATACCTCCATGTGGTAGTCGATCATTTTTCACGCTACGCGTGGGCTTTTCCATCTAAATCCACCAGTACCACCACCTACCAACAGGTACTTAAACGAGTATTCCAGGATGGTTCTCCAAAACGCCTTCTTACGGATAGAGCCCCTGCCTTCACTTCACCCAAATTTCGTAGTTTCCTACTTAATAGGAATATTCACCCATTGCTCACAACCAGCAACAATCCACAGGCCAACGGTCTATGTGAACGCCTGAACGCCACCCTCACGGGAAAACTTAGGTTATTACACCTAGAAAATCCTAAGGTCGCGTGGACCAAGTTGGTCAAGAAGGTTACACTTATATATAACAAGACACCCCACTCTACCACAGGTTTTCCACCCATATACTTAATGTTTGGTATCCTACCCCCAGAAATCTCTAATCATAACACACCGTACCCAGATATCGACAAAGCTAGAAAAATTGCACACACACGCACACAAAACAAACATTTACAAGACAAAAACACTTATGACCAACGACACAAGCAACCACATTTCGAAGTAGGTGATCTAGTATTAGTAAAATTATATCACCACCCAAATACAGGGAAACTTGCGCCATATTTCACAGGACCTCACACAATATTAGAAATTATTTCACCAAATGTGGTCCGCATAGATCGACCAAATCAACCACTTCAAAGAGACACTGACACAATCCACGTCAACAAACTTAAACTGTATACAGAAAAAATCCATTATATATCACCACCCGCCGTTAACACCTATCATATAAAGCACAACCCCAATTACACGTTTCCTTTCAAACATTTAACACCCGAATTATTCCCAACAGAGTCATTAAGGTTCAAACCCACCAGCAGCGAACCTTTCAAGCATTTAGACCCTGCCATTTTTGCAACAAGACGATTTACATCACTCTTCCCCGATGTTAAAAACTGCAAACCTGACAACCAACTCAATCATATCACACCACCCCCTAAAGATATCAAACAGGAGAACGGCGAACCTACCAATCATTCAAATTCTACAATTCATAAGGTTCAAGCAAATATTTCAGAGTCCCCAGTTACAAAAATGTGGACGAACATGGGGCAATATCCTATCTTTCATCTGATTTTTATCCTTTGTTTATTAGTTCTACCGTACAACTGTATCCCAATTTTATTCATTAATTACCTGTTTATCTATGCCATGCCCGCTCAGAAAATCTTCGAACTACAAGAGGTAGTTTTTAATCTAGGACAAGCAGTTTTTAATTTTGGACAAACAATTTTTCATTGTGGACAAGCAGTTCTTCATTGTGGACAAACATTTATAAAACTTCTCATAATTTTAGGAACCATCTTCGCAGAAAATCTAAATAAACTCCGAAGAGATAGCAGTAACTGAAAAGATGACCAAACAATGTCGGAGAAATCACGCTCCAAAAACAAGCCCCGAGCCACACCCCAAAATAAATAGACGGCAGGAAATGAGAATTTGAAACACCACGACAGGAAGTGTAGTCCGCGGCGGTTAAATTCGGCCTCTGTAAACAAAGCGGAGCGCCTTCGTCCGATCTCCAATTTCATTCCCTCTCGTTTGCCCGACACACCCCACTTCCGTATCTCTAATTACAATGAGAAGATCCCCTATTGAGGTCAACTGGGAACCTCGCTATGCCACCGATTTTGATTCCAGTTCGAGTCTACATATCGATTTTTACCACCCAATTCCACATCCACGAGACAACACCTAGAACTAGCTCACACATTTCTTACACAACCGACTTCTAACATTTTTTCACAACACACACACAAAGACAAAAAATTACACATAAAGGTTATATAGATTTCCATGTCTCCTGTACACACAGCATAAACGCACTTGAGGGCTAGAATCACGTTTTTCACCTAAGTGTCGCTACAGATGAGACAAAAAATTTATAGGGCATAATTGAGCAAGTAAAACATTTATAGGGCAAAATGGAGCAACCATTATACATGTAGATCAGGGCATGTAGATACCAAAGGGTTCCAACCAATACACCTTATTTTTCATATCAATCATTTTCATTATTTTCTCTCAATTAAAATTTAAATATTTAATCAATTTATCAAGTTATTCAACTTATTACCACTTTTAATCATTAATTATCATTTTTTTTTCCAATTAGTTTATATTATCATTTTTATTTATCAATTATCATTCTATTTACCACTTAGCTTAAACTGCCACAACTCAATTATCAACGAAAACTCATTGGTTTTCGATTAAACTAAAAACATTAAATCACCCTTTGTTGTTGAAACCTTTTTATTGTTCATTTTTCTTTTTTTTCAAACACTCAACTTTGATTTCGCTCAACCACTTTTATTTTTATTTGATTTCAAAATACCTTATGAAATTTTATTTTTATTTTTATTTTGATTTCTCACAAGCCCTAATAAAATTCCCTCGGTTTCCATTCCCAATCTCGAGCTAGAATAATGGTTAGGCATTTTTCCTTTTTTTTTTCTCACCATTCAACCAAGCACTCAACTTTGATTTCGCTCAAAAAACTTTTATTTTATTTTTATTTTTGATTTCTCAAAAGACCTAATAGAATTCCTTCGATTTCATTCCCAATCTCGAATAGAATATGGTTAGGCATTTTTCCTTTTTTTTTCACCATTCAACCAAGCACTCAACTTTGATTTCGCTCAAAAAACTTTTATTTTATTTTATTTTGATTTCAAAAGACCTTATGAAATTCCCTCGAATTCTTTTCCAAATTCGAGCAAAAAAAGTAACTAGGCATTTTCCCTTATCACCATGCAACAAAACAATTTTTCTTTTTCAACCAAACACATTCAATTTTGATTTCATTCAACTATTCTTATTTTATTTTGTTTTGATTTCAAAGCGCCTTATGAAATTTCCTCGATTTCTTTTCTCAAAAGTCGAGCAAAAAAGTAACTAAGCAGTTGTCTTTGTCACCATGCAACAAAATATTTTTCCTTTTCAACCAAACACATTCAATTTTGATTTCATTCAACTATTTTTATATTATTTTTATTTTGATTTCAAAAGCCTTAATAGAACGCCCTCGATTTCATTTCCTATCTCGGGTAGAATTCGTTTAGGCGCATTTTCTTTTCTTTTTAATCCACTATGTACCATAACATTCATTGATTTCTTACAATTAAAAATTTTTGATTTCTATTAATTATACTCAACCTATATCATCAACACCATTCTATTTTACTTTTATATCACCAGCAATGCTTGTATATAGCCCCTCAATACCCACAACTAATTTTCCCACAAAATTATTTTTCACTTTACAGAATTCTCTCAGGCTAACCCCTTCTTGAATTCTTCACATGTAGGGGGCGCATCTGTCATAATTTGTATATAATTAAATGCAACCCCGACCCACTATGTATGTACCATGTATGATTTTCAAAGACTTAATAAAGAACAAGGTAACTGGAGGAAAGCAAGTAGCATTAAGATATAGGAAGTAGGCCTAAAGCTGGCACGACTATTCTGGGCACCCCTGTGTCAATATTGTAGGGGCAGAGACCGGACGTCTCTAGTGACCGCAGAAGTTATATTAGTCAAGAAGCACTCAATACTTCCTGACGAAGCAGGATGTATCTGGTATCCACAGAAGTTATATTAGTATAGAGACGCCCAACATTTCCGGCAAAGACAGGACGTATCTAATATCCGTCGAAGTTATAAGCGTCAAGCTACCCGACACTTCCTATCAAGCAAACCATATCTTTCACCAAAAAGAACCGCGGTCCAATCAGAAGACAGCACCTTAAGTAGGTCAACCAATAGGAAAAGACCATGTGATCATCTCTCAACCAATCAGAGAGAAACTGAATCTTGGTGTTAAATCGAAAAGCAAGAATTGTCAGTTACGCTTTGGCTCCCAAGGAGGTGACATCGGCTCTGAACCTCTTCCCCTCTGCTCATCCCGTAGCTAAGTACAATCACCGCCATGTGATCAGATAATTAATAAGTCAAATCGCTCAGCTCTTCTCAAGCTTTCTCTCCTCCAATCCAGTTGCCTTTTATTTTCAAACCTCATCATGTGTCCTGATTATTCCTAACTGTGTGCTTCACTTACCACTCAACGACTGCGCTTCAACCAATCCTCACCATTCAAATCGAACAACAAGAAATTCCGCAACGATATTGCCACAGAACGGTTAAATCGACAGGATTCTACAACAGTGTAATACATCAAATATTGCAGTGTAATAACTATTTTGGATTATATTACATATATTTATGCAGATTTTTTCTTCAAATTATTAAACTCCATATTTTATACAATAATAATAATGCAATTTTTCTTTTTCTATTTATAGAATTGCGTTTGTATTGACAATAATCATTTTAAAGGGTGTGAAAAATGTGGTAAAATACACGACCAACTTAAATTTACCGTTTTTTTTACATTTGACTAATATTAAAGCATGGATTTGTGAAGCGTATCTTTAGTTAAAATCACACACACACACAAAAAAAACCTTTATTAAGACACACAGGTCTTACAGAGGATTCTCCTTGGGGTTACAAGACGGAGAAACCCATGAAAGTGGGAAATATACAAAGGGGTAAAAATGGAGAAATATTATATACACATGATAGATATATACAGATTATTATTTGAATGATCCTATGGAAAATAAGAATATGGATTTGGAAGAAAAAAAATTGGAAATATGGATGGAAGAAGTGGAGAGCGAAAAGAGGAAAAAAACAGGTATTTACATATGGAACATACATATAATGGAACAAGTCAATATTTGACTAATATTACAGCATGGATTTTCGAAGCGTAGCTTTAGTTAAAACCTGAAAAACGAGTGAACTTTCGATATTTAAAAAAAAATATATATATATTGGTCTCTTTTCAATTGAGACTGTTGTGTATTAGCATACGTTTCCTGTATTTTGCATAGTTGTTTGTTATGCTATTTTGCATAGTTGTTAATTATGCTTTTGTGAGATATGTGAGCAATATATGCCCAGAAATTATTTGAAAGAGGAAAAATATAAAAATCAGGTAAAAAGTTTCTTTTAATTTTGAATTTGCAAGTTTTCGAGTAAATATACTGCTCTTCAACGGGCTGATACTCTATGTACAATCTCTAAATAATCTTTATACAAAATATGTTATTGGCCAATAACAAAAGTTTTTCAATTATTTTGTATAAAGATTATTGAAAAATTGTACATAGAGTATTAGCCCATTGAAGAGCATTATATTTGCTCTAAGCTTGCAAATTCAAAATCAAAATAAACTTTTTGTAAGATATAAATACCGTTGTTAAAGCGGCAGTACAGTAGAACGTCAAACAAGTTAATCTTGTACCTTATATTGTGTTAGCAATAAAAGCCTTATTTGACCATGCAGTCATGTTGGTAAATTAAGAGACACGACAACACAACAAAGTTAAATACATAAATCGTTAAAAAAGCCAAACTACGAGCTTTTTTTACGCTTGAAATCTCATTCGTTTTTGTATTTTTAATGAAGATATACATTGCTATTTATTCTGGGGCTATGTGTTGGAATGCTAGTCAAATATTTGCCTTGCCACCCTCCATCCATTATATTTTTCTTTCATTGTTACCAAGATGACCCAAATGAATTCTATATCTGATTTACGCAATTTTTCTTTTTCTTCTTCTTTATCTCCACTCAATCATATTAGGATATCAATATTGTAAAGCTTGAGACTTGGCTGGGTGAAGTAGAATGCGTCTGCCTTTGTCATTAAGACTGAGAGCACTACTAAGTGGCAGGCCGACTTAGCTCCAAAAGAAATGGCCGCCTCTGACATGAGGAACAGACGCCATGTGCAGCCGCTCCTAATATGGAGTACAAACGCTGTTCATCTTGTATCCCTGGATTAGGAGCTCTTACGGGGTACTATCAGCCGGGCCAGCTGAACCCAGGTTTTTTACCGAGCTTGTTACTGCTCCCCCTCCTCCTTTTTCATCCTGGCTTGGGACCGGCAAAGGCGGAGTTATTTTTCTTTTTAAATTCCACAAAAGATATCGACAGAGAATACTAAAATATGTAAAAAGTTTGATTATTTTTGAGGATAGAGGAATTGGTAACTTGAATAATATCTTATGAAAATGGAGGTCAGAGGATGATTTCACCATATCTTCCCCTTCCCCACACCCTGGGGGAGCTTAGATAGGGGCCAGGAGTTCAGGGACAGTCATATTTCAACAATCTGATTTGTAATGTTCCTAGCGTATCAATATACAGTAGAACCTCCCTTTAGCGGACACTTTTCTACAAAGGACAGTTTTCATTTGAAAAATTACCATTTTTACTATTTAGTAACTCTCCGGTAAGAAGACACCTCTCCCTAAAGAACACTTTGGCTCTGAAATTCCTTTACAGGGAGGTTCTACTGTATTACCATTTTTACTATTTAGCAACTCTCCGGTAAGAAGATACTTCTCCCTAAAAAACACTTTGGCTTTGCAATTAGGTGTTCTTTACAGGGAGGTTCTACTGTATTACCATTTTTACTATTTATCAACTATCCGGTAAGAGGATGCCTCTCCCTAAAGGACACTTTGGCTTTGCAATTAGGTGTTCTTTACAGGGAGGTTCTACTGTATTACCATTTTTACTATTTAGCAACTCTCCGGTTAGAGGACACCTCTCCCTAAAGAACACATACCAAAAATTTCTGTTTGATGAGGAGACAGAGCCAATTTCCTACTATTTGTTTGGGCAGGTACGATAAGCTAACCCCCCCACAGCGATAAAACGGTGTTTACCTTACAACTCTGAACACTCGGATTTTTTCCTGGAAAAACTCTTAAATATTTTTTGAAAAAAAACCATGGTCCACCCGTGCTGTGTGAGCAGAAGAGCTTGAATTGACTATTCCAATTTATGTATGTTTCATATGTAAATACCTGTTTTTTTCCTCTTTTCGCTCTCCACTTCTTCCATCCATATTTCCAAATCCATATTCTTATTTTCCATAGGATCATTCAAATAATAATCTGTATATATTTATCACATGTGTATATAATCTTTCTCCATTTTTACCCCTTTGTATATTTCCCACTTTCATAGATTTCTCCGCTTGTAACCCCAAGGAGAATC
The DNA here is from genome assembly GCA_030710605.1 of Cordylochernes scorpioides. Lineage (NCBI taxonomy): Eukaryota > Metazoa > Arthropoda > Arachnida > Pseudoscorpiones > Chernetidae > Cordylochernes > Cordylochernes scorpioides. Next base: position 9,908,693 of record CP092872.1, read on the forward strand.
CTCTTTAAGACCAGTGTGTCCTAATAAAGGTTTGTGTGTGTGTGTGATAGTCAAATAAAAAAATAACTTATCCCAAGATAAAATAATAATAACAGGCGTGTTTAGCCATCGAGGCGTCTCGTTTTTCTTATCTTCCGATAAGATTCTGAGAACCCCTCACACCTGTTGTCGTCCCCTAGCGGAGTCCAGCGATGATTGAAGGTGTCCCATGGAGCTCCCAGTAGCCGGGGTTGTAGAGCTACTTGACAATATGTAACTTGGCGTAACCCGAACTCCTGTAGCGTACCAAAGTCGCCAACTATTCGAGAAAAGTAAAAAACTTCCCCGCGGGGAATCGAACCATTACTCTATCGAGGACTCCAAAATTCCATATAAAAGATAAATCTCTCCGCAATAAATTTCTTTTTATTGATTTTAGCCTCAAGCTTTCGAGATCTCGCTCTTCAACAGACAAAAAGATTATATTAGGAGTGAAAGGAAGATGGGATTCATTCTAATAAAGTTTCACTCTCTATAATATTGTATCTCCAATGGCCCCCGATTCTTGCAAAAGTCCAACCCCACCAGCGAGTGCAAGTAACCAAACAGGGTCTGGCACATTTATAAGTGCAAAGTCGAACTCCTTTTCCCATGTGTAGATATGTGGTGCACTTACAGTAAAAGCAGAAGCCTACCTCTACCCACCATGATTATCATGGCCTGTACCACGTGTACTAGGGATAAGCAAAAAAATATTGTATCACCATCTCCTCAGCCGCGAAGCATGCGATCACGAAATACGTGGTGTCGCTGGAGACCCGCTGGTGATTCTCCACCAGACTCTGCAGCGGTGGCAGAGGCACTATATTCATTGTACATAGTGTTTATCTTTTTAAATAGTTCAGACTGTGTACTTTTGCATGTATTGACAAGATGTCAATAAAATTATTTTAATTGTCAATTGTCTATATTATTGTATCAAAGTATTTATTATTTTATTAACAGGTTATTAATTTTGATGTTTATATATTTTATTACTTTGAGTATACTTTCACATATGTAGGCATGTGGTGCGCTTACAGTAAAAGCAGTCGGTAACTACCTACCATGATTATCATGGCCTGTACCACGTGTACTAGGGATTTATTTATTTATTTCAATTCAAAACGCTATGTCCCCCTAGAGACACTTGCGCTAAATGTACATACAAATATAACAAAGAAAATATTCAACATGGAAAGATACACAGAAAGCGACTTAGAAAGATTCGTAAATATTATTTACATATAGAGATATTCTTTGAATTTTATTTACAGTTACATCATTGAATTTAAAACATATACATATATACACACATATACACGCATACACCTATATATTGTTTACAACCACAATATATGTCCAATATTTCCTTGAGATCGTTACATCAAAGACCATTTTTCTTAATGAAATCCAAAATATATTTACAAAAGAAATTAAAATATAAGCAAAAAAAATAAAAAAATTACTTTGCGTAAACTTCCCTTATGGCTTCTCTTAAGTCAATAACGTATGAATACAGAAGACAAGAAAAACCCAACGCATCATTTTTCCTCACAATGTTCCTCAATGAATTAACCAATTAAACCAAGACAATGTCTTGTCACCAAATTATGACTATAGATTTATTATCTTGGAAAATCTTGATTAAGGATAGAAACCAGTTTTAGAGAGAAGTCTTCTTCTTCTTCATACTTATCTCTGCTCAATCATATTAGGGTATCAAGTTGTGACCCTTGATGGTGTCTGTTTGACAACTATCATGACTGGGTGAAGTAGAATGTATCTGCCTTTGTCATTAAGACTGGGAGCACCACTCAGTGGCAGGCCGACTTAGCTCCAAAAGAAATGACCATCTCTGTCATGAGGAACAGACGCCATGTGCAGCCGCTCCTAACATGGAGTACAAACGCTGCTCATCCTGTATCCCTGAATTAGGAGCCCTTACAGGGTACTTTCAGCCGGGCCAGCTGAGCCCAGGTTTTTTAGTGAGCTTGTTACTGCTCACCCTCCTCCTTTTTCATCCGGGCTTGGGACCGGCAAAGGCGGAATTAGAGAGAAGTGAATCACCTGAAATATATATTTTTTAAATCGTCACTATAACTATTACTATTTACAGGAATAAATATCAACGAATCGTTGATTTTTTATTATTCCAGAATTTACCAAATCAACAATTACTTGATATTTATTCCGATAGATGGCTCAAATCATCAGTAACTTTTAGTTACACGTCAGGAGATGCTTTTTTTAATAATTCATCAACCTGAGAGAGAGAGAGAGAGAGAGAGAGATTGAGATTGAAGCTGATTTATTTCAAAGTCCATATAAGATTATATAAGATTAAATATACAGAATAAATATAAATATGAATCAATAGAAAAAAACCTGTTATATTCATAAATAAGTTAAAACAAAGCATCTAGGGCTGCGTATCTTTTATTTCATAATTATAACACAAGCTTTCGGAGCTCATACGCCCTTCTACAGGAGTTAATAAACGACTAACCTTCTAATCTGAAATTACATTTTATATATGTAGCTATTATTTTGCATATTGGCCTGATTGAATAATTAACATATTTAGATTTACATATAGGTTGCACAATTTGAGAAATATTAATTCTAATTAATATGTAGTTATATGAATTATTTTTTATGAATATAACGTTGCATGTAATTTTCGTTTTATGTCATATTATTTTGAAATTTTGAATTATGAATAAACTTGCGGATGTACCCGGCTTCACCCGGTTTTTACCCGAGTAAAGGTTTGTCTAACGAACATTTGTTAAAACAATTCTAGAAAACATCCAATCCCTATTGAATCTATACTTGGCAAGATAAATTTATGTTAGATTATCTGCCCCACCTAGCTGTACCCGTTCAAACGTTGCTATCTTTGAACAAAAAGACAGTTTTAATACCTAAATAATAATTTATTAATGATCAAATGTATACAATTCATCAAAATGAAAATTAACAATAAAATATACCTACATAAATGTCATTTGAATATAACATATGTAAAAAATAACAGATATTGTATTCGCGTTTACTACCTAGGTCAAATGCTATGAGCTGCGGTATATATATAGCGATGATCCTCTTGAATGAGTTCTGTAAACTTGAATTAATGGAACTCTACGTAATTGAACAAAGAATTTCGATTTAATGATTCTAGAATAAAAAGCTACGTGAATTAAATTGATTAGCCTAACATGACTTGATGGCTCGATTTAACTAGACTAGCGAGCAAACTAAACAAAACACAAAATATAAACAACACACTGTTGCCGAATCAATATAAATTAATCAATAAAAATATATACAGATTAAAATAAAACAATAAAGAATTAAGTATGTAAAACAATGAATTATATAAATTAACAATAAAGAATAGAATAACATCAATGAATAATATTTAACAACAATTTCTACAATAATTAACAATTAATAACAAATAAGAATAAAACATACATTTTTAACCAAACAGATATATTTTGATAATTTGAAACTCGTAAATTTGAATCTCTCGATAAAGTGAACATTTTTCCCGGTCCCTTGAAAAATACTCGATAAGCTGAAAAAAATCAATATTAATTGGTTCCCTCGGTAATTGGAAGTTAAAGGAAAAGTATCTTGCTTTGGAATTGTATCATTATTCTTGTCTCAAATAAATTGCCGTGTCATCCTGAATTTTGTCTTTCCTAATTTTCTAAATTACAAAATCATCATTTTATCTATTCTCCAATATATATGTTGTAGATAAATGATAAAACTAACTTTGACTTGTGCGCAATTAATAGGTAGAAAATCTTACTTTTGATAAATAATCTTTAAGATAATAAACTTAGTGATAATAAAACTTATAGATAAAAAACTTGTTGGTAATCAAACTTATAGATTATAAAACTTGTTATCTCCGTCGCAATGGGGGCGCTGCTTGCGAGTTAAATCTACAAATCTGCAAATAACTCTAAGGATATTCAAGATATCCAAGAAATTATTTTTCAAAAACCTTCACGGGGATATACCTAATAATATCCCAAAATTTCACGACGATTGGATGTATGGTTTTTGAATCTATAGAGTACAAACATACAGACAGACATTCAATTATATCTATATATATAAAAATCAATGTTTGTATGTTTGTTTGTTTGTATGTTTGTTTGTTTGTATGTCCGGTATACAAATTCGCAGTAGTTCACTAATTCAAACCAAAATTTCCATCCCTAGGTAAAAAAATACGGGGAAGACGATAGGCTATTTTAAAAAATATATAAATCAATTATTAAAACTATATATTCAAATTATTCTACTTAGCTCACGAACAGCGCCCTCTATCAAAGATTAGATTAAATTATGCTGATGCAAACAAATAGATAATGGTAATAACAAACAATTATAAAAAAATCTTATCTAAATATATATCACTCGGGTAGATATGCACACGGGTCAATCCCGGGGCGAAGCCCGGGTCACCCGTCTAATATATATATATATGTCATAATTTGTACATAACTGGATGCAAACCCGACCCAATATGTATGAAATGTATGTTTTAAAAGATTTAATGAAGAACAAGGCTTAAAGAAATCTGGGAGAGAAGGCCTAACAGAGGACAATCATTAGCAGGGTTTTATTATCCCGGAACTCATAAAAACTTGAGTTCAAGAACCTAGCACTTCCTGGTCAGGTTAAAACAAGTCCAAAGGACAAAGAAATTAGCAAAGACCAACCAGAAAGCATCTCATTAGTCAAGGACCTATAGCGAGCTTACACGTCACGAATGTTCAGTCAATGAGCAATCAGAAGAAGAGTTAGCGGCTGGACACCATCGAGTTAGGACCGGGACACCATCGAGTCAGGAGCTCGACACCATCGAGTTAGCACCTGGAACTTGGAGCCAATCCCATCTCCCCAAATCTCAGATAAGTCAAATACTCAATCATGCAATAGAATAGTCGCTAGTCAACTTCGCTCAATTCCTCAAACTCCTTCTTCTCCCTAGATTGCAAGCCTCTTTCCAACCCAATCAACCCTTTGTCCTCGTTATTTTCCCCTGTTGTGAACACCTGACCACTCAGCATCAACGACTGCGCCAACACCTTCAACAATTATCAATCACATCAAAACATTTTGCACCAGTGTTCCCACAACCTTTAGTCGACAGGATATATGATGGAAAACAAACGAGATCGAACAGCGAAGGACAACGGCAAGAATCTAGTGGAGAGGAGAAAAGCGACACAACGCACCCTGACGGCGATTCTGGTTCAGATGACGGCGATCCTGCAAGGAGTAAACACGACGCAGCGAGGGAGGACGTATCGGACACCCAACGACGGGACAGCCGACGCCCACGCCACCGCCGACACGTGGCCGAACGACCTGATGCCGCCCGCCGAGGAGTCACCACCCACCATGCCGTATCCCTACACCAGTATCCGGAAAAACGCAAGTATGTGGACTGTACCACCCCAACAAGCTCGACATTCGAAAAAAAGGGCAGTGCAAATGGCCCGAATTCACCACTCGAGTTCGCGGACAGTGCAAACGGTCCCGATCCAGCACGCCAGGCGTCCCAAGCAGCCATCCCAAGCCGGAGACACACCAACCGGGCCGACTTTTCGAGACTGAGTTCGAGACTGAGGTAGGCTCTCCACCCTTTGACGTCAAAAAATTGACACTGGAACTGTTTCTGACCCATGACCTACCATGCACCTTTCTAATTGACCCAGACGCAAGTTCGAACATAGTGCCATATCATTTGTACAATATGTTAAAAATTCACCTTCCTAATTTAAATCTTAAAAAGCATTCTCTAGTTCTACAAACCCTAAATGGTTTTGCAAAAACAATAGGTAAATTGACTCTTCCTCTGACAATAGGAAAAATCTCCAGAAAAGAGAATTTCCACGTGGTGGAGGCACCACTGCCATTCGGAAGTCTGAGCTTAAATACTCTTTACCATTTTAAATTAGTAATAGATTATAACAACGGCACTTTTTTTTACAACTTGGCGTCCCATTGTCTAACCCTATCTATCACTTTAACCATGTACCAAATGAATGCACGTACTGGGTATGCCAAAACATGTCCCATAGGACTTGCACTGCACCCAAATCTTTCACACATGGCAACCATTGCGTGCATCCATTGAACCAAACACCATTACCTACATGCCACCAATCTAATCACGCACCACACAACTTTTTTACTAAGGCCAATTGCCATTACTATATGCCCTCAACTCACAAGGCCACAACGGCTTCAACTTGTAACAACAATGCACCCAACGTGTACATCCCACAGGACAACTCGCATACCGGGCACATAGGTGTCCATACATCGTCACGCAACAATCACGCACGTGTACACCGCAACAAACACGACACTCACAACAACAATATACAGACAATATCCATCCAACAGGACGGTTTTCACGCTAAACACACACATGTCCCTACGTCGTCACATAACGGTAACACGCACAACCAGCACAACAAGCGCGACACTCGCGCCAAAAGGCGACAATACCCCGCAAACCTATACATAACAACTGCCGAAACAACCACCCCGTCTACACAAAACACAGAAAAAATTCACGTCACCAAACAACCACACAATCGAAAAACATTGCGATCTTTCTTAAGCGCTATGAACGCTTATAAAAAGTTCATTCCAGACCACGCCCGCCTACGGACGCCACTTGTCAACCTTCTAAAAAGGGATGTCATGTGGGTCTGGGATGACGAATGCCAGAAAGCGTTCACTAGCCTGAAAAAAAGCCTTACCACACACCCCACATTGCACCTTTACCAGGAAGGTCTGCCATGCCAGGTGTACTGTAATGCCTCAACACTCGGCATTGCAGGCGTTCTCAAACAGGTCTACCCTGATGGGAAGACATACACAGTCCAGCATTTCAGCCGCTCTCTGCGTGCTCACGAGCGAAGTTATTCAAACTCGGAACTACAATGCCTAGCCATTGTGGAAAGTGTGGATAATTTCCGCGCCTGTCTAATGGGCAGAGAGTTTACAATACTTTCTGACCATCCCGCATTGCAGTGGTTGAAAGGGATCAAAGCCCCGTCAGGCAGATTGTTTCGGTGGAGATTAAGGCTGTCAAGATACGAATATGAGGTCCGTATGCTTGACTATGGATCACAATGGACTGCATACCGTCTCCCGAAAAGGTGTAACTAAAACTATAGTTCCAAATTCACTCACAGCCAGACTTCTTAAGTCCGTCCATACCCAACATCACCATCCAAACATCTCAAAGATGACGAGACTCATCTCTTCACAATATTATTGGCAGAACATGACACAAGACATTGCCAAACAGGTAAAAACCTGTCCCACCTGCCGATTCGCCAGAAGTATCGATGAATCCAACCAACCTCCACATAAAAACACCGATACAACCCATAGAAATAAACAAAATTCGTACACAAAACGTACCACACACACAAAACAAACAATAACAAATTTACAGAGAGACGATTACACACTTCCACTTAAACCAACTACAATCGACATTTCTATAACAGGACCATTGATCACCAAACAGGCGAACTGCGAACCTGACAATCATTTAAATCCTACCATGTTGTCCAAAAAACGATCCACGCCATTCACAATTAATAAATAAAGTCCAAACAGATATTCCAGAGCCACAGTTCATAGCACAAATATGGGAGAAGATGGGTCGATACCCCATCTTTCATCTGATTTTTGTCATTTGTCTGCTAGTCCTACCCTATGGACTCGTCCCATTCTTATCCATCGTTCACATACTAATTTATACCCTATCCTCTCATAGAATTTACCAGTTGCCAGAGGCAGTCTTCCATATAGGTAATTCCATTTTAAATTCAATCTTCCATATAGGAAGTTCCGTCTTAGAATTACTAAACCTGGTATGGAATATGCTAGAAGAGCTCGTTCCACAACTGAAGGAAATCCCCAAGTCCATTAGAGCACGTATAGAATCATTAGAAAAATTTCAATTAGAAGAACAATTAGGCGGGCACAAAATCAATTAGAAGGCAGGAAGTGAGGACCGCTTCCCCGCACGACGAGGGGTCCGCCATTACTCAAATTACATGCAGATAGATTTAGACTGGACCTTGCTTCTCCACATCGCCCCCCTGCTTCCGGTTTCTAATTACCGTGGGGGCCCCTCGACCAACAGCTGAATTGAGGTCAGCGCTGTGGACTTCTCTAAGTGTCGTCCAGTTTGGATTCCAGTTCGAGCTACATATCGACTTTTACAAAAAACACAATTCAATTACATTCTCACAACAGATTTAAGACGTTACCGACAACTCCAAATGAGTTCACATTTCTATTCTTATTAATTCCTATTATTCTTTACAGACTTCCAAAATACGTCACATCCAACCCACGTTACACATAGACGTTAGTTTTAAAAACACGTAGATCTCAAGATCAAATATGAACAAAACACGCATACTGCCACTTAAAATGATAGGAAAAAAAATTAAGTAACTAAGCTTTCGAGCTTACGTTTTCTTCCAAAAGAATTAAACAACCTTTTAGAAGGATCGAGGAATCCCCTCAGATC